>CM029364.1:18973322-19102218 GCA_017140985.1 Hormaphis cornu
TTTGCATAAACTGTATTATAAATCTTTAATACCTTTTATTTTGTTTGATTGAATTTATAGCGAATATTGTGCTATATATATGTATAAAAACGCGTAAATCGCCGATTCGACCGTATTAAAAACGAAAATTTCATCTCGAAAAAATAACTGGAGCTCGACACGATTCGAATCGAATGAAACGCGTATTTTTTTATTTATTATAAAAACGCTATTTACAGCTCCCCGTCGGCGGCGTATATTTACAACAGCAGATATAAAACTGTAAAATATATATATATCTCAATAACGCGCGATTCAAAGGCAAAATTTCATTTTATATTATTTATAAAACAGTAAAAAGTAGTAACTAATAACTCGTTTGTCTCGCGCGAGAAAAAAATATAACAAATATAAAAAAACCATACCTACGTAGTAGTAATAGCTGCGGTACCTACGTATATAATATGTATAGTCAAATTCCACTTTGATTTCGATAATTCCAACGTATATTATTATTATTGTTGTTTATTATAAAATCGCGAAAAGAAAAAAAAAGACTGTTCGATCTATAAATACAACTTTATGAGTTGATGTCCGATAGATTTACCATCGGATTCCGCCGGAGCACGTTTTATATTGTATTTTTGTAGCAGTAGAGTAGTACCTTGGTTCTTTCACAAAACATGAAACGATTATTGATCAATTTTTTATATAAAAAACGATTCAGGTAATACATGTATACTGAGTTCTTTTTGGAATTTCGATTATTAAAAAAAGTATTTGTGGAGTACAATTTTTAACGACCAGGTCAATTTTAAACCCTAATAATTTTCAGAAAAAAAAATATTGATTTTTTTTTTTTTAATAATTGGCCTACGACAGTATATCAAGAAATATATTACGTATATAGCTTGTACATGCAAAGGTTACAGACTTCTAACTGCAAAACTTAAACTAGTGGAAAAGAATATTTTAAAATGGAAATTTTCGATTTTCAAACTGCAGTAACAGAATGCAAATTTTTTTAAATACGGTCATCGGAAACGTAGTTTATTAACTAAAAGTATACTCAACCGAACCATTTAGGGGACAAAAAAAAAAAGGTGGATTATTCGTTCGCGGAGACGACGAAATAACAATACCGACGGGAGAAGCTTATAGGATTTAACTTTTTTTTCCGTTTTTTTCGCAGTTTGAAATTCCGAACGGAGCGAAGAACGCGCGCGTGTTTCTTTTACAAACGAGGGTATACATTTCATTTTCTTTTTTTATATTTGTTTCGGACTTTTCGGGCAATAGTTCCGGACACTTTTACGCCCGTCACACGGTGTTCCAAATTTTGTTTTTTTTCGTTTATTTTCCATAAAAGTGTACTGCAAATGTTTTAACAATATCTAAATTCTATGGTTCGCAAAATGCATAACTTTTATAATCATTTCGAACCTTTCGGATAATCGGTAACGATTTTAAAAATACGACAATCTACAAAGTAGCGTTTTTCAACAACTGAATTCATTGGCTGTTAATAATAATCGATTAAAAACTATGTGCATAGAAGTTTAGAAATATACGTTACCGCCTCGTTGAAATTTCGTAATCGTAGCTATAGTAGGAAAAAAATTCAAAGGTTTCTTTGTTGAATGTTCTCTTCCGAAATAAAAAACCAAAAAGATTTCCTCTTAAGACGCCTATATTCAAAAGCTGCGATCAGTCTTGGTCACGTCGGTAGTTTGACGGAAAAGCCACTACGCTTTGGGCGGGTCACTGGTTTAGATATTATGATTAAAACGTACTATTAAGTATCCGAAAGCAACGATAGATCATTGGATTAAAAAAAAAAAAACGATTCTGAGCGAGCTGAGTTAATCTAACCGTCATTGTAATACCAATAAGTAAGTACTTTCCTGGACGCGTTCGGAATCTAGGTAGACGAACAGCTGTTTTCACGATACGCTGATGAAAATACGTACGTAGTTTTTGGTCATTATACAAATACTGTCCGCGCGAAATATTAGACGATATTTTTTATCTAGATGAACGTGATCAATCTCGAGAGACGTAATGTTTTCTGGAGCGACACACGGGTCGTTTGTTCGCACGGGAAATCCGCGAAAACGTAACCGTGGGAGTGTTTTCAGACACCGCGTGGGTCAGAGGATCGTCGTCTCGGGTTTAACGCGTCACAATCAGTATGAAACACAACAATAATAAATAATAGTAACGGTATGGACGCGAAGAATTGAATCGTTTCGCAAACGACCGCGTACCGAAATAACGTGAAATTCTACAAAATCCGAAAAACGACATCGTAGCGGTTTTCGTTGACACGAGTTATTTTTAGTTGTAAAACTATTGTGTCACGCGAAACCCGTTTTTCACACGACGATAATTATTTTTCGCGCGAAAACTATTATTGTTTTCCGTAGGTTGTACAACCGAGATGTTGAACGGTCGTCGTCATTATGTTATTATATACTGCGTTCGGACGGGATCAGAACGAAAAAACAAAAAAAGCGCCGGGATCAGTGTAGGTCGCGCGGGTAGTTTGACGGGGTGGCGACTTTGGGCGATTTTGGGCGGGTCACGGTTTTTGGAAGTTGTGGTTCAAACGTATTTAATATCTGAAAACAACGATAAACCGTTGCTGCCGAAGAAACGATTATGAGCGGTCGTCAAGTGAACGTCTCAAATTTAACGATAAAAGTTCAATGAAACTTTTTGAAAACGTTTTCGTGTAGCGCTAGTACAGTACAAAGACACGTTTTCGATAAACATTTCAATACGATAGAATGATTATTTTCGAAATTACGGAGAAATAACTGTGCGCGATTTTAATGGAATCTAATGTTACGACGTTGAAAATCTTAAAACCAATATCGGTAGATTGTGCGATTCACGTTTTTTTTCGTACGTATAGTCAGTGTAACGTACGACTGACGTTTTGTTCAAATTTGATGTCAACAATTTTTTTTTTCAATTTTATTGTCAAAATTAACGCGTTTATGGACGAAAAACCTAAAAATGGCCATAAATAGCCTAAAATCAAATGAAACTTTTTCAACATTTTTTTGAAGTTGTTTAGTACGGAGGTAGTACAGTTTTGTCTTAGATTTCGAGACTCCTAGATGACTATTTTCAAAACTATAAAGAAATAATTAGAAAAAAAAAAAGATACCGTACGTAGAAATCGAAGCGTTTTTTAAAAATATAAAATTAAAAAAAAAAAACAACATCATTGTGAAACCACTAGCTTCTTCACTCCGCTCAGAATCTTAAAATCAACAGATCTAACTTCGAAATCCAAAATTGCTCCAACGTATTTTTCAATTTGTAAAAATCCCTTAACAAAAGCCACTATAGGTTGCGTGAGTATAGTTTGACGGAGTAGCAACTACGCTCTGGACGGGACACTGGATTCGAAGTTGTGGTTCAAACGAACTATTCATGATAGCAATGATAAATCGTACTTTGAAAAAACGATTCTGAACGAGCTCAGCTTGTCTAGTATACGTCCTGCAGGCGAAAACCGTGTATTTAACAAAAAGCGTACTTAGGAAATTATTAAAAATTAAAAAAATACCTAGCAAAATCTTTTTTCAATCGTTTATAACGTATTAAATTAATTTAGTACACACAAGTTTGAAAACGACAAGGAATATATTTTTACAACGATAGTCGCTGGATTTCGCGATTTTCGTTGTTTTAATCATCACAGAACTCAGAAAATAATCGAAATATCGAAAAATGCTTAGAATGAAATTCAAAGCCGAAATCCCGACTTTTAAGTGGTATTAAACGTAGCGAGATTCGAGCAACCCTTTTACCCGAAAAAAAGCTTCGATCAAAGTACCACCGGAGTTCGTAGGCCTTTTTTCATAGGCCATTAGAGGCACTGACTTTGAAAATCGGAATATTCCTTCTATAAGAAAAGTTGTTGACGGGGAAAAAAAATAAAACAATACGTCATGCATTCCCCTCGGCCGCTCAGAATCTAAAGTCATCTAGATGATGATCATCCATACCGATCGGGTCAACCCTCGTCGTTTTCGCGGTTTTAGCTTTTCGATTTCGAGTCGTCCGGCTACCGTTCGAATCGCGTTTTGATTTATTTCGAAACTGTTTTTACAATAACGTGTAACAACATGTTTTCAAATGTGTTTTCGCGCGTGCACGGACGGAAAACGTATTTAACTTACATTGTTATAAAACTGCCCGGGCTATTTGATTTATGGCGATTATTAGTTCCCGGAACAACGGTTTGAATTCGGGACGGTCGTAGACGTGCGACGGTCCCATTTTCCGCATTTTTTTACCCGAATCGACTAAAAAAACAAAAACAAATTCGCCGCGAACCGAAGAACTCTCCGTAAAACTTTTAACCACCGGCACCACGCATATACGCCGTTATACGTGATGTGCGTTACGATAGTAATAACTATAATTTTGGGTGGAATATACCGAAAAATTGTATTCATAATTAGATGGAAGATAATACATTGTCGTATTCTAAAAATTGTATCCAAATCGTCTCGGATAAAACTGCAAGTCTTAAGTAGAATCGATCCGAACGAATATAGTTTTAAAGTACCTACCTAATTTTAATTGGTAATTTTAGGGAGGAAATCCCATCGATTTTTTTTTTTTTGGTTCGGTCGAGTATACCTAAATAGCATTGACCATAAAAAATATTTAAAACAATTTTTATTCGTATTTTTTATACAGTTACTACGGTTCAAAAAACGAAATTTTACATTTTAATTTCTCTCCCGATAATTTAAGTCTTGTAGTTAGTCTGTAACTTTTGAATGTACGTATTTCTTGATTTTTTTCCACCAAGTTTACACATTTTACCATATCATATACCGAAAGTCCGACAAAAACCCGTCTCACCGACTCGCTTGTTTCACCCCCGAAACGCGTATTATTTTTACACGCATCGGTCGTTCTGTAATTGTATATACACGTACACATAGATCTGGTCATTCGGTTTAAATCGTAGCTCCGATACGACATCACGCGCGGTTACCTGCAGTTCACTCGAGGAAAATTGGCCAAGGTTTTCCATTTATTCGAGACCCGCGAAATAGAAACCTGCAATACGATTCTATACAACGAAACGACGGTTGTACGGTCCTCGAGAGTTGATCCCTCGCGGCGTTCCCGAGATCGGCTCGATTGATTATTAAATTACTACTAGAATTCGCTCGGTCGAACGTACTGCAGATGTGTTGTCAATTTTTTGAAATGTATACAGTTTTCGTGAATTGTACGTACATCGTATCACCGTAAAAACTAGGACAATATGATGTATTAAGTGTGCATACGAAATTAGAAAAATCTTTACAGTAACCAGTGGGTATGTTCCATAAGATTGCTGGATTAAATCTAGGCAAATTACCCGTATAGGTTTGAGAGGTTTTCATTTTATTTTTTTGGACGACAGAAACAATATTACAGTTTTTAAACACGAGATATCGTTTCTATGTTTTAACTATAGGTATTAAAGTTATTCCAAAAACCACTGATAGTATGAACTCGATTGAATAAAAATTAATTTTTAAACTTATATGCTAAAAGGGAATATCCGATAGAGTTACTATCCTAGCGCGTACTATACAGTATTTCTATATTATCGGTAGGCTGTCTATATGTAGTAGAGAATCTCAGTTCCTTTACAAACGAAACCGTGATTAACCGACTTTTTGTGTGAAAAACGATTACGATTCAGTATAGTACAGTCAATTTTGAACCCTAAAAACTCTGAAAAAAAAAATTGATTTTCAAAGATTAGCCAACGACAAGCAGTATTCAAAAGTTACAGACTACGAAACTCAAACTGGAAGTTAAAATGCAAAGTGTCGATTTTTAAACAGTAGTAACTGATCAAGACATACAAATGAAAATGTTTTTAAATATTTTTAGTGTCATCATATTACGATCGTAACTATATCAAAAAAAATGATGGGATATTGATTTTTTCCATTTAAACGGCGTGCCGCGTGTAATAATGAAATCGTGTTTACAACGTACACCGTAAGGTACCGTGTACAGCTTACTCTACGAACTTTGCGGACGTTTCGAGAGGGGTGTGTTTATAATCGTGTACGGAGGGTTTGATCGCTCACACCGAAATAATATACGAGTTTGCATTTTCCGATCTTCAGTCTGGTAGTACTATACTATACTACTATTATTCTTCCCATCTATCACCCTCAACAAGGATATTTAAAAACGCAATAAAAAAAAAAAAAATGACAAACTAAAAGTAATGCGCAGAAACGCGTCTAGGGTCGAAATTACGACGGGCGCGCGAGGCAGGCTAAAATATAAATATTACTCGTCCCGCTTGCGAAAACGCGTTTCTCGAAGAAAAAAAAAATTATAATAATAAAATAAAACAATCTGTCATTTCAAACGTTTTTTTTTCTTTTTTTTTTCGGACATCCGGCCGATTCAAAGAACATTGAGCGTTTATACAATATATATATATGTTGTACGAGTATTTAAATAAGATTTACGTCTACGTCGTTATTCGTTCGTTCTCATTGTTCGCGTCCGTTTTAATCAAAAGTTGTTTTTGTTAGTAGTATTATGAAATTTTCCGATTTAAAAAGTACAATACCACACACACACACACCAGTGGCTGTTTTTTTTTAATCATTTTGATTGTAACGATTCATAATATTATTATTTACAGTCGCACGCCAACTCAACGGACACGTCTCGCCCACGTCTTAGCTCCGATCGGTCTCTCCGGGAAATGTACGTCTTTGAGAAAACCACGTTTGGAGTTGAACTAGTTTTTTCGAAACACAAAATAATAATATCGCCACACCGTCTTGTCTCCGTAACACCGTAAATCCGCCAGAAATCAACCTAACCGAATGTGGGCCAAAAGTCGGTAAACTGCAGTATATAATAAAATATATATGAAGGTACTGAAAAACGGGGGTTTTTTTTTTCTAAAAATTCTGTTAAATTTTACGAATAAAATAACCGCTTGTGAAATATGAAACTCCATATCCAGAACATGCCGTAACAATATTATCACTATTGAGACCAGACACGCTTTTTAACGATTTTCAAGATTAGAACCGACACGTAATCGAAATTTTTCAAAAGATATATGCGAATAACCAATAGTAAACTAGAGGAACGCAAAACATTTCGATTTTTGATTACAATATACTGCTATAATACAACTCCCCAACCACCCAAAAAAAAAAAAAATTTAGTTTAAAAACTTTTAAAAATAAGCAAAAATAGAGTTTGAAAAATCGCCCGTCCAATGCCGCCCTTGTAAGTGAAGACATATTTCCATGAAAAACGAATCGGTTACAAAAACCGTTTTTCAGATGGGCGCGTGTTTTCGAGAGATGAACGGGTCGTGATCGTTCCGCAGCAGTTTAATATCGTATATTGTGTTTTGTATTAAAATTTTAAATATTACGTTTTGTTTTTCAGCACTGATTTTCCGTTTTATTCTTTATACAACACACGTTGAACAATCGCAAAATTTATAACAACGGATTCTTCACTACCGCCGTGCCCCATCCGATTAATTAATCATTCGGCGGATGTTTGTATACCTACCTATACATATACTATAGAAAGACGCGGAGTTTGACACCTTGACTTCTCCCGGTGGATCGTAAAGGTACCTATTGCGCATCGTTATAATACAGATATTATTTCACGTCGTTATCTTTAAAAGTCGAGAAAATTTCGACGAACAAGTCGTGCGAAGTGTTATGTTAAAATATTACACGCATTTTAAAATTTTTGTTCGACGGCGGTCGAAGAGTTTCGCAAACGGCTGCGAATTCGCCGAAACTTTCCACGCGGATTTACTGAAAGTAAAATAACTGCGCAGTATAAACAATATTGCGATTGTTTCTCGAAAATATGCCCAACCTAAAAGTGTGAAAATTAAGAGGAAACATCCAATAGAGTTACTACCGAATCTTAGTCCCTACAACAATGATTTTTGTTTTGAAAAATGGTTACGATTCAGAACAGTGATACGACCTGTACACTGACGTTTTTTTTTTTTTGGAATTTCGATTATTAAAAAAAGTATTGGTGAAATTTAATTCTCAACAACGAGGTCAGTTTTATACCCCGATAATTTTTAAATTTACCAACGACAGTAGGTATATCAAGCAACGTGTATAGATTGTACATTCAAAAGTAACACACTTTTAACCGCGTAACTAGTGGGAAAGAACTATTAAAATGCAAAATTTAGATTTTCATACTGTAGTAAACTGACTAAAAAAGGAATGAAAATTTTTATTATAGCTGGTATACATATTCAACCGAACCGTTTTATTTTAAAAAAATATACGATATTCCTCCATATAATTAAATTCTACTGGGAGAAAAAAAAGAAAAAGGATTTTTTTCCATCCAAGTCTCGACGGTAAAAATAACGTTGTCGCGGGATCGGCCGAATAACGACGCGGCCGTTTGAAGTCGTGGACGCGTTTTGAACCGTAAATACAAAAGAGCTCTTTTTTGTGGTACACAATATGAATTACCATAATAAGTGTTATTCTTATGAATTATTGTACGATATTATGTATCACTTCCGAAAAAGGACGGAAACGTTTGAATATAAAAGTGTTTTAATTGTTTAATTACGCGAAGAAGAAATAAAACAAAATAACGAGCCGCACCTCAACGCTCTTTTAATATTCCGGGACCACTTTGTTTGCGATCGAGTCGAAAATATAGAATAAAGCATGTTTACGAAGCGAAAAACTCGTACCTACACTCGCGATCGCACCAAACTGTTTTGGTAGTTAATCATTATCGAATGTCCTATTGTTTTTTTTTTGCATATACTCGTAGTTTATTCTATGACACTAAAAAATATTTTAAAACATTTTCGTGTATTTTTTAGCCAGTTCACACAGTTTACAAGCCGAAAGCATTTCAAATTCTTTAAGACCAGCTTAAGTTTTGCAATTATATCATAACTCTGGAAATTATGGCTAAAAAACTAAATCGATAATGACAAAAAAAACCCAGCCGTTAGGCATTTTTAACGTTTTTCCTTAAATTTCGCTCAGTTTTTTTTCTATTGTAACTCTCAAATTCGAGACCCCTCAAAGTACCATAGGCCTATCAGAAACGGTGTGCTGGCCTTAAAGATCGGCGAATTTTCACTATCTTTAAAACTTTTACGTTTACTTTTGTACCTTTCACGAAAAAAAAACAAAAAACGTCGTCGTAAAAACAAATTATACATATTCTTCGCTGCGCTCGGAATCTAAAACGTCCGCGATTTATATCCATACATACGCGGACGTAATAATATAGTTTTTTTGAACCGAAAAAAAGTTGGAAAATTTTTCTCAACCGGATTCGTACGTGTGTATACGGGCGCATAAAAATCATAATTCAAAACGCGTTATTTCGACCGATGACGAGAGCTCCTGTGTATATACCTATGTATACTTTTTACGGTGGTTTTTTTTTCCGCTCTTTCCGCAAAACACGCGCCCGCAGGGAACAAGCACTTTACAAAATGGATATATATATTAATACGAAAAATGCGGGTAAGGAACTGCAAAAGTTTACAAGCTCGGTTACACGTCATATTTTCGAAACGATGAAAATAAATATTATAATAACACCGAGTCAAACTGTATGTTATATTGAAAAATGCGTATAAATCCGGAAATAAACAAAAAATAACTCGTGACGAACGAACGCGGGAAAAAGTATAGCTGTACTTAGACGTTTGTACTTAGCACTCGATCGTTATTTTAATCGTATAAACGTGTTTTTTGAGTTTTGCCAATCATATTTTTAAAAACCTAATCTCGTATTTTCGTATGAATTCGAATTTTTTTCTCGTTAGGCTCAGAGCCAACGCCGGATAAGTCGAATTAAAGACAATACGAACATAAACACGGTTTTCACAAGACGATTTTGCCGTTAAACAAGTTCTGATAATGTTACGGCCGTTTAAAATAATTATCGATCGTCATGAATGTCTCAATGTTGTTGTTTGTTTCGTCAAAAACAAGTATGTTTTTCCTAAAATTCTCTTGTAAAAACACACAGTAAACGTCATTTTGTTATAACGAGTTCAGAACCGTTTTCAATTGGAACGACCAGATTTTACTACACTGTAAAACTATCTATTTCACTATTTAGCGAACGGTATAATATTATCGGTATGTGTTTAAAATCGTATCGCCACGTCCTCCGATTGATCCTCTTCAGCGGTTCTCAACGACGAATTCTCGCCGAACGTTTGTTGTTAAATGTTTTTTTTCTTATTTGCCGTTCTTATGATGATAGATAAATAACATTATCGATGGGCACATTCGTCGTTGAAACGATTTAAAAAAAAAAAAATTCATAAGAATCGTTTCGTTTCTAAGACGCATAAACCGTTGTTATATCGCGCGCGTTTCTGGGAACGCGAAAAAACCAAAATAATTCAAAAAAATAACTCCTTTATCTGCGTACAGTTGTTAACAAACACACGATTTACGATAGCGTAATTTTTTTCCGTCCAATTTTCCGATTTACGAAACGAAAAAAAAAAAAATAGAACAAAACTTCCGTGGAGTTTTTCTCGGATTTTATACTTTTATGTGTCTCGAGGCGCACACAACGTTGAACGCGTCGTATTATGCAAATATACGCGTGACGAACCTACCGACACTTGTGTATAATATTGTCGTCTATATTATATTCAAAAATAAACGTCTCACGAGAACCGTTGTATCAGTGTCTCGAATGAAATATTTTTAAGCCTGCAGTATATTATATATAGGCTCTGGTGACGAGGGGGCGATATTCCGACGCACATAAAGATGCAAATTTAACCATAAGTTTTACTTTTTTTTCATTTACTTACGTCTCGCGTACATTTTCCGCCAACGATTGTATAAGTTTTAAGCGAAAAAAATTTATGTTCGAAACATTTTTTAATCAATAGGAATCACCGCTAAACGCTACAGCCTGCAGGGATTTGATCCGACCGGATCGTCAACAGATAACATTATTTCTCGTAATAATATCACGGTAGTGAGAATACGTTGTGCGCTAGTGTGCGGCACCTTAAATTCGGTTCTGTCGCCGAGAGAATTTTGTAAATTTTGATTATTTCATCACCGGCTCAAGAAATGTTCCGATGACGTGTAAAAAGAACCTTCAACCAAAGTCGTAACAGCGGTAGAACCGATCGTATCCGGCTCTTTTCGATATCGTACGTAACGATTGCACAACATTCGGTTACTACTACACTGAAAGCGGTTTTCAGAAAACAAAATTTTTGATATTGACGACGTGATTTTTTTCCCCGTAACTAAGCAGTGTCCCTAGAGTCAACTCGGACAACGCGTTAAATTCAAACTCTCACCTCACTATTACGGGCTTCTCGCTGCCGGCGACGAATCCGAATCCCAGTTCGGGGTGTCTTTTGAGAGTGACCAGTCTGGGCTGGGGACTCTCCTCCGCCAAATCGGTTCTGGGATCCTCGTACCTCGTTGTTTTTGTGATGTGGCTGAAAAAAGGAAAGATAGTTAAAATAAAACACTTATATCGTTACGGTTCACGAGTGACGAAAAGACCATTTTAGTGAGTTTTTGGAACCGAGTGGTGTAAGAATAGTGCGTTCGCGGAACTGGGGGAGCTGAGAAAAAGCGTTACGTTTCGATTTTAGTGCGGTAAATGGTACGTACTAGCGATAACCAAAGCGGTCACGCGGATTCGAGTCAAATCGTTGAGTATGATGCTACAAAGAGGCCGTATCGCGGAGTTCTAACAAAAAAAATTTAAGCCCGAACGTGTTTTTAAATCAAACGTTAACCACAAAACAAATAGGGATTGTAAGGGTTCGAGTGGGATATTTTAGAACACTAAAATTGAATAGTGAACGCAGCGAATCGTTTTTTGGATTTCGAAGGCCTACTGAATTATTTCAATTGCCGAAAATGCAGTACTTATACCCGTCCCTGACCTACTTCGTACAACAATAATAATGTTTTCTTTGAGCGGCGGCCAACCTGTCGAAAAGGAACCGTTTGCGCTTCAATATTTCGGGGAATAAAAGTTAGATTTGCTTCCTGGTATATTAAAAAAAAAAAAAGATGCCGCGAACTCACCGAATTTCGGAAAAATATTTCAATTGTAAATTTGTTATTTTTCGTTTGTAATTTTGTACACGTCTAGTTAGTTATTTAACTACGTTATTTTTATGTTACATCAACCGCGAACCAGTTTACACCACTAAACAACATCGACCACGTTCACGCCACTAAACCATTTTTTTTTTCTAATTTAAATAAAACAGATTGTAAATCTATTTTCGAAAATTTCGTCACGTAAAACACGCGTGATCGTCGACTTTTTTGCGACCGCGTCCATGATTTTTATTGTTTATAAATTCGCTTGTTAAAACGCGCGTTTCTCATGAATCTTCTTCGAGAGAAAATCTACAGAAACATAAATCGTCGGATTCGCGGCGTATAACGTTCAACATCGATGTCGGGCGTTTGGTATATAGCCGGTTACACTTATACGGTTATCGACCGCAATACGTACGTACGTGCAGAGGATCGTGGTATGCGGTTGGCGAGAAACTTGATTTTGTGAAATCGAATTATGTCGCGCGAGGGTGTATATGGTTATACGTATAATCGAGTTGAAAGTCGACTGTCAACAAAACGAGAACCGAACTCTCGTTTGGGTCGACATCGAATGACGAACAGTTTTCCCCGCCCGAATGATTGAACGCTAAAACATGGTAATTAAACGTGTAAACACACTATACAACGTACGATACACAACGTTGTAGTGGCCTGCGAGATATCGTGTATAATTTCGGACGAAAGAAAAACGGGGAAAAATCAATGGGCTAAAGTTTTCAACGTTTTATTTCCGGGAAGGTATAAATTTTACTCCGGTTTGTTTTTTTTTCGTGTCCGTCACCGACTTTTCTCAGATCTGGACCGATTTTGATGAACGTCTCACAAATCTTATCCGGTTGAAGACGTTTAACTAAGAAAAATTTGAAAAAATTCCCTCGTTAGATGGGGAAAGTATCCGAAAAAATTATGAATTCTAAAAATTACGAATTTTTCACGACTTTTTTGCAAAAATTAGCCATTACTTTTCGAAAATTTAACAAACGAAAATAATTTTTTTTTACGTACGTTAGACGTTTTACTTTTTATTGTTTTCCTCTGTACAGGGGGGGAAAAACAGTTACTTTTGCATAAAAAGTTGACTTTTTCAAATTAATTTTCAAAAAGGTTCCGGGAACGTTCAACTTTAAATATATCTAAAATGAAAGCCAATGTTACGTTAAAACTATAAGTTTAAAAGAAAAAATTTTCCCGACACCTTCTAAGCACACTGCCGTAGTTTAAAAAAACTTTCGCGTTGAAAATTTTGATATCCTATTTTATTTTTTCACCTTGAAATCGCTACAACTATTTGAATGGATGTGTACAAAATTTTTTTTTTCTCGCCAAAAAAGTTAATCGATTCGATCTTAATTATTATTTTTATCGTAAATAATATAGTTAACGCTCGTGTTATGCAAAGTGCAAACTAAATTGGTGTAGTACACACGTGGACGGATTTCGTTCGCTCTTACAACAGCTCATAAATTTTTTTTGATATTTACCATACAATCAGTCGTGGGGATCATCCGCTGAGCTCGCTCAGAATCGTTTTCTCCATTATATCGGTGCCGTCGGATATCAAACACGTAATAGGCTACAACGTACAAGTGACATTCGCCGACCCAAAGCAAAGGCCCACTCCAAAGCTGCCGTCCGACCTCAGATTCACTCCATTTCTTTCCCTCCTCGTCTTTTTCACGATCATCGTTCGGTAAAGCATCGCGCGAACAATTTATGCGTTCGGACCGCCGCGGTATTTTGCGTCCGACGCGGGCCACGAAAATGGGGTACAAATCGTTTTCTCGTTTCTATATTACGATCGAGACCGTTGGCGAACTCGCGTTTTTATTATTCGAAAACAGTGAAATTCCCGACCGTTTGTCCGTGTAATATCCGTTTTGCCGCAGTAATCTGCTGCTACGATAACGTGTATAGAGCGGTTTTTAAAACCGACGCGAAATTCACGTACATTGCGCGTACGCTTTTTAAAACACACTCGAGGGTGTGAGAAACGAGGCGAACGGCAAAGTGGCAATTTCCGTAAATCCGAATCGGCCGTACTTTGCGACGGAAGTCTCGAGCGAGCGAAAACGCGTGTAACGCGTGTTTATCGACACCGCTGGCACCGGTTTGACGCGTAAAGGGCAAAAAATTTCGTTATTTTTTTTTTAGTAAGGAAAAGTTCCTTCTTAGGAAGTTGATTCGATTTTTTAATTTTGTAAAAATACGCTCGTAACGACGTTGTATTGAAAACGAAAACATTTGGGACACGTTTATCATACGAAAATTATTTCTCGAACGTCAGAAAAACGAGCGTCCTGCACAATATTTTTCCACCTCAAACAGAAAAAAAAAAAGCTTGGATCACTCTAGGTGGCGTGTGGGCAGTTTGGCGGCTTCGGGTGGGCCAGAAGTTGTGGTTCAAACGCGCATCGTTCGATATCTGAAAACAGCGATGAATCGTCGCCTTCGAAAATACGATGCTGAGCGAACTCGGCTGTCTAGTATTCGTCGTGGTGGTGAAAACGAATTAAACAATAAAAATTTTCACTCGAAACATTTATCAAACTTGTATCTCGTATAATTCAACGGTATGTAAAGCTTCTTTCGATCTTTATTTTGGACGCCGTGATCGAAAAAAATCTAAAAAACACGTTCCCCATGATTATTCTCCCCGTGAGAAATACACGGCCGTCAGGAATGACGAGTTTAACGACAAAATAGCAACGGCTATAAACCGAAATTGTGCGAACCAATTATCTAAATTTTTCAACCACGCGTGTAAAACTATGCTGTTTGGATCGTATTAAAGTGTCGGGACTTAAACGTAACAACTAGAGGTTTTATGGAACTGCGTAAAATTCAAAATTTCAAAAACTTCAAAGTTCCATATCTCCCTTAAAAACGACCGAAATCGATTGAAATTCCGACAGTAAACTCGATAAACCTTTCCTAATGATATATTGATATTCGCGATATGTATATTTCGTTATACGTTCATGATATGCACATCTCAAGTCGAACGGAGCAATTTCAAAAATTTCAACGTTTTCGTTTTTGGCTCATAACTCCAAAAACAATCGAAATTTCAAAAAAACGCGATGGGGTGAAAATTAGGTACGATTCGTTAAAATCGGAGCATTCTTTCTACTAGAAAAAGTGATCGCAGAGTAAAAACATCAATTGTAAAAGCAGTACATTCTTCGCTGACGTTCAGAATCTAAAAAAATCGAAACAGGTTTCAATGCAGGTCGGCTCGAAAAGTGATTTCTCCATTTCGCTCGCGTTTAGAGCGTTTTTGGTGAAATAAAGATCCGTTTTAAACGCAAAAAAGTAAATATAACGCGCGTTTCATTGAAATATTTTCAATTTTTATATTCATCGAAATTCGTTGACATCGAAGTCATCGAAATTAATTTTTGCGCGCGAAGTCGTGTTGATTTTTTTATCGATTTATATTTATTTTAAAGCGTGTGTATATATTTCGCTAAATTTCGCGCCTCAATAAATGCAGCCGGCGCCGTTTCGGATACTGGCGAGCAGTGTTGGGGCAATTCGTTCGACACATTTGTTTTACTGTCGTTAAAATTCGATTGCTGATTTTTTATTTTCATTGTAAACAATATTGAAACATCAGCCACGAAGTATGATTTACGATACAAACATAAATTATAATCATATTATAAATCGATAGCGTTCGGCAGTAATTATGTGTTTGGAAAAGTTAAGTGCGTAACATAAAATTCTCTAAATTTAATCATGTAACGGTGTATCGAATCTGCAGATTAAAATGTTTAGGTTATTTTTATGTTATACGATGGTTGTTATTTAATTTTAAATAAATGTAATAGTTAGTTAAACTTGAAAAATTTTCAGACTTTTTCGATATTATATATTAAATCGATACCGTTCGACAGTAACAGGTTAACGAAAAGTTTCGTTAACTTTTAGGAATCAAATATTTTGAATTTTTTTAAGAGACCGGGTAAAAGTTAATTAAAAAAGAATACTTTTCTCCGAGACATAATTATTACGCGCTTTCTCTCCGATCGATTGTATCGAGCTTAAAAAACGATTTTACCGAGAATTTTACAAAGGCTATGAAAAAAAAAAAAATAAATAAACTTTAATTACGGTAATAATAATTAAGGGTCCGAAACATGATTTTAGAATATTTAATCAACCGTCGAACCGTATTTTATTATTTTAGCGTCATACCTGTAAAATAATATATTATTATTCTGCAAAACGAGGGTTTCATCCCTCGTGCGTTAATTATAAGTATCGAGCGATGAAAAAGAAGATGAAAGAAATACGTATTCGAACCATTTTTCTTTCAAAGTGACCTTGCACGTACATTTTAAACGACATAATAAAGTCGTATAAAGTAATACCGTTAATTAATAAAAGCAATATTGTATTATTATATCAAATTCAACAATGTTGCAGGTATATAAAACGAAATGTTTCATTTAATTTTTCTTAATATTCTCCAAAGAACTTTGTGGGTATAACGTTAAATCCGATAAGACCTCTTTGTTTTCAAAAAAAAAAAAAAAGACATAAAAGTGAACTTCATAATATCATATACTTTTGTGCGATTTATTTTATGCGAAACGTTTCAAGCGCGTACGTAATGAAAAAAAATCGACAGACCATAATGTGACAGAGGGAGACTTCTTTTCTAATAATAATCTTGAAACTCGGTAATAATCCAGGATCGACACATTTTAATTTTCCATTGAATTGGTCGACTTGGCGTTTTTCCGTAAAATTGTACTGTCTCAACATAGGACGCCGCCGTAAACCTCAATGCCAACATTTTCGTGTGAAAAAATTGTATACATTTAGCTAAATCAAATTAAAGATCTCTGGACGAACAGAGATAATGTTTTTTTTTTTTTCTTATAACCTGTTCTCGGTACTGAAAACAAGCAGCGCCCGAAATCCGTCTAAAATACTCGTCCTCTAACGTAAAATATTACGAATGATTGTACGATATTGAAAACTTTGAATTTATAACACTCTCAAAACTACAAAAATCTGTACAATATAGTATTGTTATTGACGCACGACGGATAGGACATGGTCTGCACGGGCCTTACGAATTTTTCATTTACACTATTCCGTGAAATTCGCGGAAGAAGAAAGGAAAATGTGTTATGCCGTGTAGCGTGCAAACGAATTTGCAGAAAGGTGTGAAAAAATAATCGACCATCTTTAATATGTTAAACACTCGTGATTCGTAAACAACCGATTTAACCGATTGGATACGTTTAAATTTTCAACAAAAAAACCGAGCTCAAATCGCTTGTTTCGAAAGAAAACTAGCACTGTTCTAATTCAAAATCTAAAAATAAAATAAAATACCACAGAAACGTTACAAGTGTGCGGAGGATCTGTACCGTTTCGGAGAAATTTATAGAAAATACATAACATATGCCTGTCAACACAGGAAATTTAACGAAAATATATGCGTACTTCTAAGGATAAAAAAAAAAAAAAAACGTCATCGGCAATAGCCTGTACCCGTAAAAGTGCGGACTTGAAAAAAATAACATCTCTGGAAACGACAGGATATTTAACAATCGTAAAAGCTTACATTCTATATAATGTTCGAACGGCAAATTTTCAAAAGATCAAAACGTCGCCTGCTGCAGCGCACCGGAAACTCGATTGAATGAAAACAAATTTTTAAAAAAATAAAAATATAAATGAAAAATAACGCTTAGACTTTATTGAATTTTCTTCGGGAAATCGCGAGCGAGCGAACGGCACACAAAAGAAAATCATAACAGGTATTGCGCGCTGTAAAATTTTAAAAGACTTCCGCGAATTGCGTCTGAACGTGACGTGCTCTAGTTATTCGGAAAATATCGGTACGAGGAGGAAAAACATTTTTATAATATCGTATATTTCGTCGTATTTCTATGGTAACTACAGCATATTATTATACAGTGATGTTGCAGTCGTACTCACTTAGGTACTGTAGGGTAAATCTTACCGAAGCTTTTTTTACTCGGTAAATTTTTTATAACATTATCGAGTGACAACGATTTTGAACGGTTTTACGCGTACAATAACGTTCGACGTATTATGTATTATTATAAGGTGATGGAAAGCGTCACGGTTTAAAAGCGCGATATTATAATATTTTCCGAGGAATTCAGCGGCCTTTAGTTATGCCTCAGCTGCAGTATTAAAACATTATAAACTGTGCATGTATTCTCGTATGGTTTGAAAGTATAAAAATCGTTTACCATCCAAAAAAAAAAAAAATCAAAAAAATTAATAAATGAACAAACAATCGACAGAGTCAGTACGGACTTGAAAAACTCTTTCATCCCGAAACGTAGACATCATCAAGAGCACGTAAAGAGAATATCATTAGAAACCACCCATCGAAAAAAGTGCAAAAATAGATTATGGAGAACTTAAGAAAAGAATGAGATGATTGTTGTCAAAGAAAAACAAAAAGAAGAAAACAATAAAGTTTAAGGCATAAATATAATTTTGTCGCGAAATATTTTGACAAACAGTCGCGCGCAAACGTTTCGCAAATCTCTTTGATTTTACCGTTTTTGATCCGTATGCGTGGCAATTTTTTTTATTTTCATACTCTTTGAATTTTTTGGTAATTTCTAAAAAAAAAAAAGTATCGGTAAGACGAAAATTTCAATTCACCAACACGAATCAGTAAGTGGAATATTGAAAATAAAAAAAAATCAATGATAACGGCATCACGCGCGAAAATTGATTTCGACAACTGTGCGTTTAAATATAAGTCGACCGTTCTCGACCTTCTGCCTACAGCCAAAATCTACGAAATTATCACGCGCGCGCGAACCGATTATGAAGAATTTAACTCTTCGAGCTGACCCGCGATAAACGGATATCGATTGTTATTTTTTTTCCTAGACGGAATATTCTGAAATACACTAGTTTTTCCGATTTTGAATTTAACGTTTGAGATACAACAACACTACTTAAAATCCGTTCTTGCGTCACTTCAGAAAGTGTCGCCGCGTGTTGGTGTTTTGTAATCGCGCAGTTTTCGGCCATCGCCGTTACCCTTATAGTTCGGAAATCTTAATCCTTAAATCGGAGCACTTCCTATACCCTTAAAGTTGTTCACAGAAAAAAAAAAATAATTTTAAATGTCGACGCTCAGAATCTAAAAAAAAAAAATTGACTTTTAACTTTGAGAGTTAAAAACGAACGCGGCAAGTGCTATAAAACATTAATACACTATCGTTTAGTTACGTTTTGAGTAGTCGGTGCTCGCACATATACTGACCGTAAAAACGTTCTTGGAAAATTGCATTAAATTAAAAACGCTTTTACTATATTTAACACAGTAGCATTCGCTATCTCTTGAAACTTGTCCGACGTATAATTACTTTTTGTTTCATGTACCTCCGAATGTAAAGCAAAATATGTTTACAAAGATCAAAATACATATTATATAGATTCTATAACAGTTGCGAGGAACGTGATTATTATTGACCCATTTTACGGTAAAAATAATTTAATATTGAAGACTTGCAGGTTATTAAACGAATATAAGACTTTCGGTTATATTGTAAAGTTTTGATTTATCACAGAAAACTGAACAGTTACAGCCCAGTTACGAATCAATTACCAAATCGAAGAATCCAAAACGGTTTTGTCTCGATAATTTTCTATAAACAACTCGTCCGGATGGAATGGAACGATAAATCTAATATATATATTGTTCTAATTGTTTTTTATTTAGATAAGACGACAAAGCGTTTTGTAATAATATAGACAATGCATTCGCTGCACTGACTTTGACGTGTATAAGGCAAAAGAAGGCGTTTTGGTTAGGCAACACAACGACACCGCGGGTTATCACACTTCGGTTGGATAATATCATAGGCATCACACGACTGCAAATATTTAATGGATATCGTTAATACTGTACAATTCACGGTATAATTTAATACGCAAATATTTGTTACGGTTATTTCACTCGGACACTAAAACAATAATTATAAAAGTAATATAATCGTACCTTTGATTCGGTTGGTTTTTAAACGGATTACACAATATATCTGGAAAACGATTAAAACAGAGATATATTATGTATACGTAATAATATCGTGTCACTTTTCCGATGTGTTTTCGCGGAGAAAAACGAGCGAAACCGAGCGTGAAAAATTAGATTATTATTATTTTTATTTTTGGGTATTTTTTTTTTGTTTTTGAATGTATCGTTTTTACAATGATGTGTTACAATCGATAAACCAAGTGAAATCAGACGAAAAACGTTAAAAAAAGAATTGAAATTCGAATGTAGGTTCTGAGTGCGTATTGAAAAACCGAGTTATTTTCGTTATAACACCGAGATCACGCACTGTCGATACCGCGAAAACGCAACAACTCCTCAAACAGTCGTCCGAATGGTTTGAAATTTTCACACGTTACGCGAACCAAACTAAACTCTGTGACCAAAATTTCTCTTTGTTCGGCACTTCTCTCTATTTTGGCCATTTCAGCTCACTCAGAATCGTTGTGAGCAATATTTCATTACGGCTCGACTGATGCACGACTTCTTTCTTTATTAACCTTCCGCTCCGTCTTGCTACCCGCGCGACTTTTTTTTCATTCGCGTACGCGTAATATAACTATACTCTCTCTTTGTAATCAACCCTTAAGGTTGGTTTTGCAGTTGGACATGCGCTCTCCACTCTTCCCTGTTCCCAGCTAACCTCTTCAGTTCGGCGTAACTCGACAGTCCAGCATCAGAAATCATTTGTTTGACAAACGAAGTTCTTGGACGTCCCTGGCCCCTTTTACCTTCCATTTTCCCTTCAATTATTCTGTAGATTAGCTCATCCTCGTGCCTCAATAACTATACTACGTGGGGAGTATTTAGGCGGTATTTTTTCCTTCTTTATAGATCGGTCAAAAACGGACGTTCCAATCCGTCGCGACGCGCACAAACTGCACGTCGTTAGCGCAGCAGACGCCCACTGCATCGTATAGCACAGCGTGTTTTATTTTCCGGACGATTTATATTATATCTTGTTGTTTCGTCGCGACAAACGTAAAAAAACATAACGTATAAATATTTTATACGACGTGTCGTGTTCTACATAATAATAACGCACCGTGTAATAATCGTACGTTATAATAATAATAATTTATAGTGCAGTCCGCTCACTTGATGAAATAGGTCCTGCCATCGCCGTCCAGCGCCTCTTCCCAGCCGTACGGCAGACCGCCGCTGGCACCGGCCGGGTCGTCTTTGGGCCACGCTTCCACGGGAGGCAGCCAAGACGCCGTCTGCGTGACGTGGCTGTAAAACAGACCGGGGCGAAAGGTTTAAAAAAAAATTTTAGAAAAAACAATTTCTGGTGGGTACGCTATTACATAGGAGTCGTGATTCGTACGCGTCGTATTTATGTATATATATATATATAGGTAGGTATGCGAAAGCGACGATTATCCGCGAATACGATTCTGAGCGAGCTCAGAGCTGTTGTTCCTGGTAAAAACCGCGCGCGAAGAATTTCGGTTTAAAAACAGCGCTGTGACGGCCACTGTTTGAGGAGTTTAAAAGCGGAGTTACTTACATGCGTGTATGCACGGATTCCGGCGGTCAGAGTTTTAAGAAAAAAAGGCCGATCGTTTTTAGACACGTTCTCCCTTACGGTATAGCGGAAAATAATAAACTGTACCGCGTTGATCGACCGCGAAGAGATCAAAAACAACATATTATTTGATGATATTATTAGAAAAACGAAAAATTATTACGTAAAGTCCACGGGGGAATCAGAAACAAACCGACATTGATTTGTCGGTTGAATTTGTTTCTTCCGAGGGTCCGAGCGGCGGCGTCGCGGGCTAACTCAGGAGTTTCGGTTCTAACGCGCCGTTTAACAACATCCGAGAAGCAACGGATCCGCCTTCGAAAATACGCGATTCTGCGCGAGCACAGTCGCGTCTAGTCCTGGTAAAAACCGAATTCGACAGTAAAAATGGTCCGAAAATCCACGTATAAAGAATACTTATTTAAATAACGTGCGAAGATTTCGGCCCATCATCCGATAGGAGTTAATACGATTTTAGTTATACATCTGTGCGCGCATTTTCATCGTTATGCGAGTTAAAACGAAATAGCGCCGTTTTTCAAAACTTTTTTTGTACGCGCCCGGAAATAATTGGACGGATTATTTTGATAAAATTTCGTCTATCATACAGCGAATTTCGTTAACACGGTCTAATTTCAATTCATAAACGACAAATCTGTGCGAGGTTAAAATTCCTAAATTTTTTACCGAACAACAAAAACCACAATGAAAATGGAAGTTTTCGAAAATTTTTAAATTCTAAACTCGGCTGAAAATTTATCGAAATCATGTGTTTATTGTTTTGTGAGTTACGGCCGAAAACGCTCAATCGACACATAGTACGTCGAAATACGCACGTAATTTTTTACGTTTTTAGTCAAATTCGACCTAATTTTTTGATTGAAACTTTTTCAATTTTGAACTTTAAAATTTGAGACCCCCTCGAGGTACACGGTTCAAGTCCGAAAACCTTTCGACGGAGTTATTCGCTGACGCTCGAGATTGTAAAAAATAAACGAATAAGATCCGCAAAGTGTACACAACATACGTTATATTTTACGAACAATTAGCGAAAACTAATAACAATTTATCATTATAATATGGTGATTGATTAACGACCGTCTACGATGTATCGTCTTCCTAGGCGAAAAGCGAATAAATTTTCGCAAATTATCGTACAACCCGGCACAGGCCGCGGGCCAAATCGCCGCGGCGACGGCGAAGCTTATTTTCGTCGTCGTCGTCGCGCTCGCGTCAGTCAAAAAGGAGAAAAGCAAAAAAAGCGTTATTTATTGCCCCTAACCCTCTCTCGAACAACGAATAATATCACTATCGAGGCTGTTGATTGAACGTGCAAGAGTCAAAAGCTAATCGTTTAACATTATTTCGGTTCGTTAAGTTAAAAAAGTTAACTTCCAAACAGAATATTACTTAAAATCAAGATAATATTTCTCGACGGTTTCGTTCCTACATAGTATGACGTTTCCAGCGTTTGAAATATTAATTTTTTTTTTTTAAATTTTCTGCTCATATCGACTTTTTTTTTAAACAGTTTTTTTTTATCGTTACAGATTGATTACATTTCGATTATAACCAAGTAAACGATCCGTTTTTCCCGAGACTCTTGGTTTTGTCAGCCGTTTAGGTCTAAAATCCATTGTGTTACGACTGCAGCCCGCTTGATCAAAATCAACGTAACTTTTTAACTTTTTGACTGTATTGACTACGAGTCTAATGCCCAGCTTTGAATATTGTACAACGTAACGATGTTTGCACTCGGATTTTTGAAAAAAAAAACGAAACTTTTTTCCAAATTTCGAGCGATTCGGATTCTCGGTGAAACCCGCGCTTTCGTACGAAACCGAAGTGACGTACGAGGTATAAAAAAAACACGCGCAATCGTATAATATTTTTGAAACTGTCAGGAGCGTTAACGCATTTTAAAATGAGAATTTTCAAAAACGTCTAAGTGTACTTACCGCTGCAGGAAAACTCATTCGATGTCATCGGGCTAACTAATTTGTTTTTGACGTAATTGCGCAAAACGCCGCGTATGATTTATAGGTACGTGCGAACAACGTCACGACTATTCAAGCTCTGACGTCGTTTGAACTTTAACGTCTCCATATTACACTTAATAACGTGCTGTATTATATTATTAAATAATCAATATCGCCGAGAGAGCAGTTCAAAGAAAAAAAACGCTGTTTTTATAATAAAATAAACTTTACTATCGTGTTACCGTTGATTATAACGCGGTATTGCCTGCGCACTATGTAATTCGAGTCGAAGGACAAATTTACCGTGGTGATTCGTGTAAAGGAGGTAAAAAAAATTAAAAAAAAAAAATTCCTAGTTTTACATCAGAGGAACAAACAGGAAACTCTAACGGCACGCATTGATGGCGCAGTTATAATTATAATTGGTATATTATAATGCCAAAACAGTATTTTCAACGGATTTTTCGGTCCGTCTGTGCTGCACACATCCAGTGGCCAAGGGCGTGTATTCGACGAAAGTTTATTGAAACTCGTTTTAGATATTAAAAAAAAGTAGTCCATGCGGTTGATTTTGTATTATACGACGAAACATCGGCTGTTATGATAAATCGTATTTTATGAAACAATTAAAAATACGACTCATTTGGGGTGTTTATTGGGCTCCAGGTGTTTAGGGAAAGTCTGTGTTAAAAAGTTAAAAACTCGTTTCCGTCCTCTCGTTTTTTCATTTCCAAAAGGAACTCGTTTCCCTAATTGTTTCTCGAAAAAAGTAACTTGTTCGTTTTTCATTTTTATCAATTTTACTCGATTATTTTTGAAATAAAAACACACGCAACAGCCGACAAAAATACAAAATAAAACACCGCCTTTGTCCTCACTCAAATTGTCCACATTTGAACTGATACTCGAAAATACGCTAAAACGTAAAGTTTTGTTTCGGTCGAGCGTACAAAACTGTATGTAACGTTAAAAAACTTTCTTTTTTTTTCTACTATTTTCACTCTACAACGCTACTGTGCACTACAGTCGCTGTAACGAATCGAAAATATCGGCGAACAACGAATCTCCGACCTTGAATTCACGTCAAAATATACGTATTGAATTATTTATGTCATTATTTTCGTACGTAATACGAGTGCAAATGTATTGTTGTTGTAAAGTATACCGATGATATTTTCTAAACACACCACTACCGCGTTTTATATTATAAACGAAACTGCGTTACGTTATCAAAATAAAAAAAAACATCGAATTATTGTTCTTATATTTTATTTCACGTGCTGCGAGGAATCGTATTATTTTTTTCTCAAAGAAAATCTTCCGCTGCTTCCAAAACAGTTTTTTTATGGACTTTTTCGGCTTTTTGATTTTCAACGATATTACTAGAACGCCTCGTACGATTAATGACGGGTACCACCTATCTATATATGATAATCTATGCGCGTGTTGACAGTAAAAATCAAATGGAATATACTGTTGCGTTCTCGGCCGTCGACACAAACAACGAAACGTTGACCATAACAATATTATTGTATTCATTTTATTTTTGAGCAATTTTTTTTTTCTCTCGTAAACGCTGCAATTAGAAAAGCGTCGAAATGAATTGTATATATCGCGACGGCTCGCGGCACGCGGTCGAAATTTTAATTAAACGAACGTATTCAACGTCGAACGTGTTGACAAGACGATAATAAATACTTTTCAACAATGCGACGTATTAATGTTATTATAATAATATCTGAACCGAAGCACGTACACGACCGGCAAGCCGAAACGCACGAAACGCTCGTTGAAAAACGTTTTTAGATTCTGAGCGTCAGCGAGGAACGTACGCGGTTTTTACAGCGATGTTGTTTTTTTTCTGTTTTTACGTGTAGAAGGAATACGCTCCGATGATTTTCAAAGTCAGTACACCCCAAACGAAAGGCTTACGAACTCCGGCGGTGCTTTGGTCGAAGCTTTTTTTTGAGATTTCGCCTACTTTTTGAGTTTTACCCGTAAAAAAAAAATCAAGAATTCTACGGCGAAAAATTTGAAATTTTCAGGTTTGTAAAGACCGTTCTCGGGTCGAGAAGGAGTGCTCGAATCGTTACGTTAGAAACCACATAAAAGTTGGAGTTCCGGCTTTAAATTAAACTTTTTGTTCGAACCGTTTTTCGATTGTTATCTGCGTTGTGTGCCGAAAACGACGAAAATGGCGAAATCGGTCGTCCGAACGGCTGAAATAGCCATTGAATTATCGTTATAAAAAATTATTCTACGCCGTTTTCAAACTTTCGAGTTCTAAATTGATTTGACACGTTATTGAATTATTGAAAACATTTTCGCTAAGAATTTTTTAGTTTTTCAATAATTTCCCAAGTATATTTGTCGTACGGTTTTTACCAGGACTGAATCCGCTCAGAATCGTTTTTTCCCGAGTCAACGATCAAAATACGACGGCGTGGTTCGGACGCGACTTATTTTCGTTGCTTTTCGACGGTATTTCACCTCTGAAAATCGTCTATGCACGCCATAGATAACAAAATAGCCGTCAAATGCTAGCAATAATTGTAAACCCTTTCTAGACGATAGCGTTAGAGATCTTGTGATTCGTTTTTTGTTTCGATAGTGATCGTACGTTAAACGTAAGAAAACAGTGTAGTAACAAACGAAAATTCCCCGCCGGAATCGACGACGTCTGGGATCGTTTTACGTTCAAACGCCTGTTTTAAAACAAGATTGTGGACGGATAGGATCCGAGCAATATCTTGTTTTAAACTTGGAGAAAAACCGCTTCTATTCTCGGATGATATCCGTTTGAACGCGTGTGCGTTTCACGTGTTTCCTGACTTTGGAAGTGGTCGAGTGTTCTTGTTCGAGTGTTCTCCGAGGTTTTTTCCGCGGGACACTTTAAGAACGTTGTAAACTTTCGCGACACTCGACGTACACAATATGATATAGTGTCTAAACAGTGAAACCTGCTGAAAACCACCAGTATCGTTCTGTTATTTTATTCTAAATAACGACTGCGCGAGACTTTTCGCAGCGGTGTGTACCAAAACATACTCGTTGTGCGACCGCGCGGTTAAAATAAACGGCCACAAAAAAAACATTGCGATGAGGGTATTCGTTTTCGTCGAATCGGTCGTTCAACTGAACGCGAGTTTGTAGGACGTTTTTTTTCCATACTGTGGAAAGCTCGAAAAAAAACGCGGTATTTTCACGCTGTGCACGCGCCACAAGACGGACATAAGGACGGAATTAGTTCGTTTTTTTTTTTTCCACAGTTACGGTCTTCGAACTGGGTTTTTCGGTTTCGAGAACCGTTCTCGCGCGAAAACGGGCTGGGCCAGGTCGGAACGTTGTCGGACGATGCGTTCTACACGAACGCGAGTACAGCGCGTTATGACACGTCGTACTGAGGTACCGTTCAAACGTTTTTTAAAAAAAGAAAACTCAACAATCTTCCGACAAGTGGTACCCACGCCAATCCTGCGGTCCATTTTCGCTGTTTCCGTTCGCTTCTCTGACGCGGTTTTCCGATTTCCCCGCGAACCGTTCGCGAAAAAGCGCGCGCGCGTATTCTCCGGCCGCGGGCCACCTCGCGCGGCTCAAAATTCTACGTACGCGCGTATTGATCGCACGGACCCGCCGCGCGCGTCTGCAGCGGCGGTGCGCTTATATTTTATGCAAAACGCTGCGGTTCGTCGAAAGCCCCGAGAAAACGGCCCGCGTCAGAAGGTAAAAGCGAAAATTTTCGAGGCGAAAAAACGATTTGCGCCACCCGCATCGATCGTTAGAAATTCGTCGACGCCGTTTCCGGCAAAAAATAAGCGGTTTTCCAATGCTCGACGCGTTTACGCGCGAGAAAGTTACGACCGTAAATCGCTCGCCGATTTTTCGATGCGTGCGTTAATATTGGCAGGGAAAGTTTTGTTTTTCGCGCTCAAGGCGCGATCCAAGTAGCCTTTTTGTACAAACCAACGCGATTTCGGGTTGAATTTTTCCAAAGTTGTCACCCAATCGATTTCGCGCCGCCGCTGTAAACACACGACCGACAGACGCGGCAAAGGTCGCGCGATATGAGCCGCGCGCCACCGACAGTGTTTAGACGCGTCTGGTTCGGAGCGGCGAACGGGAGAGCCGCTCTAGGAGATCACTCTATAGGTCGCGCGGGCAGCTTGACGGGGTGGCGGCTACGCTTTGGTCGAGAAGCTGTGGTTCGAGCGCATTTCGTTCTACATCAGATTATTTTATTATTGTTACACCAGAAAGTTCATTGTTACATCAGAAAGCAACGATTTTGCCTTCGGATTCTGCGCGAGACGTCCCGTATACGTTATGGAAAAAATCGAATTTGACGTTAAATTCGGCCCGGACATTTCCGAAATCCGCGTACAAAATACATTGACGACGTGTGAAAATATCAAACCATTCATTATTTGAGGAATCAATACGGTTTTAGTGTCGATCGCATGACAGCGTTATCTTAATGTTGTAACCAAATCGCAACGTTTTTCAAAACACTTTATTTTTACGCGTTCGGAATCAGCCATCGTGCAGATTATTTCGAATTTTTTTTTTTATCAGACGGAACGTTTTTTCTTTACGTGACGTTTCAATTCTTAAATAACAAATTTGTATGAGCTAAAACATGTTTTCTACAAACGAGTCAAAGGTATTTTTGACGTTTTCCAACTATAAACGAATAATGAAAAAAAAAAATCGTTTCCATAGATTTTCTACACTTTTTAGCGTCTCGTGTACATACTCGTTTTTAATCTCGTGTTAAAATTTTTATCGAAAATTAAACCTTTCGTCGAACGAAAATCACAAAGAAAATGGAAATTTTCGAAAATTTTCAAGTGCTATACTTGGATCAAAAATTTTTTAAATCACTCGAAACTTGGATCAAGCGTGTGTTTCGTCTATATAAATATCGCGTAAAAGTTTCGGCTATTTTATTATTTTGGAAGTTATGGCCAAAAAACTAAATCGATTATGACAAAAAACACGTTGGACGTGATGGTCTAAGACCTGTAAGTAATAGCATTTCATATAAATAAACAATTACGGAAACAATGTGATAAAATCAATCATTGCTTACGAAATCGATTGAAAAGTATTTCACGATCGAGTGCCGACTGAAAAAAACTGCACCGATTTCGTTCGCAAGTCAGTTTCCTAACAATCTGTAAAATCGTCATTTGGAGCGTTTTTTTTCAAATTTATAACGCATATTATTTTTTTATCGTTTCAAAATAATTCAAAAATTCAAAGTTTCACATAAATCAGTGATTAAAGTGTAACACGGAAATTGTTGAGAAAAACAAAAAGATTGATTAATATTCGATTGTAGTATGTTGCATGGTCACAATCGGCATACTATTACCATCGCGGTGCAAATATTACGATGGCTTTTTGGAGAAAAAAATTATTTTCTCAGACAAAAGGGACATTCGATAATTTGAACCGATTTTACGTTGATTTTTTTTTTCGAAATCAATGCGTAAACCGATTGAATTTTATAATTATTTCAACAAAAAAAAAGCGTTATTTGCCGCATAATCGAGCTAAAAGCTCGTACAAAAAGTATTTACACGACAATTAATTTCCCGACGATTTTTCGTATTAATCGGATATACGGCAAACGAGTTTTATTTATTTTTTACGTCGACTCGAATTTAAATCGAATTTGCCATTTTAAATCGTGGAAACGAAAAAAAAAAAACAAAAAATAATAATACTACATTCAACACAAATTAAGCGCCGACGAATTATGGCGCCTCTCGCGTTTTCCTTCCTTTTGATTTTCAAACGTCTTTTGTTTCATTCCGAGTTGTATATAATTCGCAACGACGTTAAAATACACATGCAATATTGTTATGTTTTCGTAACTTGTAAATCATGCGTGCGTGTACGAACTGTAAGAACAGTGATAAACGGCCTTTACCTTGGCGAATAAAATTTTTGTCACGACACGTGTAGGGACGATAGTAATTAATAATATAATATAATGTAATTAATAATATAATAATGCGACCGAGTCGATAGTTCCATCTCCGGTTGATTTCGTTTGAAAATGTTTTTTAATATTATTTTCGGCTGTTCGGTCTATATCATCATCTGCTCTACGTATAGTGGGCCGACTATTTTGCATCGTTTACCGCGGTCGCGAAATTTTAATATTTGATTCCTACGTGTAATAAAAAAAAAAAAAATACACCGATTTGGTGTTGCTAAAACGGTAGGTTTCTAATTTTACATCGTATTCGTTGAAATAATTACAAGGGAAAACGATAAAACTCACAAACGAATCATTATTACATTGTCGTGCTGAAGTCGGCACCGAAGTAAACTAATAAAACCAATCGCACGCGATGACAATAATAAAACGTTATCGGTACACCGAACTTTCTAAAATGTAAAAACAAAATTTACACGTCTCGGATGTACCATTTCGGAAATTATTTGGCAGGCGTTACGCGTAACGTAGTATTTGTCCACTTCTAATTTTAGCGTTTCCATAATTATGACGCAAACACGATTAATCGATGAAATAATATAACGGAGCCTGCGCACGTTATACTCGTATGGTTGAATTTTAACGAAAAAAAAAAAACAACCGAAAGCAGCGAAAACGCGGAGAAACACAGTTTTATAGAAAACACGATATTGGTAAACATGGGGCTCGGAGTCGAACATCATTGAACCTCAATTTTCGGTGAAAATTTCACGTGCATTTTCGGTTTGTTTTCCTATCGACTGTCGATGTTTACAAAAATAACGTACGATAATAATATAATACATTATGTAGAACAAGTGAAAAACGTTTAAACTTTTTGACTCACTCAATATTATATAGTGTTGATCCACATTTTAGTATACTCTTTGATAGAGTTCGTCATAACGTCATCTCAGCTTTCCGAAGTCGAATAATCGTTCTATCGATCAGTATATTATATTGGTTTGATTTTTTTTTTGCGTATCCGGCCATGCTATGATAATTTGCCGTATTGCGCAGTTCCGACGCCTTTTATTAACTATTTTGACGAACTATGAAGTCCTTTGAAACATAAATCATACAGATATGTATGCCTACGGTATAATTATTGTATCTTTTTATTAATCGAGTATCGAACGCGTACTGCAGTGGCAACGATCGTGCGACGAACTGGAGAACGATTGACTATTAACTTTTATACCTATACCCGAATAGAAAATGTTCGGTAAATCGACTGAAATCAACGTTTACGACGTAAAATATATTTTTTTTTTTTTGTTTAAGTCATCGCCACAGTATTAATTGGATTTTTAGTTTATTAATCGTTACGATTAAAACGCTGCAGAAAGATTGTACAATATAATCAGCGCTAAACCACGGCGAGAAACAACAAGTTACAAGACGACAAACTCCAGAAATAACACAATACACACAATCGCAATACAGCCGTCACGAACGGAAGCCGACGCCGACTCCGATTCAATTTTGAGACCAGTAAAACGAGCGGAACGTGTAAAGTTTGAACGATGTACAATAATGTAGATATCACATTATTATTATTATTGTTAAAATTTATTATTATCATTGTTGTTGTTGTTGTTGTTGTTGTTGATGCTGTTGTTGCAATAATATCAACTTTAAACAAACATAATATTATTCAATGAACTTTTGATTATTGCAGCGCGAGAGAACACTTTTCTCGAGATCGGATGTTGCGGCTGTTTTAATTAAACATTTTGTTTTCTTCGAAGAGGATACGAAAAACGTTTTGTAAACCTCGTCCAGAAAAACGAAAAAATCGTAGGACGGTTACGGTGGCTTATCTGGGACTTTTTTTTTTTTTTTGTGGGAGATGCTGCAAATAGTGAAAAACTCCACGGTCGATTCTACCCGTTCAAAGGAATTTCGTAGGGAAAAAAGGAGGATTCGTCTCTAAATCCCACTCCCTCCGTGTAAATTTGCGGCTGGAAGAGGCGATATTAAGATCATAACAGTATGATTGATAGGTGTCGACATTCGTTTTTTAAAGGAAAAAAATAATAATTCACAGATAGGTTAACATTATATTATAGTCAAATGTATGACCAGTTTTTGACCATTTTCCAAATTTAAACGGCTAAAAAAAAAAAAAATGTGGCTATTTTCGAAATATTTTAGTAGCGTATGCGTTAAGGTTTCAAATTTTTTCGTCGAAAGTTTAATTTTTTACTGAACAAAAACCACGGTGAAAAATGGAAATATTCGAAAATTTTACAGTTCCGTACACAGCTCAAAAATTTTTTAAATCACTTGAAACTTGGATCAAACCTGCAGTATGTTTTACCTATTTCAATGTCGTTTCAGCTAGTTTCGTCTGTTATTTTGGAAGTTATGGCCAAAAAAAAAACTAAATCGGTTATGTCAAAAAATACGTTAGCCGTTATTTTTAACGTAATTCCTCAAATTTCCTCTAATTTTTTTTTTGTAACTTTTTCAATTTTGAACCATTAAATTTGAGACCCCTCAAAATATATATAAGAGTCCAAAGACCATTTATTAGAAGTACTGACTTTGAAAAATCGGAGCATTCCTTGTACCTTCTGAATTTTTTTTTTTTTGTTACCAAAACTAATTCATTGACTTTTTTTTCATTGTTATCATTTATTTTCCTAACTATTCGGGTAAGTTTTGAAAATACTATCGATGTATTATACATTGTGAACATTTTACCAAAAAGTTAATACGTGAATGATTTTTTTTTTTTTTAACTCAGCTAATTAGTTTATTTCATTTTCTATGTTAACTTTTAACATATCTAGTTAATCGTGGTTAACTTTGTAGTTTTAACTGAAAGCGATTTAATTGAACTGACTCGACTTATCGCCGTAAAATTTTCTCCGCTAACTCGCCCGACATTGTCGAGCAAAACCGTACGTTTTTTAGTGCGATTTTTACAACAATATTATGTTTTTAGATGTGCATGTGTGTGTGTGTGTGTGTGTGGTCGACAAAATCAACTCCATACGCATTTGCTTTGTTGGTAGTAATTTAATCGAGAGTTTTCCTCTTTTAATAGAATATTTAAAATACTCCATCGCGAGACCGTGGGTGTGCGGTATTATACTATATTCCGGTCTGGAAGCACTCGCACATATATTATGGATCTCTGCCAGGTAGACCTTTCGTAATTCCCGTTTGTACTTTTGTTTTGTCTTATTTTTTGGATTTTTTTTCTTCTGTTTTTTTATTTTTGGACACGGCGCCAATTTTTACGCGAGCTTTTTTATTAATGGTCAGTTTATCCGTCCGTCTGCTGCTTAACAATAATTTATTGCCGCGCACTACTAGTTGCTGTTACTGTTTATTTTTCGTCTCGTATAGATAATAATATATCGCGGATTTTTTCTTTTAAAACAATAAAAACGAATCGGTTCACTTCCAATCGATCTAAATATCGCGTTTGAATTATTTTTACTGACCGCGCGCGGCAAAACCGATCGCTAAAACCCATATGGTTGTTGTATAAGTGTGCAGAAAACGGCTGCTCGATGCGATTTTTTACTGGAGTAAACTGCATACCCAACGCGGATCGAACGTTGTTTATTATTCGTTTGTTTGTCATACTTTAAGAAAACGACTCGTTAAAAAAAAAAAAAAAAAAGACTGTAAACATTTCGGTATTCGCGACGCGAAGTGATAAAATAGTTCTAAAAAAAAAAAAAAAGGTATCTGTTGAAATAAATGAATTTTAGATAAAAACTGTAAAACAAGTACTAACCTAAATCATATGCCGGACACAAGTTTGTGTTTATTAACGTATAGTTGAGTACAGTCAAGTTTTTATTTTCTACAGTATAATCGCTTATATTTCAATTAAAAATAACGATAATTCAATTATTTATAATATAATATCTGGTTCTCGGGCTAGATTGCAGTTACGCTTACGTTCGATTTTTTTTATGTTTCTTTTTCGTGCCTCCCGCACCAGGAACAACAGGAACCGTCAAGCGTGGACCCTTATAAGAAGTTTTATTCCTATAAAACTTCCTATAAGGGTCAGATTCACGATCGAAGTAAAAAGGTCCTCGACAAAAACGCGATTAGAAGTCGTGTGCTTTGTCCCTCCGCGGAAACCGGTCTGTAGGTACGAATTATCGTGGAAATCCGTGTTCGACGTGACGATACACACGGCGTTTTAATGTTGTCTTGCGTACGTTACGACAAAGGCAAAGGAAGACTGTTAGTAGTAGTTTGGGCCGCGCACAAAACAGCCACGAGGGTAATTATTATTTTTTTTCCACAGACGCGTACAATCGGCATTAATTACTTGGCACTTTTATACACGGGTATAAATAAACAAAATTTTATTATTATACGGACAACGCTGAAGAACGTAAGGGGAGGAGAGAAAATCTTGTTCGTACAAATGCGATTTTACAATTTTTTTTTCTTTTTCCACTCTCCCGTTCGCGTCCGATGACGTGGACGCCTGCACCACCACCGCCGTCGTTCTCTGCGGTCCGTTTTCTAACGTGTCTGGCGGTGAGAGCTCTGTCCGCGTCTCGTCACCGCGCGGCGGCGGCGGAACGGGAGCGCCGCGAGCGGTAACCATGGCGACCGGCGGAAGAACTGCAAGAACCGCGGGCGGGTACGCGACGCAAACGTGAGTTTTTCCTCCCTCGCGTTCCCGATTTTCGCGCCCACTATGAGTACCTACCGTTGTTTTATTTTTTTATAAGACATTTGGCCCGGTTTACGATAGTATCGTACGAGAGAGGACAGTAAAAAATACCGGCTCACGAGACTCACAGGAAGACCAAAATGCGAGTGCACACAATCGCGGCGCGCGCAAGCGGATGGAACGGGCAGATGCGAAAACTGTGAGTTACGGAAGGAAGGGACCTCTAGGATGACCCCGAACGAGATGGGAGGACGTAGCGTGGAAAAAGAGGATGCGAACGGTGGCAGCGATGGATCTGCGTGGTCCGTTAAGAAGAAGAAGAAGAAGACCGTTGTTTGTCTCTCCGGCGAGCAAGTCTCTATAGCGGTTTTACAGCGACGTTTATTTTTTATACCGTTAACAAAATTACTACCGAAAGAGTTCCTACACGCCGCACAGAGCGATTTCTCCGTGATTTCGAAAGAGGGTCGTCGAGGAAATTTCAGACGATAGCGCTACGATGAAATTCGCATCATCCGTTCGATTTTGGACTATTTATAGCCATTTTCAGATTTCTCGTTCGTACAAATGGGTCTGTGTTTTTCGACTTGAAATTCGAACACGACCTAACCTAACGGCGTACCGGAAACGTTGAAAACCGAACGATTTTCTTCGTCCACGGGTCTAAAGATTTTCAACGACGCGTCGGTCCATTAAAATCGCGTACGGTCATTACTCCGTGATTTCGAATCGATTGGATCGTATCGAAATTTTCAACAAGAGTATTCTTTTGGAAATTTCAAAAAGTTCCATTCGACTTTTACTGTTGCACGTTTCGTCGGTTACTCGGCAACTGAGCTCGATCGGAATGGGTTTTTTTGTTCGACGATAATACGGACCCCGCAAGCGAAACGGCTGTCCCCCCAATGCTACTCCGTCGAACGCGCGCGGGCCAGAGTGACGCCGGCACTTTTTTAGATTCCGAGCGTCGGCGAGTGTGTTTTTACATTTGCGACGTTTATTCGTTTCAAAGGGCTCGGATTTTCCACGTACGTCCGACAAAACCGTACGACACACTGCCGATCGCGCTTCGGTCTCGAATGTACAAAATCGAAGAGCGCGAAGAAATCGGGTCGCTGTTCCGTTCGCGCGCCACCGCGGTCACCGCCGGGCTTGGCAATTCACGCGCGCGCGCGCCGCCACGTCGTCGTCGTGTGCGTGTTTTCGCGACGCTGTCAATCACCAACGTTTTGGCCGCGCCCGCGCGTCCTTGAACGCGATTTCATTTTCCGAGTGATCGACCCCGCTGCAGCTCGCCGTCCTGAACGAAATCCGTCATTCGGCGCAAACAAAATTACCGAGTTACGCGCGAAATTAGCAACCGAATTGTACCCAACCCTAGTTCTCCTCGAATTTTTTGTTTTTTTTTTATAAGATAAAATACTACGTATTTCCTAGACAGCGCACGACACGAATAATCGAATGGTATTAAAAAAAAAAAAGGGAGATTAAAGTTTGCGTAAACCAGGACCAAAATAATTGATAAATGCGACGGTAACACAAGTAAATCTTGTACAACAAGTGTTATAATAAGTCTAGGCATCTAAGTGTTCGACAAAAACAAACTTAGAGAACAATACATTTTAACTAATGTGTATTTTTTTATTTCATTTTATTAATAACCGTGTAAATGATGATCCCGAGAAATAACCGTTAGTTAATCGAACGGTTCGAAACGAGGAAATTCGGGTCTAAATTTAATAAGACAATATATATTCTGTTACGGGTACAGAGGTGCAGAGGTGGAGAAATCTTATATAATTGGTAGCTTTCGAGAATTTGAAACAATCACAGAAAACGTAATAATTAATTACCTGTCCACAATATACTGTTGTAATTATTATTGTTCGTTCTAAAAATTGTTTTAACAGAGAGAAACTATTTTTCACGACGAAGAAAAAATATCGCGACGAGAATGTGTATATTATGTTTGAACAAAAATATTTTACTCATTTTAATACGCTATCGCGTCGTTTCACGGATCGTATTTTCAACCATACTAAAAAATTCGCGTCGAGCTAAGTGTCAGTCGATGCGAAAAATAACTTGATTCATTAAAAAAAAAAGAAAAAATTAACGCTTTGTGTACCTACCTATGTATTTTATACATTTTTTTTTTTTAGATTGAGACGATTAAAAGAATAAAAGACCTTCGTTTCGAACCATTCAACTATGCGTGATACGTTAAATAAAATCTATATAATTAGTCGCGAATGGTTTGAAATAAATAAGGAAAAAAGGAAAAACAGGTGGAATTTCACCTGACAAAAACACTACAAAACTGTGGGTTCACAGACGCATAAATTTGAAACATCCTCTTCACTGACTGTTTTCGTGAAAGCGGTTCACATTCTTCGCTTCACCAAGAGCGTAATATACAAAATAAACTACAAAAGGATATAAATTATCTTCTTCGCGAATTCCCCGCTTTTTTACACCCCCGGCCTGTTTTACATTTCGTTACTCTTTTCGACTTAAACGTATACGACTTTACGAGACAATTTGCTTTCCATCGCAGTCACCGTGATTTATGATGCAAAAAAAAAAATAACCCATTGTCCACGTTAAACGCTTTCCTACGTATTATATTTTCTGTCCCGCAAAAGTCCGTACCACGTTCGCTGTCTCGTCGTCTCACGAGAAACGAACACCTTCGGAAAGTTAAAAACATCCTCTTCCAGAAGAAAAATCTACTAGGTACACATACAAGCAAAGCGTATTTATTACAACATTAAGTTATTGTCCCGCAGGATTTATAATTAATATTACGTATTATGTTTCGTTTAACGTAACGTTTGGAGCACTCCTTCTACCCGAAAACGTCATTACAGACGTGAAATTTCGAACTTTCCGCCGTCAAGTTCTCTATTTTTTTTGAAGCAAAACTCAAAATGTAAGCGAAATTTCAAAGAAAAAACTTCAACCAAAGTTCATAGACCTTTCGTTATAGGTACTGACTTTGAAAACCGGAGCGTTCCTTCTATACGAAAACTTCATCACAAATCTAAAAATTTTAAAATTTTCACCGTTTAACTCCCCAAAACTTCCAATTTTTTTCTTTGGTTTTGAGGTTGAACACAAAAATTTGAAAAAAAAAAAGGTTCGACCAAAGTACCACCGGAGCCCATATACCTTTCATTAGAGTCTGTGACTTTAAAAATCTGAGCATCCCTTCTACCCAAAAAGTTGTTGGCAGAAAAAAAAAATAAAAACAAAAAAACATCACCGTAATAACTGTACGCTCCTCGCTGAAGCTCAGAATCTGAAAATTGAGATAAAATCGTTTTTACAAATCACAGTGTCTTATCAGAACAACGGCTGTAGGTGTACCCTCCGAAGTACACGTACTTAGAATAAACTACAAACGAACAAATTAGGCATTTTATATCATATACAGTTTATACGATGTGTTGAAGTTTCTGTGAACTCGACCAAAACAATTTAACCCGATCAATCGCGCTTTTCAGTAAAAGCAATTGAAACTCGGAACGTGATGGAAAAAAAAAAATACGAAAAAAAACGTTTAAGTACTAAAAAAAAAAAAAAGGATGGAGTAAATCTGCAGAGGTCGGGAAGCTACACGTAACCCTATAAACCTCTGTAAGTACTAAAACTTGTCAATGTTTAGGTCGGTAAACGCGTGTGAACGTTTTACACATCATGTAGGTACCTACTTATAAAATGTCTTTAAATTCTACTAACGGCCGTCGATTCCTCTCACACAATCGGATTTATAAACCGTTAACGGAGATAGAGAGAGAAATTTTTTTTAATTCCGGTTTATGTAAGTTAATTAGTCATGGCAGAGGAAATTGTACGTCTAAATTATTGATATAAAATAAATACTATACGCCGCTGTTGACTAATTTGATTACATTTACCTCGACTGACAATATTATATAAATCATCGAGAAAAAACGAGTCTAACTAAATTAACGTTTTTATATAAAACTATGTTCTCGATCGGTAACGCAAATTTTTTTTTTCTACGCTTGAGCTTAAAGAGACACTGAATTAATATTGTTAAAAGCATTTACTACTACAAAATTGACAATAGTCGTAATTTTATGTCTTACAAAACGATATTTTACATGTACCTATACTGTCAAACATCCACTATGAAAAATAAGGTATATTCGAAACAAAATTGAAAATTTGTTCGTCGTTGTATGACTCCGAATTATGTATTTTAAATTTAAGTGCGAGAACCTTGGTTTTCGAACTATGAACGCAAAACTATAATGACTATAACAAACAGTATAATAATTATCTTAATAAACAACATCTTTACAGTGAGCGTTGAAACTTTGTAAAAAAAAAACAATAAAAACTGAAGAGAGTTTAAATAAAACAACGTTCGAAACAAATCGCGTTGGGTATTACATGTGGGTAATACAACATATTATTTTTGCCATTTCTATCAAATTCAAAAATATTTCTTACGGAAACAAAATGTACAGATTTCTTCCTGTTATTTTAGAAAATAGAGAGAATATATTCTTTTAATACGAATCACAAGGGACCTTTTTTCACGGAACAGTAATAAACTGAGAAACGATGTCCGCGTAACGTCTGATTAAAGCGGATAATTCCCAACGGGTTTTCGACAGTAACTATCGCAAAACTTGCAAAGCACCTATATAGACTTGTTAAAACGGGAATATTATTTTTACATATAAATACCAACCTTTTAGAATTTAAATATAAAAATATGGTTTTTATTTTTTTTTTATTTTACTCTCATTTATTAAACGTGCAGTGAAAATACTAATCAGTTATCGAGTGAAACCGCCTTAACAGTTAAAATAACGTAACGATCTTCTATGCAAACTAGGATCATTCGAATCGATTGGAAAATGTACAGATTTATTAAAAATTCAAATCGTTCTCATAAATTTTTTGGACGATTTGCTCTAGTTTTGTACACTTCGCTGTACACACACGTATTTTTGCCACGTTCTGTAATATACTTTTCATAGAGTAATTGAATAGATTGAAAAAAAATAATTATGTGTTAGTTATGTATTTTTCGAATTATTGTATTTATAAATATTTAAAATTTTCTTTTTCACTTCGATTTTGTTAGTGAAATAGATTAAAGTAAAATATAATAATACGTCGTATGTTGTAAATGATTTTAACAACAAACCGTAAGTATTTTATGGATATTACTATGAAACAAACGAAAAATAATAAAGTATAAAATAGTACTTTTTCTTTTTTACCTGATGTCTGTTTTTCTCTTATCAGATATAATATTGTTTTGATAAAAATTCATCACACATACCTGCAAACAAACAAATTCATAAGATTAATATTTTATAAAAAGAACTTTGAAATAACTGAGCTAAACGCGTGACACGTTGATGTTTACAACTTGTTGAATTATACTTATATATATACATATGACTCAACGAGCTCGCTTATAAAATCGATATTTTTGTAAGCAATCAATGCCAGAGCATTTTTTTTTATTTTCACCTTAAAACGTTCAAATTTACAACCATTTTAAACGCCCCACAGTGTGAAAATATACAATTTTCTTATATATTTTAAATTTTTTAGATTTTCGGACATAAAAAAAATAATAAAATAAATATTTTAAGGATTTTCAAGAAGAATACAACTAGAAAGATAAATTTTTTTTTAAAACAATCACCATTTCAAATAGTACGACGTGTTCACATATAAAATGAACAAAATCAAGAATTTGTGCACGTATAATACGATCTAATAAAATTAACTTATTTCGCGCTGTGAATGCTAACAAATTTGTATTTATTTCCAGACAACATTGTTTAGGGCTTATTTAAAACTTAGTTGAATATTTACATAACACGTTCGATGACACATAAATTAACGTATACATCAGAGGTCGCGATAGTTTGTCCTACATTTTTTCCACGGTCCGACTAAAAAATGTGTTCTTCTCTCACGCGAGATGTATTGAGGTTATTATCTATTTTTTTATAACGCTTTTTCTTTAAACGCGATTAGTGAGGGCACGTTTAAGTCATTACGGTGTATCACATCGTGTTGTAAATAATATACAATTTATACCGGCAGTCAAAAACGCTAATTTTTTTTTTTTTGAATAATTTAATAATAAGATGATAAAACATCTAAGCGTATTTTTGTAGGTACCCGTGGTATCGGTAAAAGAAAAGAAACAAAAAGTAGGAACTTTTACTAGTATGATGAAAAAATTATCGTAAACTGTTGTCATTTTTTCAGCTTAATTCGAAATTATTGGACTCGCCGCGGCGCGTCCTCGAGTACCTCTACTATAACAAGTAATGGTTATTGTTACAAAAAATAAAAATAACTGTTTTTAGAAAAAAGCTTTTATTTAAAAAAAAAAAATGTAATTAAAAAAGAAAAAATTTACTAAAACTAAATGCTTGAATCGAGCTAAATTAACGCACGCAGCAGTGTTATAACACGCTCACTCCCAAAGCTTTCAGTCTCGTAAATTATTTTTTCCTTTTTTAAACATATTTTTTTTCAAATAAAATTTCATTTTTAAAAAACGCGTTTACAATACGTGACGTTACGTCGTAACAGTCGGTCGGTGTAAACATGAACGTGGTTGTCATCGTTTTTTTAATCGTCGAGTAGGCACGAATTGAAAAGGCCACGCTTTTTGACGACGAATATCAATCAAAAAGTTGTTTTTATCGACGAAATGTCGAATCCGGAGAATTTTAATATTAACATTTTCGCGGTTACGGCGCGGACAGCAGGTGTTTATCACCGCTAGATGGCGTCGCCGACATCGTCTCGCCGCGGTACAATTTATTAACATCGACATACGTTATCGGACGCGAATATCGATTTAAATTTCGACCACACGTCGTATTTTGTCGTCTGCTTCTTCTGAGTCGTATTTAAAGTCTCGGGAACCAGTCGGAGATCGACGACATTCCACGCGGACGGACAGCGAAGCTGGACAAAAAGCTTTCAATCGTCTTTTCCGTTCAATCCGTTATCGCTTTTCAAAACGCGCGGTCGTTTTCATTTCCCGCGCGCGACCGTGCCGGAACTATAACTAACATAACTAATATAGTTCCGGCACTCGACATTTACACGACATTTACACTAATAATTATGTTATAGACGTGCCCCAGTGCGCATGACGTACAGTTTTTTACGTCCGCGCGTGTGTCGTTTGTCACTTGCAGCGTGTTTGGACAACTTCCCGTCAGTACACCACAATAATAATAATAATACTCGTGATAATATATATTATACAGCGTGTACGTTCAAAAATAATATAATACGCTCGGAGCGAGAAAAAAAAAAAATATTTTAAAAAGTGTTTCGAAGCTATTTTTGGGATTTTCGACGTGCGTACGATGTATAGGTCGCGCCGAGCAACACGATATAATACTATCGCGGTTGGGCTTGAACGATTTCCGCAGATTTCAGACCGAATGTGCCCTGAATTTGTGTTGATGTTTTTTTTCTTTTGTATACAATGTGCGGAACAATATGTGTATACGACTAAACCGACTTTTTCGTACTGCGGTAGTGCGATATTCGTTTTCGCGGACAGTTTCGACTCGGTTTTCAACATGTTAAGAAATTTGCTGGATCAAAACGATTTTTTCGATTTTTCACTTTGAAGTAAACGTAGACAAACACGAGGCATTCTTTCACCGTTTCAACTCGTAAAATGTAATTTGAATTTTCCGGCCATAACAGACGACTGCGTGTGCACTCGTTTCGATCAAAAAATTGGTTTTTTTTTTTTTTTTCCATTCAGATATCCGCCAATAAGCGCGCCAACACGATTTTCACGAGCCATAGAGTTAGTAGGCATACTACACGAATAACGCACATACGACGAAAGTAGGAATGTTCATGGTTCTGGCTCGTCCTGCCCCTTGTAAAACCCACCTAGGCAACCCTCGACACACCTTCAGTTATTACAACCTTACATCGGTTACTTTACGACTATAAGACAATGTCGTGACGTACATTTGAGACGAGGGGAGTGGATTTCGTGCCTATTGCTTTGCTGAAGTTAGAGGCAAAAATCATAATTAGTTAGAAAAAAATGTATAGAAGGTGTGTACATTTTGGGTCGGTTACTTTGCTGACAAGTCATTGTCATTCCCAGAAGCCCGATTTTATAACTACCGACGAAAATAGAAATGTAGACGCTTGACGAGGAAATTCAAATCGAAGAAAAAAAATATTGATTTTACCTGCGCGTTTGCCTGAATCGATATTATAAACAGTTTCATTGAGTCGTCTAACACTGGCGAACAACAAACAGACGTTTAAAAATCATCAGAGAGAAAAGAAAAACGTAAAATAGTAAATAACACGCAGGTCGTAATAAACGTAACTATATACTCGTTGAACGTTTTTTTCGACGATAGTAAAATGTTTGGTTGAAGAAAAAAAAAACCGTTCTCTTTAAAACATTCGATCTTGCCAAACGTTTCGTGTAAATCACTAAACATTCACGGTTTTTTGTTTTGTAGGTGTGTCTATCATGGCATTTTAGCGGAGCCGCTAGAAATTTATATAAAAACCGTGTATAAATGAATAATCACGAAACGATATTTTTTTTGTATACCTAGTGTCTCCTAAATAACGATCGATCTCCGTGATCCGTCGAGCGATGCTTCGATAGCGCACAAAAAATCTCCGATATAATAATACTTATTCGTTTCGTCGGCCGTTATTCAAATATACTCGTTCAAACGATCCGAAGGAGAAGAAAAAATGACCAATTCACTTGATAATGTTTTATTGCGCGTACTGTATGTAATGAACAGTGAAAATAATATAGTAAAAATCACAACAAAATTTTCGGTGTATCGTTGGTGAATAAAACCGTAATAAATCCGCACAAAGCTGGACGGCGGAAAACGACGAGTATAAAATTTTATTCGTTTCTCGCGCAAAAATTTTGCGGTATTTCTTTGGAAGTTTATTGCAGTTCAAGTAGTAGCAGTACTTAGGTACCAAACAAGACTGAATATTCTTCAACATTACTTTTAAACCAAACTCTCCTAATATACATATACATACTCAACGTCGGAATTGATTTTTCTTATTCAAAAAGTTTTCATATCATTTGTATAAATTCGTACCTCGTTTTATAGTTTTCATAATTATTTTTAAATATCTCAAACGACTATTTTGGTTACGCACGTCTCAAAACTGTTGTTATTTGTTTTTTAGTTGATGGCGTTTATTATCATAACTGAAATATTTTTGTTTTATAATCACGTTCAATTATTATTCTTTCGTTAAGGAAGAAATACATTTATTTGAATAAATAATAAATTTACGACTCGAATTTGATAAACGCGTTATTTCTGAGAGAGAAAACGCCGTCGAGAAAAACGTTTAAACTTAAATGTAAATACGCGGGAAAACGCTTTCAAATGGTGCGCGTTTGATTAAGACTTTTTTTACGTTTTTGAACTTAAAACGTGACGTAAAAAAAAAAAATATGCAAATCGTATCGTTAGTTGATACAAAACGAAGGCGACCCGAATCCCCTGGGTCTTGCCGTTAATTAATAAACATCGATGGCAATTACTTACGACAGGAATTCTAATGACGAAAACGTTGTTAGCTTTTTACAACAAGCCGCGGGATACTTTTGGTGACGTTTTTAACGCAGATTTGTTAGTTGTGTAAACTGCTAAGCAAAACATCGGTATGATTATATTAAATAATATTTAGTTTTATGCGAATAAAATAAATTTAAAAATTGCGTGTAACCGAATAGTTTGGCGTACTATCAATTTTTGAACTCGTCATGTAACAGTTATTCAACGTCAAATCTCGTTGGCTGTAGAGACGTCTCGTACAGGTACTCGATTCATAAATAGTGTATAAATCAATTTTCGTTTCACCGTAAGCTTCTATACGTTTTTCTTCCGCCGTGAGCTATATACGGGTTGGCAGAATTCTTGAAATCCGTCGAATTTAAAACAAACTCTTAAAACTATAATACGGACAGAAACATGTTCTATTGAAATCATCACTCGAGAACGAAAAGGTTCAATTCACAAAACGTTTATAAACCGGGTTTTAAGTGAAAATTATCAATCACTGTCTCACACTAACCTTTCGGCGAAATATTTCAAACAAACATGAAATAAGTAAAATTCCGAATCGGTGAAAATTTATTTTTCACAATTCAGTCACATAAAAAATCTCCAATACAACCGTTTTATATTTTTCAGTGGCAAAATATTTCGTACAAAACGCGAACCACGAAAATTCGATTCGAAAAGTTCTCAACAATCTTAGAACATCGCAAATTATAATTATCTTTCGGCATGAAAATAAAATTTCAAAGACGATATCGTATGTACTTCTTACTTGTAGGATTCGTGGTCTGCCGCCTCGTGGGATTCTTTATTTAAAGTTTAAAACGTTTTATAAAAATCGGATTCCAAGTTCATTTCATAACACTTTTATTTAACGCTTTGGTTCGATTAAAAATATCAACATTTTAAGTTGAACGGAACACGCAATTTTTTCCACGGTTTTAAATGAAATCAAAGTGCGAAGCAAGTACACGATTCTATATCGGTTGAAACTAAAAAAAAAACGATTCGATCGGGACAGGAGAACTTGTTTCGTAAAGTTAATACTGTCAGAGCGCTTTCCATATTCTGTATTTCTATAGCGGTAGGGTATCCTTCGCGAATGAAACGATAGAATTCAGTAATTTTGGTTTTGAAAAAGTTTGATGCGTGTATCAACCGAGTTTTTTCCTGTTTTTAGAATTTTCATTGTTAAAAAAAAAAAAATACTCACGAAATTTAGTTCTCAACAACGAGGTAAATTTTGAACCCAATAAAAAAACCCGTTTAACCCCGAAAAAAAAAGAGAAAAAATAACGATTGCTCCTCAACTTAACAACCGTCCCGAAACGCCTCTACAGTAGTTACACGATATAACGCGCCCGTATTGTTTTTATTTTTGTTCAATTTTAAGTTAATTTTACGATTTTTCGGTGATGACCGTGTAAAATACGTTCCGTGAAATCCGTCTTATAAATCCCCCATGGTCGAGCGTCGCGTCGTACGTCGCGATATAGAACGTACGTCGTACCACGGACAACAACACGCGCAAGAATAAACCTACTTTTACGGAAAACTCCGTTCGCTGACAGCCGTCAGACACACACGAGCGTGGTCGAACCTAACCACCGTTAATCGGACGTTGCGCGTGCAGGCTTGACGAGAAAAAAATAAAACGTATATTTGTACTGCATTACGACCTTTTGGAGACGTGGTGACGATGATTTTACCGGTGAACTCGCTCGAATTTCACCAGAAATTTTCGTCCGTTTCCTACACGCTCCGAGACACACGCGTTTTGTGTAATCTCGATATCGCCGTGGTACGAAGTGAAAAATATCACTTCAAGTTGTGTTCCACTATGATGTGCCCGAAACTCTTCGTCGTGCGCACACGCCGTTCGAAACGAGTTTGCTCGACTATCGAAATTATAAAACGAAACGGATTACCGAGAGCTCGTGTTATTCGCGCGGCGTACAAATCCGATGATCGTTGTCGACGAACGATTTTTTTTTTTTTTTCCGTTTCCGCGTTAATACTGTACAATTATTACGACGTCGATCTTCGTGTACAATCCTGCACGAGTATATTATACGTATATAAGTCGTGCGCGATATCGCGTAGTTTACTGCGGTGGCGCGAATCGGATTTCGAACTCGCGCGAGCAACACTTGCGCGGAATTCCGAGGGGCGCGCAGAGTAGGTAGGAAAACTTTTAAAATACTTTTTTTATTTTTTTATTCTATTTCTAAAACGTTTTAGACGTGCCGTCATTACAGTGCGAGACGAGACGAACGGAGGTATTTATTAGGGTTAGGTTGGCGGACCCCCGAACGGTTGCGGGGCGGAAAACGAGGAAAAACGCCTAAGAGAAAACACCGTATTCTATGTTTTTTACGTGATTCGTTTCGCGGTCACAGTAAACGACGCGTTTGTTGTGTGGATACTTGAATTTTAACCACGCTCAAAGTCGGCCGAGAAATGTAGTGAATCAATCGAAATCTTCGACCATAAAAGCAGCAGTACGAGAGGTAACAAAAAACGTACTCGTTGCATGTAGTCGTGTTCGAGGAGAACGCGCGCAGTCTGTTATACAGTGACGGTCGGTTAAAAACTCGTCTGGACAGAAGAGCGAACACGCGTTTTATCTGGATGACGGTGGAAAAAAACAAAAAGGTCGATTGCACAAATCTGCCGAACACCGTTAAGATAACGTAAATAGGAGGACCTCGTTTTCTTTCTCTTTTCAAACACGAGTTTGCTCCCGACCATCCAAAATAAAGATTCGGGGGCCAGAAACGACACAGGAAAGATCCGACAAAAGTCTTTTATCGTTGTTTACCGCGCGACGTATTCGCATTTTCGAAGACCGATTCCATCGTCGCCTTCAGAAATCAAACGTTTCAGCCGCGACTACTGGAACCGGCGACCCCCGTCGCAAACCGCCTGCGGACCCGGACTGGTTCCCGGCCAGGGCCGTAGCTAGAGCCTTGGGAGCCCTGGGGCAACAAGTAAATTTGGGGCCCCCCTTACGAAAATAAGGGGCCTTTGGGGCCCCTTCTCGTCGGGGGCCCCGGGGCACCGCCCCGCCTGCCCCATGCTCGCTACGGCCCTGTTCCCGGCGCTTTTCTTTCGAAATTTATCCGGGAACGAAAAACTCAACCCAGATTGTTTTCTTTCATACCTGTCGGACGGGAATCTACTTTCGAGCAGCGCACTACCACTGCTACTGCTCTTCCTCCGCAGCAGCAGCAGCAGCGGGTTGTCGACGACGGCCACGCAAGCGATCGCGCCGAACATCGCGGTCAACCGGGCGAGACGCGCGTCATCGGCTGCTACGACGTTTTGTCGTCACGAACACACGTTTCGCGCCGCGGACGACGACGATCCTCGCGCGAATTTTTAGAAATTTCTCTCCGATGAGAGCACAGAAATCGCGACGACGACGAGAAGCGATCGCGACGCGTACGTGCGGCCGACTGGTGCGCGAGAGACGGCGAAAATCCGCGCGTCGGACGGTGTGGGAAAACGCGTCCCGGTTTCGCGACCGCGACCGCGCCGGCGGAAAGAACGTATCGTCGTTTTTTAAAAAGGAAGAACCGGCGCGCGTATTTTCTCCGGAGTGCCCCGAAATGGACCGAGCCGGTTTATATTCTTTTATTTTTTAAATCGTTTTTTTTTCACATTATTGTTGTTGTTGTACGGTGGGCAACAACAACAACAGCGTGACATTCAGCATGCCTACACACGCGCGCGCATCCTTCGTGATACGTCGAGGCCGTTGTACCGTTTTTCCCGCAGCGTCCTCCGCGGGTCCCGGACACAACGGCCCCGCTCTCTCCGTCGTCGTATTACAAAGGTACGTTATACGGGCGTTTAGAAAGCCCCCGTTTCGACTTTCTTTTCCGTTTTTTTTCTTTTTGGATTCCGAGTGAAACACGACGGTTCACACGGTTTTCACGCGGACTTTTGACGTCGGTACACGCTCTGACGACGGGTCCACGCGGACGGTTTAGGCCAACGACGTAGTGTCGATCGCGGATTTTCGACGAAACTTTCACGCGGAGAAACTCCGAAACGTTTTGAAAACCAGCCGAACAGAACTTTGAGCATTTGTTCGGATATTAATCGTTTTTTTTTGACCGAAAATAAATTTCGAAAACCCGGTAGACTCGAAAATTTTCAAAACCGGTCGTACCCGTGTTTGTGTTTGAATTTGATATTTACGTTGCGTGAAAGAAAGTTCGCTATCCGAATAACTCTGTCGAAAAAATCCGCGCATTAGATTCTGACAGCGTGTAGAAAAAAAGTATTAATAAACGGTGTTGTTTCGATTGACACTAAAAACGTAATAACTCCTCAAATAATTATTTTCGAATCGGTTTGACGTCGTCGTTACGAGTTAAATTTCGTATACACTTTTTTTTTTTAACTATCGACAGTCCAGAAAAAAAACAAACGATGTCACAGTTCACGGGCATTCTGAATCGTAATAATTTTTCAAAAGTTAGTTAAAATCGCCGTTTCGTTTGCGAAGAAAAATTCCCCAGTGCTCATGGGAACACAGTAGAGAACGCGCTCTGATAGTAACTCTATCGGATATTCTCCCCTTTAAAGGTTCCGCGGTTCGAAATGTTTTCGCAAAAATTTCTATTTTTTTCGATAAAAAATTTAACGTTGCAGACGAATACCAAAGCGTCGAAAAATGTAGTACGAGATTGAAAAAAACAGTATTTTTAGTTTTTCAAACGAACGTTTCTACGGAGAAAAAATTATCTCGGTCAGTTTCCAAAAAAATTTTAACGTTATAAGGTTCCTCCGGTTTTCTTCGGGTCAGCCCACGCGTACGATCAAAGCGTTCATCACAGTTATACCCGAACGCGTAGTTAAACAAACGAAACGTTTAATCGAAAAACTTTGGCGAGTTTACACACTACTTTAGGATGTTATAGGTGTTAGAAAAACAAAGTTTTAAATCGGATTTAACGAAACGTAGCGAACAAAATAATATCGATCATGTCGCCTAAACATATAATATGTACAGAAATGGAATGTTTTTTCAGTGAAAAAAAAAAAACCGTTTCCGATCGCATAAATGGACATTTCAGACTGGTGGCTACTTTATATTATTATTACGACCTACATCAGATGACGGCAGACTGCAGCCAGACACAACGACAATCGTGCACATACGAGTAATTCGTGTCACAGTTATACTAGCAGCGATACGAGACGACACTGTACTGGATGGTTTTACTTAAATACGAATTATTTTTACCATTCGGTTTTCGGTAAAATTCCGGCTCGTCTTCGGCTATTCGAGTCGTCGAGAAGACGCGAAGTGCGTGTTGAGCGATCCAGAAATCAATCACTTCGCGATGACCGCGACGTCGTGTCCGACACACTTGAAATGGACTGTCGTTAACCTTTGTGATATTCACGCGGTTCTCACGCCATTAAAAATGCATTAACAAATCGGTATGTTACAACACCAACGCGTAGTAGTTTATAGTCAACGAGTGGTCTTCTGTTCTTCTTATGGTGAAGCTACGATGATTTACGTGTAGACAGTGTGTTCGCTTTTACTGCAACTTTGTGCTTTAAACACCGACGTACAGAATCGATCGTCAAACTGCGGTTATAGAGATAATCATTTTTCGTTCTAAAATGGACCGTTGTATAGCTGCAATAGAGGTACATTTCAATCGGGTGTAACGTGTACGACGGATTCGCGCGAGAACTCAATAGCACGGTCGAAAATGCATCGTTCGAGCGCATCGTTACCTTTACGAATAATACGATTCACAACCGTTACGTAGTTTTTCGAATAAAAACGTAAGTATCGTATATTGGCAGAAGAATAATAATGACGCGCGGTAGTCCGGAGGGTACATAGAGTCGGTGATATTTTAAGATTTATTTCCCCTGCTGTTATTCGCACGGTTCGAAACATTTAATTCGAAGTGATTACTCGCACACCGTCAATTTCGTTTGAGTTTTTAAATGAGTCGACGGCGGTGCCTCTCGAACTTTATACACACGTCTTACGCGAGTTAAACTGTTTGGATACCATAAAAAACACTTTCAAACGTTATTCAACAATGAATTAAAATAACGTCGGTGGATGCTACTTAAACCCGATTAAAACCATTACGACGGTGGAGTACGTAAAACACCACGCTGGATGTGCGCCAAATCGGTCCAAAATATGAACGTCCGTCAAAACGTATTGACTTGAAATTTAAAAATAGTACTATTGATTTTAGCTGAGAGAGAGCGGTTTTTAATTTGAAATTGTGGCCAGAACACCTATATAACCGAGTAAAGAAGGTAAGTTATTCGAAAGCCAAAAACAACACCGGTACGGGCGGAAATCTGACGAACGGCCAAAAATCGTGATTTAACGTGACCGGCACAACGTCTACACGTCGACCGAAAACGAGTGAAAATCATTAGAAATATTCCACAGACGTTACGATAATATTGTTAATATAACAAAAGGAAAAGAAAATTATGCCCAACTGTTTTCAGGAAACCGTCATTCTTTTGATATACCGTTTTTACACGAAATCTATAGTCTCATTCCTTCGCAACGCCCAGAAGATTTCACGAGTAGTATCAAGTATTAGTGTTGTTAAAACCGTTCGTAGGTTTTTTTTTAATTAATTTCGGTTTGACTGCGTCGTTGACAGTTGAATTTCGTGAGCGATTTTTTTAACAATCAAACTACAAAGAGAAACTCAACGACACGGGTATTCTGAATCGTAATAATCAAAATCGGCCAAGATTCGTTTCATTTTTATGAAAGATTCCCTACACCGAGAGGAGATGGCGGCCAGTTATTGAAACGCACGAGCGCGGAATTCGATGGTGATAGTTATCGGATGTAATCCCCATTAATTATTTTATGTAAACACTAAACGGTTTACTATAGGCGTCACGGCGATGTTCCGGAAAACAATTTGACACGAGTCACTCGTGCTATTTTATAGGTATAAACAGGTTGTACAGGTCCGAATACAAATATTCATCGACGACGTATACAGCTACTATTCGGTGCGACCCTGAATAATACAATTTGTACCTGGATTAAATCGATTTCGCATAGATAGGAGGTACATGTAATTTGCGTATTTGAGAACTTTGCGCACAATTTACTCGCAACCATGCACATAACAATGCATATATGTATAATTATTATATTGTATGATATGTACATTAGTAGACGCGATACAGGAAATCGCATTAATCGTTACGATGATGTACATACCTAATGAATAATACATATTTTGCCATTCGATACGACAATACATACGTGTTTACGAGAATCGATCGTAATAAAACATGTTAAAAAATTCATATCAATCGTTCGCATTGTGTCAGACCTATTTACGAGAATGGATTTTGCACTCAGTGGTGCAGCACTGCGTAATATGGAATTTATGTTTACTGTATCGTACAACGTCTACAGTATTACTTAATCGGATAATTGAAATGAACTGATTCGGTTCGAATCTTGCTCTCAAAACGGAAATCTCGCGGCGTAAGACGAATGATTCGGTACAAACTTTGACGCTGTATACGAGCGAACGAAATTCGAAAAATTTAAGAAATAATAGCCGAGGTCGCGAGGGTAGTTTGACGGAGTGGCGACTATGTTATACGCTTTTGGGTGGTGGGTTTGCAATAGTTATGGTATTATTTAACGTACTGATAAGTTTTTCGAGGATTTCAGAGTTCTGTACTGTTAGTTCAAAATTTTTCGAAATCGCTTGAAACTTCTACACCAGACCCGTGTCTCGTCTGTTTGAATGTTCTGTAAAAGTTTCAGCTTGTTCCGACCGTTATTTTACGGCCAAAAAACTAAAGCGATGTGCGTGACACCGGATTCGGCGGTCTCGTCGTTTTCGTCTTTTTCGGCACAAAAAATAAACATAAATTAAATCATCAAAAAAAGCTCCGCATAAAACAAAATTTAAAACCGAAATCTCAACTTTCATGTATTATCCAACGTGACGACTGAAGCGCTCTTTCTACCAGGAAACGTCATTACAAACCTGACAATATCAAATCTTTCGCCGTAAAATTCTACCGATTCTTTTTTGGTTTTTGGTGTAAAACTCAAAAAATTAGCGAAAAAAACTTCGACCAAGTTAACTCCGAAGTTCATAAACCGTTCGTTAGAGGTACTGACTTTGAAGATCGGAGCGTTCCTTCTGTACGAAAAATGTTTGACGGAAAAAAAAAAAAACATCATTGTAAAAACGATACATTCCTCCTCGCTGCGCTCAGAATCTATACATTTTCTTGTCACTAGTGCTGCCCGTTTGTAATGAGCCGAAAAGAGAAAAACGTTACATAATAAACTTTTAATATTTTCTAATTCCGAAACATAGCGCGCAGAGGTTTTTTTAATCAATTTAATTTTTAATGTGTTCGGGGTGCAAAAAAAAGAAAAAACTTTTCATCCTTTCCTTTTTTTTTTTAACGTGCTAGTGCTGAAACGAATAAAACACGACCTCGCCGAGTTCGCTGCGATACATTTCTTTTCGATTTGAATTCCGAAAACGAGCCATATTGTATATTGTGTTATCCGCGCCACGGGCGCAGTGGAGTGTAAAATTCCAAGTAAGTACCTCGCAAATTGTTCAAGTTCGAAAATCGTGAAAAAAACGAGCACCGAATAACGGAACACAGGCCTGCGGACGATTGAAAATAGTTTTGACGGAACGCTGTGGTACGAAATTGGGTACTCTAATGGTGATACGATAATAGTGTTTGTTGTAAAACGAACGACTGCGGGCGAACGTAATAATATTGTATAAATATTATTATTATTTTACAGGAAATATTGTGGTAAAACGCGCGCGTTATTGTTTTCGGACCGATCGAGCTCAAAAAACCGACAGAGACTGTGTCCGTGTCCAAACAAACTGTATAGTACTGCTGTGCGATTATCTTAACATAATTTACAAAAAGTCTGTGTAATGTTGCTATTTGTAATACGCTTTAGTACGTACTATGTATATAGTGTTTTGTTACGTTATTTACTACTATTTACTATACGTAGGTAAACTGCCGTTGATTTCTGTTTAGTCATACGCGTCACGGCACATTGCTTCGCCGTTAAATTCAATAAAACACCGTACCTACCTACAAAACATAATGTCTTTCTTTTTTTTTTTTCCGTCACGTTTTACTAACACACGCGACCTATCTACGAAACACAGCGTCTCCGAAAAATGTTATACCTACTAACAACAATTAACGGTTCGATTCGATAAATCGTCGATACATTATTTACGGGTGTATTCCATAAAAACATTCGAACTTCAAGATTTTTAAACCGTCCGCGGTCCATCGTGTTGTTGAAACTTCGTGGCGAGTGTGGTGTTTAAAATTTTTAAATTCTGAGCGCAGCGTGGAATGTATTGTTTTTACGATGATGTTTTTTTGTTTTCTGTCGATAACTTTTCGGTACAGAAGTGATGCTCCGATTCTCAAAGCCTGCAGTACCTCTAACGAAAGGACTATAAGCTCCGGTGGTACTTTAGTTGAAGATTTTTTTGAAATTTCGCTTACTTTTTACTCCAAAAACCGGTAGAAAAAAAATCGAGAAATTTACGGCGAAAAATTAAAAATGTTCAGGTTTGTAATGACGTTTTCTGACAGAGTTCCAACCGTTTCGTTGAATACCGCTTAAAAGTTGGGATTTTGGCTTTGAATTTAACTTAATACGAAGCATTTTTTTGATATTTTGATTATTTTCCTAGTTATATATGCCGAAAACGACGAAAATCGCCGAATCCGGCGTCAGAACGGTTATATACACTTATAAAACTTATGTTATAAAAAATTATTCCATGTCGTTTTCAAAATTGTATGTACTAAATTAATTTAATTCGCGATAATTTTCATTTTCGCCAACGACTTGTTAGATGATTATCAGCTCGCTCAGAATCGTTTTTTTCGAACGCAACGATTTATCGTTGCTTTCTGAAATTACACTTCAATCATAAACGAGCTTATTTTTTTTTTAATCTGTTGGCCCAATTCGTCTGAAGAACGGTCGCGTGTTAGATGGCAGCGTAAAAACACCATTACGCGCGTGACTTGTGCGAATTTCGTTTTCATAACGTTTTTCGGTTTCAAATCAGACTGAAATGGGTACAGCGTGTTAATTTAACGAAAATAACGTTGTTTTACCAAGGTACGTTGTGGTATAGCATACACAATAAACGCTAACGTTTTGACCGTAAAAATATATTGTATGGTCAATAGACAAAATGTTTAAGCGCGAAGAACATTGCGAAATATTTATATTAGATATTGACAGTTTATGACGTAGTATAAAAACAAACGTATTTAAGTAAGTTCGAATTCAACGATGTCAATCACAACCAGAGTTTTTCACTTATTGAGGTTAATCTCGAAAAATTCAATAGAAATCGGGTGCAGTCCTGCAACGATCAAGTTTGATGACTTTACTCTTAATAATTTCGTTGTTAAAAAAAATATAAACAGTAAGTTCTCGACGTCGAATCGTCATTTCCATAAAAGGTCCGTGATTATATTATTATAGTAAATAACGTCTAACCGAAACGTAATATGCAACGGACAAATAAAGTTTTTTTAAAAATTTTTTATACCTGTACTCGTAAACTAAGCGGTGGTTGTAGTATTTTCAATTTCGACCGTCTCTATAAAAAAAGTATACGTATAAATTTGTTTAAGTTATTTTTTTTTTGGAGTAATTCACAAACAAATTTCGCGTGTACAACCTGGGCAAGGTCGAAATAAACGTGCCTTTTAAATATTCCGCTCGCGAAACCTTAGAATTTAATTTATTTCACGCTCCGGTAGATGGATAAAAGTTTCTTTTTTTACCTGTTCATCTTCCGACGCGCCGAGGGACGAATTACAACGCGATAAGGGCCCCAACGTGGAAACGAATCTTTTCGCGCTAAAAATTCTTCTTCGGAGTGTACGATGGAATTTAAAGAGAATTAATTGTAGCCAAATCAGGAAGCCGGCCGGCCGCCTCGAGACGGATACGAGAAATTCCGTAACGAATTCAAGTATCTGTTTTTGGAGTTTGTATACTAGGTCAATCGATTCACTGCCGTGTATAATTTATATATAAAAAAAAAATGATAGACTCGTGCGTGCGCGTGCAAGTGTTTTATACCTCTCACGCGTATAATAACGCTGAGTTCACAGTATCTACTTTGGGTAGTAATGGCACTACCTTAAATCGGCAAAATACCTAAAGAATATCCCGACCGTTGACAACAACTGCATGTTAAATACACGTAATCGACATGTTCAATGTTTACTGTACGTTTAGGTACACTTCCAACAGTGTTTTTTTTGGTTATACCCGAAGACCTATAAAAATGTTTCTTCGTATTGTCGGCTATCTTCAAACGCGTCTATAATAACGACCAGTAAACGAAAAAAAAAAAAAACTCGAAAATTTTGAAAACCGCTCCTCCGGGCAAAGTATACCGACCGTGTACCTCTGAAATCTTTTCGTGCGGGGGAGGTGGTCACCGACTTTGAAAAACGGAAAACCAGAAAACAAAAAAACACACCGTTGTAAAAACAGCGGACACGCGTGTTTGTTGTTACGCTCGGATTTGTTTTCAAAACCGAAATACACGACAAAGACGACGTGACACTAAAAGAGATACGTCGGAAAAAAAAAAGGTCCCGCGCGGATGGTTCTAGAATCCGGTATAGCCATCTCTCTCGAGGCGGTCGGAAACGTCGTCGATTTTCTTTCTCCGTCCGTCACGCGTAACAAGTAGGACGTATATTTAGACGGTTTTTACTTCCGATACGTACCGGTCAATGAAAATAAAAAAAAAATCTATACTGATGTGCAGCAAGCTGATCTCGGTTTTAGATCCTGGTCATAGGTACTTTTATTCGATCGGTTTTTTTAATATATATATAGATGATTCGTAGAGAAGCTAAGAATCGAAAATGTGCGCCCGTGGATGCAAAAACAGAGCGGCGGTCTCGAATGTTTGCCGATTCCTGAATACGTCGTCGATCGGACCGCTCTGTATATACTCGTACAGACGTGTCCGACGAACGTACCGCAGGACGGAAGAAAAACGCCGCAGTGTTGGTCGGACACTCTCCGAGACGCGTCTCGACGGATTCGAAAGAGCCGTGTACACCCGCTGCGGTTCAGAGCAAAAATAACAAACCAAACGAGCACGTCGAACGGGTTTAAAACGTATTTTTTTTCCGTATACAAAGAATACACAGACGACGGAAGTGCTCCGGCAGAACCCAACAGTTATTACGATGTGTCTCGCCGTGGTTTCTGTCTCGGAAAACGTGCGCGGGATCGGAAGATTATTGGAATTAATACGTTTACTTACTTATTTTTTCCGTCGGCAGAGAAAACGTATTTTTTTTTTTTTCCAATACGCTAAACGCGCGAAAACGCCCGCGTACCATCCCGCGTACCGTCGTAACATTCAGCGCATATACATATAATAAGGACGCGCGGAATGTCGCCTTGTTCGGAATGCGCGGCGTCGCGTCATCATTATTATTCGCCCCGCGCGTGGATCCTACAGCGATCGTTCTCGTCCGGCTGTCGGTCGATCCGTCGCTCCTCGCCGAACGTTTTCAAAACACAAATAACACATATATAGTGCCCCGCGGTGAAAATTTTAATTTTATTCTGAAACGAGATCGCCTACGTCTACGACCGCGTTTCAGGAGCGATAGAAAAAAAAAATTGCGAAAAACTCGTATTTCGAACCGCGTACTACGTCGACTGTGCGGTGTGGTACCGTGAGTGGCCCACGCGAACTGTTTCGATTCCTTTCGCGTCGAGAAGTAATCTATATAATACCGTGTACGGTCTCAGAAGAGCGAGCCCGGAAACTCGTAGATCCGATTATATACCCCGAGCCAACGTGATCGCAGCAGATACGTCGTTCGCGACGACCCGTTTAGACCCGTGTACACTGACAGCGCGAAACGGGAAAACTGACGACCCGACGAACCGAGAAAAACACACGAAATGACACTAAAAAAAGCGATCGAAAGCGTTCGCTACGTACGGATTCCTCCTAACGTTCTGCGCGATTTCACGAAGCCCGAGACGTTTCCAAAGGAGTTATCGGATAACTGGCGCAACTGTGGCGACAGGTTTTGACGCGTCATATCGAATATCGAAGCGACGACGGAGAAACTGACGGGCAAACTACTCGGCACTTTGTCGTCAAATGCGTACGATCGAAACGGAAAATGTCCGTGTTCGGCTCGAAAATAATCGAAACATTTCGATCGATTTTCACCCGTTTCAGATTTAGTTGTAGCAAAATAAAAAAAAAAATCAACGAATTATACGAATAAAATTTAATTAACTTAATTTTACGAGTCCGCTTATCTCGGCCAAGTAAAGGATTGCAAAAAAAAAAACAGCTAAAACTCTCATTTTCAGAAGGGTCCGAAAACGCACGAACGTGAAGATAAAATACGAAGATACTACGACGAAAATATTATAGTACCGTTACACGTTACACGTAGCGGTTTAACGAACATTTATACACCAAATGATGATACACAATATTTCACTATAACTGTACGATTGAATCTACGCGTCGGATTGACTGGTGTGTTATTGAAATGTGTTTATTTCTCGTACGTCTCGAAAACATTGAAACGCGATATTTTGCTTAGGTCGTCCAATACTTACTATCGTATTTGCTCAGTACAGACGGTGTAAAATTTTATCCGGATGAAAATTCGCCTACACTTTACGATGTTATTTTTCGTTCCGACTTCCGTTCTTTGCGAACCTCTAAGAGTTTTCGCCACCATTACGCCATTTAACGATATTACAATCGAAAAAAACTAATTAAATTTTTTCAAACGCTTTTGACATCAAGCATGGTCGACGATTGTGCGCGACCATATTATTATGAAACCTTGTTGACAGAATTTATAACACACAAATAGTTTATAAACTCAAATAAAATACGTACCGCGTAAACAATACTTGTCTTGTGAGTCATGTAATGTTAACACAGAAATATCTTTCAACTCGTTACGCGAAAACGTGTTTGCCAAACAACTAGAATGTGATTATGGAGAAAATTAAAAATAAACAAATACACCCAAAAACGGTATTAAAATTTAAGTATGAATTCGAACGGAACTAGATTATCGGTTTCCGCGCACAGTTGTTCATGGACGGAGACTGACCACACGCGAGAGGACTCATTTGTACCTAGTAGATGTATAAAAAACGATTTACGTCTTACGCAAAATATTCCGATACAACACGCAATCGATTCGATCGAAACAGTTGCAGGTGTGTATTAGATTAAAATGTTAATTGAATGTAATGTAACACACGACTTAAGAGCGAACTAACGAAATTTTGTTCAACTCGTATATGATATTACAGTATGATGCCCGACTTTGTATGCGCTACCGTATTGCCTACCTACTCTCTAATATTAATCACAAGCTTCCGTAATTCGGAGTGTGACATAATTATATACTTTAAATTCAGAGCATACATTGTTTCCGGTTAAAGCATTATTTTAAGGTCCGAAGATGTGTTATCGTTGTACAGCTATATTAAACGCGTTACAGTACGTACCTAACACGGAAAGATAATATGGAACAAGCTAAAAAAAAAAAACAAGAAAAAAAAAAAGACCGCTCGTATTTTAATAAAATATGCTCCGAGACGTAGGAGAAAAGCAATTACCAACTATAATAATTTACAGAATCCAGTGTAAAATTTAACGACACTACTATTTCAAAAAAAAATATATAAATTTTTAACTACCGTAATTTTCACGTCGACATGGCTTACGAATAACAAACTACTGTTATTATAATATCTTGTAACCCTCAATTCCAAATCAAAGTCGATGCTGGAGTATGTTGTTAAAATTCGTGTTGATAACGCCAGACGGTTTTCTCTCGTTTTCCAAAAGATATAGTTTAACCTCGTGTCTCATCGACTATCCATCGTATACCTACAATATTCTCGTACCGGTACTTTTAGTTACGAAAACGATCAATTGATTAAAACTTAAACGAAAATCGCACATTTTTTTTCGAAAGAGAAACTAATACAATTTAACCGTACATATATTATATAAGGTATACTGTTATAATAATTATTGCTAGGTTGTATTGTTTTTTTTTTCGTATTTGATATTCGCGTGTTTGACAGTTAAATACACACTTTTGTCGGAGACGAAAACGTATCGTCACCATATGTTAGTACGTCCTTTTCATTGTTAGGTATTCATTGAATAATAATACACTGTGCACGAGTGTGTCACTAGACCATTCGTTACGCATGAAATAATCATTTTTTTACGGCAAAAAAATGTATGGTTTCTCATTTTCAACACGAATCAGAAACACGATGAATGGTGTATAATATGATGACGACGATATTATAGTAACTATAAAAGATGCTTTTAAAAACTTTGTTTCCGGTACGCATTACAAAATTATAAAATATAAGCAATATCCGGAGTGAACAAAATTTAACGAACGATTTGTTATGTGTTACTACGAACGCGTTGCGATTCACGATATCTTCTTCCAGTGTCCTGGCTCGAAATCAAAGACTTGTAGGCACTGAGCTGTTTCGAGACACATTATCGTTACACGTCTGAGTATCATGATAAATCCGACAACGCGCGCGCATAAAACCTTTCGCAGAGAATTTCGCGTCCAGTCGACACGAAACAATAGAGAAAAATAATGAACACAGTGAAGTGTCCGCGTAAAAGAAAAAAATACGTCTTCTCCAGGATTTTAAACGAACGAGTGTTAAATATTTAGACAGCACAACAGCCGTGTGACTGACGATACAGCTGTGTGTAAGTGTAACGGCTTTATTTTATGCAGATCACGTCGTACGCCTGCACCTACACGCGTGCGTGGGTCATCAAAGTCATTTTACAAAGGACTTTTAAACTCGTTTTCTTTTTACGCGATATCACGCTTGACGAACTCGTATTCGTACGTTTCTCGTGAAAATGTAACGACTAATATTTTTTATTTTCACGTAAACTATCGCGAAAGGACATTACAACAACAACATTATGACAGTCACACGTTTAGACCGTAGAACGAGAATATGCAGAGGGGCTCGTTTGGTGCGTTTCCTAGTACCTATGTGAAACCGACAAAAAAGTAGAAAAACAGCGTGCACGTCTGTTCAAAAGTGTATAAAAGACCGTACGCTACTTATATAACAAATTAAGTTACTTTTACTTGATAGAAAACGAATGTCACCAACATAACAAGAGGGAATTTTTTTTTCTCGGTATGGTTACTCCGAAATTCTACCTTTCGCTTGGCTTCACATTTTGACATAATAATGCGCGTCCCCTATACCCACACGTGTTGCGATCGGGACCATCGTTCGGATCATCGACACGCCGGAAGTGAAATATCACGGAAATGTCAAACTAGTATCCACGAATAAAATTAGTTCCAAACTATGAAAAATTTATTTTTACGAGAAATAATTACACTCGATCGTTTTTTTTCCCCCCATTGATTTTCACTTCCAGTCTAGATCGAATGACCCTTGTAATATGTCATAACTAACGACCGTGACGTATTGTCAATACGCCTACAGTTTTTCAGTACACCGTCGCAATATTTGTTACGAGCTCCACTAGGTGTTTTGTTGTTCACAGTTATTCATAATAAATTACCCAACATCCTCGTGTGCGATTGTTTACTTCGTACATTATTATTGTGCGCGACGTTCGATCGAGACAACGTTGTTGTTTTGTCAGACGCGCGCGTAAACGTCTCGCCATCAGGAATCCTGATCATTCTAATTACTTTGCCCTCCCCGCGTGTTTTGTTTTACGACAACGCTGTCGTCTAAAAAGTATTGTGTCGAAACGCATTTAACAGTCGCAGCGAAACCGCTGACCTCGAAGTTCGTATTAAAAACCATCGAACGCGTATTCTAAATTAGTGTGTTTTTTACGTGCGTTACTACGTCGAAGAAAACAATATTGATACTGTTGTTAACGACCAATACCGCGCTGTAAGATCGTCAAACGAAAAAACGTCGTCAACGGGCCAGAAATAAATTCGTGACAACGAGGTAAATCACCTGAAGTGTTCAGAACGGAGGCAAGTGCAGAACGTGATTTTGGCAGATTGTCCAATAGTACAATACGTACGAAAATGTATATAATGTTTTGCTGTTGAGTTGGTAGTATAGCTGACGTTCTGATCGAAGAAAGAATTAAGATCATTCGATAGGGTACAGATCAATGTTTTTAAGGAACTAATTCCTTTTCTACAGGAACGAGCCCAATCGTTTTCGAAAAGAATGGGGGAATAATTCTTTTTTTTTTCCAGTAATACGAACGTAATGTTCTGTTTCCTATTTTTTATTTTTTTTTTCAATATATATGAAATTTCATTGATTTGTAAAACATTCAATATTCTGTTTAGAGTTAAATTTGAAAAAGGATATTTTTTTCATTACCGCGTGTCATCCGAAATCGTTTAGATTTATTGAATCTTAGGCACTTACAATAATTCGAGCACTTATTTTACTCATTGAGCTCGCACAGAAATCGTAATTTTTGGAGGATAAAATTATTTAAAAGTGTTTTTTCAATTTTAGAAAATTCTAGTATTTTATTACATTTTATCAAACTCGACGATTTTTTCCTGAAAAAAAAATAATTTTTAATACACTTGAAAAACTTTCAAGCGGCAAAAAATTTTGTCAGTACTGCGCAGAACTAAAACTTTTGGTAAATTCAATTACATATTTACGATTGACGGGTCTGAAACTTTTAATAATTTTTAACGTTATTTTTATGACATGTTTTATTAGTTCTTTTGGCAATTTTCATTTTTTTTTTCCTCCTCGAATGAATGTAACAATTTTCAATAAATGTAAATACGTTGAAAATTAAAAAAAAACAATAAAAATACCGGACGCAACGAAAATAGGAAAACTTTATCTAGATTCAACGTGGCTTGAATTTTGTATGAAACGTCGAAAGAATAAGAATAATAATAATTAATTACATAACTATCGCACATCATGATTAATCACGAGGAGAAAAACTAATTCCAACAAAAAGAGAAAAGTATAATACAAAACTGAACAAAGTTTAATTTGTTATTACTGTCAAAAGATTCTTCCGACTGTGTACCACAATCAAAACGCTTCGTACAACATATTAATTACTATCGAGATAATTATGTTTCGGTACGTATATAATGTACCTATTTGCTGAGACATCTTTTTAAATTTGAATCAGAAAACGTTTTTGTTCTCGTCTTTCAGATTTTAAAAGTACTAACACCATAATGTTTACATTACACAATGTCACTATATAATATAGTGTAACTATATAATCGGTGTTTACCAATCGTGAAGTATAAAATTTCATATTATTCGTAGGCTAAATGAGTAAATTAAGACATACATATATAGATAGCATAATTAAGTCGGTGTCTATTATATTGTTATTCGTGTAACGTTAAAAATATTCATGGTCTTCCATAAAAGAGTAAATAGCAAACAAATTTTCATCACTTGTCGATGAAACGGCCGTTTATGATTATACGTTATTCCACAAAGAACAATACGAAAAATAGTTATTCAATATTAACCTCATAATACAATACATATAATTAAAGAATTCGAAATTACTGGTTTTTTAGATTTTTCCTTTCCTCGTGTCAAATCTCAAGTTCTAAAATCTTAGTATTTTGATGAAAATTTAAATCTAATACGACTAGCCGATTCCAAAAAGTAGTGAAGACTGACAGGTAAACTTCAAATTGATCTTATGGAGAATCTGATAAGTGTTGTTTTTCGGGTGTGGAACCCTAGAAATAAAACAATTTTAATATCAAACTACTAAAGAATAACAAATCAAAGAATATTTGTTTTGACTATACCAGTGTATTTTTATCGTTTATACAAGATAAACTGTAAATTCAATTGCTATTTCGGTCAATGGTATACTACTAAACGTGTTGTAGGTAATTCTCAAAATAAAAAAAAATACGTTTCTCGCCTCACTAAGAATCTAAAATTGCAAAAAAGCAAAATCATAAAACGTTTAAGTAACTCTAAATAAGTAGTAAATAAAATTACGATCCGATTTCCACCCTGTATTTTAAAACTCGATCCAATCTGACCGCACGGTGAACAGAAGAAAAAGAAAATTGAAAGATAATATTGTTTGATAAAATTCAACAATTTCCAGTGCGTTCGCGGTGCTCTTTACAAATCGAAATACGGTGCATTTGAAAGCACAAGAGCGTGTACGTACAAAAGACGACGTAATTTTAACTGTATAGTACAACTGAGATAATAACCACGCTATTGTTCATCGAAAACCAATTTGTAAGATAAAATTTCGTACTAACATCATACATTTTTCTAAATTGTTTCTTTATTCCTTATTGCTAAAAGGAAAAAGAGATATTCTCGGAGAGATGAAAAACTATATCTCGACCGTGCTCGTCCCCGACCTCGCATCTTATTGCGTTTTTTTAAATTTCTGTGTAGATAATAATACGTAGTAGGTACTTAAATCACTTATCCAACCACGCTAATCTAACCGGCAATAAACAATGACGATAATCCTGGAAAGTGGCTCGAAACTTAATAAAAAACTAGTCTAAGCTCACTCTTAATATCTATAACGTTTTTTTAAAAAAAACTGTGTGTATATTTATAACATATAAATATATGTGTAAATACGCAAAAAAAATTCCAACGATACTTTAAAAAGAAGCTATGGTAAAACTTTCTAAAACTCTAGTGATAGGTACTTTTGAAAAATTGCTCTTGCGTTTACGTAATTTATTCATTTCAAAAACGTTTTAACGACAAAACGGATAAAAGTTTAGAAAATTACACAAACAAAAGTATAAAAACGTGAATGGTTTGTTACGAATAATCGAGTAGAGGTGTAGCCCGATTCCATTTATAGGTGTTTCAATATGATTTAACGCGTTACGGTAGGCGCGCGTAATTTTTTGTTAAGTATCTACAAGAGCAGACAAAAAAAAAAATCGGCCATACGATCTAGTGTTGTATTACACCTGTAACACGGTTACAGACGAAAGTGCAGTTTTTCCGAATTAGCTACAGGTTAATAAATTCAGGTGAACATTAATCAATCTCCAACGAAGTAAAGTAATACACAATATTTGATAACATTTTATTTTTCGAATTATTCTGATCGGGACGCGTGCATCTCATAGACATACGGACTACGCTTAGATAACGCATCGAGCGGCCACAATAAACGTAGGGGCAATCATGGATGAAAAAATTTGTTTGTTCCATGAAAAGTGCGTAACGATAAGCTTGATAAAATCGTTATTTTTCACGGGAAAAAAATGATAAGACTTATTTCATCCATAAATGCCCTAACGTTATGTTGGCGACAAGTACTACTTGTGCGTTAAAGATGAGTTGCGCACAGTCCATATGGGCTTTTATACGTCTATAACGTCCGTCACAGTTATAAAATAGTTAGAGAACGGTTATTTATCGTTCTCGTTAAAAAAATTTCGTGACACTGGACACTCTGTAATGTTTTGCGCAAAATGCAGCTTTTCGTCTAAATTTTCGGTCATTCTAATGGGTCAGTATAATATAATGAAACCTCAGCGTGCGGTGGACGAAAATCGTTACATTTTTCGACGAATCGAGACAAAAGAAATGATATTATATTATAGAGACGCTGCGTATAAAAGCTGTGGTCTCGCAGGCGAATCCTGCAAAGTCTAAATTAATCCGCGGACCCATACAACGAACCCGATTAAACCTGCACGTATACGTGTCTATACATAAAATGATCGATAAATATGTACCTATATACGTATAACAAATGCTTTATGCTTGCGAAACACGAACAATAGGGAAACGAAATAATGGAAAGCCATACATAGTAATAAGCGGTGGGCTAATATTATTTTAAACATTTTTTTTTTGTTTTTTAGTAAAACATAGAGACTTTATAGAATCTGCGTACAACGACAACAAAAAAAAAAAAAACGTATTTTACGACCGACATGTCGCGTTTGGGTGTTACGCTTTTATTGAAAACTTTTGAGATTGTGAAAAGTACGTTGAAAAGAAAATGCAACGTAACTACTCCAAACGAAAATCACGGTAATTTATATATATATATAGACATGATAATGCGCAATTTATCGCTTATTATAAATTTTTAGTTTTGATTCAACGACGTTTTTTTTTTTTCTCTCAAGTACAGTTTGATAGTGTTGTTTCTTGCTATACAAAAAAAAATGAAGCCGACAAAAAGGTAGAAAATCAGTGTTGATTCAAAATATAAATACCGTAAAAAAGACCGTATCTTGGGCAACACTTTTTGATAACAAATTGAACGATAGCGAACGAATGTTACCAAACATAGCAGCGAAAGGACGTTTTTTCTTTTTTCACACGGTTACTCTGAAACTATACCTTTTGCTTGGCTTCACTTTTTGACACCCCTTGCGGCCGCTATGCTCTAGAAAACAAAATGCCTCTATAAAATGGATCTAAACTTGAAAGTACGGTAAGTTTTTCGTGGAACTTATTTACGATACGCGCGCGCTGCGCTTTCGAATTGTCTCCACTCGAAATATGTGAATAGCGAAAATCGCAAATCTGGCTGGTTCGAGATCTGAGATTTGCCGAAACCCGAATTTCAAAATTACGCACGAGTGTGTATGCAAATTCAGAAATTCGATCGGTAAGCCGCGTCTAGAACGACGGGACGTGACGATGATAATAATAATAATAATAATTTATGCTCGCGGACAAGGTTGACGAAACGGAAAAAGAATAGAAGAAACCCGATACAGGCGCGCGTGATATGGAAACGCGTCTGAGGTATATGTATGTGCACTCGACACGAAAACCGCAGAATACGCTATAGGTGTAGTTAGTATACATATTTTAATATTTTATTCGGACGTGAGACAATAGACGTTATAATATCACAGGGACACGAAGAATTTTTTTTAATTTGATAAATTGACGTTATCACCATATACGTATTATTGCAACAGCGCGCGCTGTTGTGCTAAGTTTGCAGACGAGTTTCGTGTTTACGCGTCTCTACATTACAGTATGCACCGAGTACAATACGTCTTCGTCCACGTCTTGTATAACATTATTGTTCGTTTTATCGGATCACTCGTTCTGTTTTCGTCCAACTCAAAAACCGTATTCAGTTTGCGTAACAGAATTCCGTGTAATGATTGTACACGGCTTACTAACGCGGGTTCTCGGGTGAAAAAGCGTCGAAAACCAGTAATGATATTTGAGTAAAACGGCATATTTCGGAAATCGCTCAAAACTGTCCCAAAAACAGTAAACCGCGATGATCCGTATTACGGAGACTAAAACTTGTTATATTAACAATGGTATCGAAATGTAGAGATACTACGTTGTGGCGTTTGTAAAATGTGTGCATTTTTTTTTCAAGACGAATTTATTCGTCTTTTTCGTGTTATCCAGTCATAATCTACGAGCTTACTCGGCAACAATGCCTCGTCGATTGTAAAAGACGATATTGTAATAATTCAACCAGACGTGTCGATCGGACTGATGTAAAAAAGTTATGTAATTATATTTTAAAAGGAATAAACCTTGGAATAAACGCAATAAAATTGATTAGTGCGTTCACTGGGTTGTACGGTTCACTCTCATTAATTCCGCGGTGGTCGTATAAGACGATAATTCAATCGGACGTGTGGGTCAGAAACACACATGCTGACCACCGTATTATTATGATCTCAACTAACTTCGTTGTGATCCCATAATTTTTTGCAGGATTATTAAAAAAAAAAATTGGAAAATTGTCGTCTCCGCTCATGAAATTCGTACTTGTTTTATTTAAATAAGTGTTTCAAAGACAATTTTACAGTTTAGAGTCACTTATTGATGTTTAAATCTCACGAGTCACCGCAATTAAGGACTACACATTTAAAAAATCAACTGTTTTACTAAATGTGTAAAACGAAATCGGAACATTTTATACTTTTCCGACCATCGTAAAATCATTCGAATCAACTCGCCTCGTTAAAATTTTTAAATGATGTTTTTGTTTTTTCAGTTGAAAGTTAAAAAAAAAACATTTCACAAACAGCATCTGAATTCATTTGTTCAACGCTTAGGTTTAAAAAAAAAATATCAATTTTGCGCACACTATTTTATCCGTACGGTTTTAAATAAAACCGAGTTGCGATTTCAAATCCTTTCCACGATGTTTCTGTCGGTTAAAAAAAAAAACATACATCATCCAACCGTACGTCGATTCTGCGAGAGACGGGAGAAGTTTCCTGGCAAAACAAAACACTGTCCGTTTGAAGGAATCGTCTGAATTTCCCGGCTCTTCAACAACGCCTAAAACTAACCGAGTTTTGAAAAAGTTTTCTCGTTCTGTGTCGACCCGCAGCAGCAGCAGCAGCAGTTCGTTGTAACGACACTTTTTTTTGGTTACGACCCGAGAGCGAGATAAAACTGCCAGGTCGGGACGAGCCGGTCGTGTTGACGATTTCGAACCGGCCGAAACGTTTAAAATAACGGACATTCGTCGGATTTTTCTGGTAGAAAAAAGAAATTCAAAAATAAAATAAACGCCGTCGTCCAAAATCGATCGCCCCCCGATTATTGTTACGAAAATCTCGAAAACCGCGCGCACCGGCGGCGGCAGTCAGTCGGCACGGAGACCGGAAACCGCGCACCACGGGACGTCCCGGTAAAACGTAACGCGTTTTACTTTTGATCTCTCTCTCCCCGCCGCCGTTTTCCATCCGCTATCCAGACGTGTCACCCACGAAAACGGCGGCGGCGGCACACGCGGAACGTGTCGCGGATGCTGCGGCGGCGGCGCGCGTTCTATATATAGGGGCCAGATGGCGGACACGTGCGCGTGGCGGCGACGTACGTCCGGCGGTCGAGAAAAAAAAATAACGACGTATCCGACGAACCGGGCGAACTGTAGCGCGACGTCGAAAACACGATTCTCAGCAGCGAGCTGAGGTCGTCGAAACAAATGCTATTACCGAATCCGTGTCCGGTACGGCGCGAAATTTTCATCAGCCTTGTCCTCCACGTTTCGGACGTTAAAAAAATGTTTAAACCGACGTGGAAAAAACACGTTCCGCGTAGTAACCGTTTCCGCCGGTAAGAAATACACGGCCGCCCGGAACGACCGCGAGCGTTCACGACAGACGACGCGAAATCGGCCGCAATTTCGTCAACGAGTTTTCTACATTTTTCGACCGCGCGTGAAACTCAGATGTTTCTGTGAAATGATCGTTTGATTTTACCGAGCGGTGGTAAACTCGTCAATCCGTTTTTAACGACACGTTTCGAATCGGACGGAGCTTTTGGGATTTCGAAAAATAATCAAACGTTTTTAAAACGTTTCCGACAAAGTACCGTCCCGGATCCGTTATCCGTCTTTCGAGGTGTCTTACTGTCGTTGAAATCGGAGCATTACTAGAAAAAGTGATCGCGAAAATCGAAAGAAAAAAAAGATCGACGCGCGAAAAATATTTCAAAGTTCTGTCAAAAACGACGTACATACATTTCAAGTCGATCGGAGCAATTCGAAAAATTTTTTGTTTTCCTCAGAACATCGAAAATAATCAACATCCCGAAAAACCCCGCAGATAAAGTACCATCTCGTTATGTATCTTTTAATGTATCACACGTTAAAATCGGCGCACTTTTGATCGCGGGGAAAAAAAAAACATAATTTCGCTAGAACGAGCAAGCGATAGCAATGTTTGCAAACACCGTTTCGATTGTTTTAGATTCGTCGAGAAAACCACATTCTAAACAGCTACGTCTGCTAGCATTTATTAGCTTACACTCGTTTTTTCGTTCTGTCACCAAACTCTTTAGTTCGGTTAAAATCGTGAGCTCGTTTTTTTTTTTTTTATTATTTCTGTGTAATACGCCCTGCGTAAAAATTCTCGATGCTTAAGAGCCAGCCAGCAGCTATAGCTTACCTGCAGGTCTCGTTATAGTTCAACGTATAATAAAAACTTCCTGGACTAAAATCGTTTGTTCGTAATAAACATTTTAAATCGCGCGATATACACGTAAACAAAAAACCCTTTCGCCACTGAGAACTTTCGCGATATCAAGCGGGTTTTGGGTCATTTTTTTTTCGAGAACAATCGGGTCGATACGAATCCAAGCTAAGTTCGAATTTCGGTACGGTTTGGCGCCAGCAGCTTTGTTCGCACAAGATCTGTAATCAAAACTGTTTCGAGCCGGATGCGGCGGCTCGCCTCTGTAATCAATAAATTATTATCGGTACGGCGAAAACAACTCCTACGTTTTGATTGGTGTTGTTGGTACCCGATTTGTGTTCGGATAGAAACGGGACCCGATAATATGCATGCCGCAATTCACGCCGCTTTATCACGATGTAGTAGTATCGCACTCATTAACACACGTGTCTGCGGGTTAATTTTTTTCGTCTTCGAAATTTCATCCGTAGACAATTGAATATCGGCGAAACCGACTCGACCGTCCAACATCGCACCCAAGCGGACTTCGCGACAGTAGGCACTTCCGCGTTGGCCATGTACGGACGCTGCTGCGCCGTCGATACGCCGACACACACCCGCCCACCCGTACCGCGCTCGTTTCGTAACAATAAAAACGATTCAGCCGCTGGTTACAACATAATCTCGTACACGTGGGATCACAACGCGAGGAGATATCAGCACGTAAACGTTTTCGGAAAAAATTTTTTAAAAAAAGTCGCTCTACAGGTCGCGTTTTCGGATGGTCCGTGTACAAAAGTTGTGTAGGTCGTGACGTAAAGCAATTGAATTACGAAAATAACGGTTCCGAGTGAGATGTGCCGAGAGAGTGACCGGAGTAGCGAGAAACAAAGAAGCGACGTTTGGTTCGGTTGTAAACAACGCGCGAACGTTTCAAACCGTTCGGACCGTTGTTCGAGGAGTTGTCAAATTTTTAGCGTCGATCACGAGAACAGTGCGTGATACTCATTGTTACGAGTAGACATAATGAAAATAACACCAACACTTTTTTTTTTGTACACTCTCAGAATGTGCCGGGTGGATTTTTTCGTAATTTTTTCACCCGGATAGACGATGTTGTTTGTTTTACTCGACACACGCACAAACATCTTGTGAAAACCGATTCGTTTCACTCAGAATCCAAAAAAAAAAAACACTGCTAGTGAATAAGTTTGTTGGATTCGCAAACCACCGACTCGTCGACTGCAGCTGTTCTTCACAGGTTACGACAGTACACGACTAAATACAGTACACACACTACCAACACGGAATAAGTATATATTTATAAAGTTTCTTTGTGGCGCCTCGAAATCTCGGCTGAATTATCTCATTTTGGCGTTATTCGAAACATTATTTACGTGTTCGGCCCATCGCTACAGGGAGAGCGTCGATCTCTAGGACCGCATTACTCTTCGGGACGACTTTTGAATACTTCGAATTCGACATTCGAATACTTTAATCGATAACTATCAAATGTGTAGCGTATTAGTTTAAATTTTGTTGACATCGAAAAACGTTATTCCTCTGCGATCGAAAATTTCAACGTCCACGTAAAACAGAAAACGGACATACGTTGACGAGGACGTTTGTGTACAAATGATTTTTTCTGATAATAGGTAGTGACGATATTTCAATAAAAAAACATAAAAATGTTGAATTTTTTCGTTCTTTTCCAAGCGAAAAAATCATTTTTTTTTTAACATGAAAATCCGTTGAGAAATTAACAAAATATTACGCGATTTCCGTTCGTACACGACCTCGTGTAGGACTTTATTCAAATGAGCCGCAGCTGCCGGGTGGTCACGTGGGTGTTTACTCTCGCGATTGATGAAAAACATAAAAAAAAATTGGTACGCAAACAGACGAACGCGCGGCACGACAGTAATTATAGCGGTTCGCCACGTTTTCTGTGCCACGTGCACGCGATCTCAACAGCAGATATAAATCACTATCGCGAGAACAGGGCAATAATATTTGGATAACGTAACGTCTAACACAACTCGGAACGCATCGTTACGAGTTACGCCCAACAATAAATGGTTAAACTAAAAGAACGATCGTCAAAATAGCGTTCGAACGGCAGTTAAGCGAAAAAACAATACGCAAACGTTACAAGTAAAAATATTATGTCGTCGTCGTAATAAACTCGTCCCTCGTTTTGTTCACGAGTCTCGAACGGGAAGCCAAAAGAAAAGTGCGTTCGGTTACAATAGGTTAGATGCAGGTCAGCGATTACACCGGTACAAACAAAAACACGTTTGTACTTTTCCACTGGGTAGTTTGGGCAGTTAATAGTACCTACTGAAATGTACAGGTAGGAAGAAAAAAAAATTTTAAATCTCAACATTTTATGAGAACGACAAAGATTCGCTGGTTTCTGTATAAAATTTGTGCTATTAGTAGTAAAATTTCAAGACGGCGTGAAGTGTTCAAGTTTATAATTCGAAACATAACGTTATGAGATTCAAAAGTGAAAAGGTACTTTTGAACACTGTAAAAGTTGTGTTTTCTTTGAAAACAAAAATTGAACGCGCGAATTCTTTTCGTTAGTATCGTTCAGAGAGGTATAGAGCCTTTATGCCTCGATCGCTAAAAATGTATTTTAATTTTTCATCTTGTGTGACATACAGCACAATAAGTTACTGTGTTTTACTCGATGCACGTAATAATGTGTTTCGGATAATAAAAACCGGAGGGACCAGCAAAACCCTAACGTTCGAAAACTCTACTATAAAGATCTGAATCGAATGAAAATACATACAATTCGAGAAATCAAAGAGAGAACGACCGTTTAATCTACAACGCCCCATTGAGACGATAAGAAGAAATAACGTCGCTCCTATCTTTGAGAGAAAAAAAAAGTCAAAAATAAAATGCTGTTTTCCTCACGCGAAAAAGAAAAAAATTGTGTTATACCGATCAGACGCGAAATTAGTAGGTTGTTACCTACTATGCGTGTTGTATAGAAAGCAACTCGTAGTACGATTTAAACGTAATCCAGTGATGAGTAATTTGCATTATTGAATTTACTTATGTGTTCGTCGCGTATAGTTATAATCGGTATAGCTCATAACCTCGTATTCGAGTTTTAATTAATTCAGCGCGAGAGCATAATTTATATTGCTCGACTTGCGAAATACACCTACATATTTTACTATAGTGTACGTATAACTGTGAAATAATAATGCCTCGACGCGAAATATCGTTTAAAACGACCGAAATTCACTTATTTCAAACATTTTACGGATGTCCAACCGATTTTATCGTCGTACTAAATCTATCTATATGGGTGTTCTTGGCGATAAATTGAAACGAATCATACAAAAAAAAAATACGAAATCCGAAAAATCAATAATCCGCTGAAACATAAACTTTATGACAATATATATATATCGTTGTAATTGATAATTTTAGTAACAAAGTCCGTTTAACCTGAAGTCAGATACACCGCCTACCGTAGAATGCGACAAAAAAAACAACCGATTCGTTTAAAATAAAAAAAACTGTTTTAATTTTTACTGTCATCAGCGTATCGTGTTTTTTATACACTTGCGCGAGTACGAACACGCGTATAATATGATATCATTAGTGAAATGACCACATAATTTTGACATGTAAACTATACGATCACGGTGTAAATTACTGTAGATGCAGTTTTAATCAAAATTCAACGTAATAATTACAGAAATTATTACACTAAGGTCAGCGTGCGAAAGGTACAACAGATAGAATTTCCAATTATCTCATTTACAGAACGAAATGCATGTGAGAGTTTAATGAACATTTAATTAGTGCACAACAAATTTAGTCGTTTTGGTCGTAAACAATTTTAATAACCTATACATCGACTTACGTTCTACAATATACAATATGCTTTAGTATTATTTTTTTTAGTCTCTGAGCGCAGCGAGAAACGCATTGTTTTTACAATGACATTTCTTTTTTTTTCCTATTCTAACTATTCGTATAGAAAGGAATGAACGCTCCCGATTTTTAAAGCCAGTAACTTTTGTGATAGGTTCATGAACTCCGGTGGTACTTTGGTTGAAGCATTTTTCAAAATTTCGCTTACTTTTTGAGTTATGCTCCAAACACCAAAAAAAAAAAATCGAGAATTTATTGAGAAAAATTTGAAATTTTCTGGTTTGTGATGACGTTTTCGGATGGAAGGAGTGCTCGAATCGTCACGTTGATTACCACATAAAAATTGAGATTTTGGCTTTAAATTTTATTTTATTTGAAGCATTTTCTTACATTTTGATTATTTTCTGAGTTTCTCAGTATATACTTAATTAGTAGTTAAGTAGTTTTACTTAATTGTATTTTTTAACACCTAAATCGTTGAAAACCAAAATGGGAATTGTGGTCAATCGGTATATAGGGTTTTTTTTTTTTTAAAAATGTCACTTCAGCAGAATTCCCGAACAGGCGCGAGTGTCTGCGACGTTCGTTTGAGGCTATAAACAACATTTTTATTGATTTATGTATTGTGACCGTTATTTCGGTACGGCATTTTGATAAAAGACGAGGTCAATAGTATAAACGTATTGAAAATCTTCGCTGTTTTCATCATCAAAACGGTTAAGCTACATTGCGCGATGTATAACTCAAAACTCGTACTTTATTCATTGATTTTCGACGGCACTCGTAGAATTACGTTCTAATTTATACAATTTATTGTTATACGTTTGAGTACGAAATACGTTTTCACGTAAATACTGTACGCACGATGTTTTTTGTGGTGTAGTAGTTTTATATTAATCACTGGAAAGTCGGCGGACATGACAAATGATTGCCGCGGATAATAATTCAGAGTTTGGGAACAAAATAAAAAATAGGAATTCATTAGAACGAAACGAAAGTCCGACAGTCGAAGTTCGATTTTTCGTTTGAACTTTTCCTCGTTTTTTTTTTTTTTTTTAGACTCTGAGTGTAAAGAAGAACGTATTGGTTTTCACATGAAGTGTTTTTCTTTTTTTTATTTGATTTAAATTTTTACAGGAACAGACAATACATTCAAAAAACTAAGCAGACATAATGGAGAAAACGTTAGAAATTACGAGAAACGTCTTTTTGACATAATCTATTTAGACTTTTGGTCATAACTTCCACAATTGTGGTCGGAATAAGCTGAAACTTTCACATAATATTGAAATTTATAAGATACGAGTCTGATACGAATTTCAAGAAATTTTGAAAATTTTAGCGCTAAGTGTAGAACTTTGAAATTTTCGATAATTTTCATTTTATTTTGTAATTTTTGTTCGATAAAAATTGAATTTTCCGCAAAAAGTTTTAAAAATTTAGTACAAGGTTTCCACATGTACATATGCCAATAAAAAATTTCGAAAATCCGTATTCACGATTTTTATATTTAGTTGTTTAAAGTTGAAAAGTTTTTGAAAATTTGTCATACCTTTGACTATTTTTGGAAAAAAAATTAGTAACCCTCACAAATGTATTGTTTTAGATTTGAAAATTAAATATTTTGTGTAAAACAAAATTTTGATATCTGAATAAAAAATTTCAAAAAAATCTGCTCAATGCGAATTCCGAACGCAAATAACGTAAAACATGGTTCAAATGGTTTAAAATTTGCACACGTTTTTTAAATTAATAAACTAAACTAAACTTTGTGACTCATAATTTCTGTACACCTTTATTCTCTCTATATTTCTTTATATGAGTCATCGAGCTCACGCAGAACCGTTAGTTTTGTAAGCAATTTTTAATTACTTACAGATTTAATACATACAACTTCTATATAAACCTTCCAAAACCCATAGCATCGAACTACCCACGCGACCTAGAGTGATTCCGGTTGTTTTATTTATATCGTCGCACAAAATCGGTTCAAACTTTTAAATCGTTGTAGTCAAAACAAAAGTAACCTCCCTAGAAAAAAATCAAATCTCGTTAGAATTCATTCATAGTTCAAATATGCCTAGGTGTAGTTACGCGTATAAATGTATAACATTATTATCTATCTTAACCACACGAGTCAACTTCGGATACAGTTAACACCGGCAGTTTTGAAAAAGGAATATAATATTGACTTTTGAGAACGAAAAACGTGTTGATAGAAACGTTCGAAACGTAAATATTTCACGATGCAATCGGAAAATTTAATAAACAGCCGACGCAGTACATTTGTATCAAGCGTGAGAATCAAAATCAACGTAAAACTAATCGAAACCGTTTCTTATGCTATTTCGTTAAAAACCGAAATATTTTTCAAAAAAATTTCCAGTATAAATTTTGAATAATTTTTAGGCAGAGTAGTGTTTGTACTGAACTGAATAGATTTGTAGTTTTATAACACAACTTGAGTATTGTAAATTCATATTTGCAAGTAGATGCCCGAGTACGATACTATCGCTACGCACATAAATGTAATATTTACTTGCGCGCGAAACTGCATTTCGGTGTACCAATTCATAAAATAACGCTCGGCAGTTGTGTATGTGTTTTGGTTAAACATTCCTACGTAATATCACGCTTACAGAGATGTTGCGGTCACAAAGTTTTGTGTTTCGATACTACCTACGGCTCATAATTTGTGTATATATATTGTATAATAATGTCAGGTATGAACAATAGTTTCCCAGTCAGGCCCGCGCGACCGTCGAAAATAGTTGGCGATTGTGGTTTTGTAACTAACAACAATAATTGTTTATCAATATCATAAACTAATATTACGTATTATTATTATTATAATAAACGCGTTGTTTTTTATTTAAATACGACGCATAAATCACACAAGTATACGTATATACCCGTATGTTGTGTATAAAAATTTAGTTGGGTATATAAGTATATTCATGACAACGATGACCGAACGGCGGTGCACGAAATGAAAAAAAAAAAAAGGAAACATAAAAATTAAGTACAATCGTTATTGCCAACGTAATATTTTACGTGTAGCAAAAAAAAAAAAAACGTGATTTCTATTATAATTTCGGGACGATTTATTCTAATTAAGAACATTGATGTTCGAAATCGAAACAGAACGACCAATTTTTAAATTTTGCACGAGTTTCCGGTTAGGTTATTTTGCATTTCTTGACAAGAAATTTCAAAACTGTTGGATCGAAACGTTAAAAACCAAACGACATCATATACTCAAGTATAATGAACCAAATAGAACTAACTAAAAATTGTTCAACTTTTCTGTTATGAATTAGCTGTTCAGGGTCAAGGTAAACTACAATATTGTCACGATAAAACTTCGAAGAAAAAAAACTATAGGTATAAAAACGTCATTTTATAACTTTTAAATGTTTCGCACGAATTTAAATAATAATATATTTTCAAATGAATTATATTTTTTCGCGTTGATATAGTAAATTATTAGTTGTAATTATATCTCATAACAGAAATCCATAAACCTTTAAAACTTTCGATTTGTTTGTTTACTATGGTGCCTCCGGGCGTTGATTTATATAATATGTTGCAGCTATAGTACATGCGACACTTTTACACTCGGAGTTTTTCAATGTTGTTCGAATATCAGATCAAACGAAAATCGATTGTCCCTAATACGAAAATGTCAATAAAACTCAAAAAACTTGAAAATTTTTTTTATTTCAATGCTCTCCGATGTTGAGCAATATGGAAGTACGAATAATTGTTACACGCACATACACGCCGAGTTATAAGACTTAAACGAACCCTCATACAGTTCTAAGTTTGAACAACCTAACGTCTTGTACTCGATAAACGTGCCAGCTATCCTTCAACAAGTGTGACGTTTATTGAATTTTAAGTTTTAAAACAATTTCGAATTTAAATTTTAACTGAATTAGATAGCGGCATACAAATTAATCTGTATAATTCATCACTAACATGGGACGGACACTCATTTTACGACTACTTGTATAGTAATTATAATTATTGTATCAATATTATATTATACAATATTAAAATGAACAAAGGATTACAACGTCAACGAAATAATTCATTATTACACTATAATATAACGATTTTAGTGCCCATACAGCAAACGAAATCTATGCGATGTTGAAAAATATAACTGCACAAACGTGTATTTAAATATTTCATACAGAGAAAAATGTACGCGTTATACTCTATTTTATGTCAGAGGTCACGTATAAATGGGCATTTATTCTTTTAACACAATTTTTTTTTTTTTTGTGACGTATCCGTCTGATAAATCCGTTTATCCGTTAATGCTACGCTCGTGTTCAACGACGACCAGGACAAAATCAGTAAACGTACCAATTATTTCAAACGATTTTATACGAATCAATATGTAGCGTATAAAACCAGTGCCGGATTACCCATAAGGCGGAGTAGGCGCCCGCCTTGGGGCCCTACTCATTTAAGGGGCCCCGTGAAAACGAAAAACCACAATTTTTTTAAAGATTTATGTAAAAAATAATTTTGTTGGGGCCCAAAATTTTAATTGCCTAGGGGCCCACCAATGTTTAATCCGGCACTGTATAAAACGGATTGTAAAAACGATTCCGTGTATACGCGAACGGAACTTAACTTCCCGTAAGCGTACAGTCCTCGAGAACGTACAAGCAGTTTTGCTGGGCTTAATCGACTCGTAAAATCCAAAAACAATAAAACACGAATAACGAGTAAGGAAACACAAGTTTTGGCGCGACTTCGTAATTCTAGTTTTAAGCATTTCGCGTCGGTATTTTCGCCAAATTGATGGTGCAAAATGGTGCACCGTAATACACGCGTATATTCACAACAAAATATGAGCAGGACCGAGACTTTGTCGTTACGTACCCGAGAAACTGCGTAGGAACATTTATTTCTGATGATATACCATGTGGCCCGAAAACCTCGTTGACAGTATACCTACTTCTAGTTTTCTTTTTCAGCAATAACTTATGATGTGTGCCAGAACGAATTCACCGTCGGCAACAGCTAAACGTCATTAAGTATGCAAATCCGTTGGAGGCAGTGTAATAATAATAATGATACAGCGACGCCTATTTTTCCATCTCAAATTTAGAAAAATGATCGGTAGGCAACAAAGTACGAAACAGTATCTATACGAATAAAACAAAATCGTTGTCTACATCGATCGCCGTACTTAGTAAGTTATCCCATTGTGCTATCCCCGTCCGTTGGTGTCGATACTTCGAAAACAGTTCGCCAGATATCACGTACTTTTTTACGCCTACCTCAACGTAAAAAACATTTCAACACTCGCGGGGTCGTATATATTCGTAATTTCCACTGTGTTCTTTCGCGACTGTTCGTTTGGTCGAGAACGCGGACTAAAAAAGCCTAAAGTAATGTGCGGTTCCTAACACCGTATGGTTTTCGGTACAACGCGGAGAATAAAACTGATTTTTCTAGTTTTAACACCGCATAAGTGTACCCGCCAGATTATCGCGCGACTGAAAATGTGTGGGTAGTACCTTTTTATTTCATCGTTTTTTTTTGTGTTTTGCGATTCTGTAAATTAGGCAGTGCGTATTGAGTACTTGAGTCAGAGACCAGTAAGTTATTGAATACTTGTTAAAATTCAACGTAAAAGTTACACGTCGAACCTACGAGGAAAACGAAACAATAATGACCGACTGCTCAGGTTTACGCGCGACACTTTCCTACCTAAACAGAGTAGTACCGCGAGGCTTTTTAGTCGCCGATTTTTTTCCTTCTGTCGTTGATGTCGTTCACCGAAAACAACAAACGTGCACACTCTGGCTTGGCTCTTACGTCGTAATCATCGAAAAATCGCCTCCAGCCGGTCTCAGTTGGCGATTTCGGGGTATTTAAGCGACATTTACTATTATTTATAATACATATAAATATTTACTATACTGTGTATATACACGTAAAATCTTCCTTGGAGCACAAATCTCGGAGGTTTATCGAGTTTTACGGTTTTGTGCACAGAAACAACTGTACGAAATCATCCTTATACCTACGATACAACCGTATAGGCAATTCGTTTTTACACACCGTAAATTGTGACTTCAAGTCCGGGGCATCTTAGAGGATGCCTAAACAGGCGTAAGCAGACTTCAGTTTACGTTCAGCAAAAGCCCTCGCCGGCACAGTTCCAAAGCAAAACACACAAAAATCATGATCGAAGTGTACCGAAAACAACATCGAAACTCTGAAGTTTGGGGAAATGAGCGAATGTTGTATACTCTTCAGACGTTCGATTTACGCGGGCGTCTCTAGCACCGTTCAAAACTCACCTGTACCGACGCGAAAACGTGCGGGGTAATGTCTTATAAATTATGAATTTCAGAACGTTTATGACGAATATTGTGATCTACAAGTATCTAGATATCACAGGGACTCTTAAAAAAATCACACCCATACAAATGTACTTGACCAGAGGGAAACTCTCGCGATGTGGGGACTATTTTTCAATACCTGCGCCAGTACGAATTAGGGAAAATGTTTATTTTCATTCGCGACACACGCGTCTGCGCCGAATCCGAAATCCGAGTGATTAGATAAGAGACCGAAATCAAAATCTCGTTCGCTGCTAACCAGTAGTTTACCTCGTGCGTTACGTCCCCTTTGTCGTCCGGGGTTCAGTCGGGAAAACCTTGGTGAAATAATTTCAAAAATTAAATTTAAAAGGTCGTGTACACCACCGAGTCACGACCGAACCGCGTTTCACCGCCTCAAGGGATGAATTTAAAAAAAAAACACTTTATCTGCGCCGATACCTCTCAGTCGGCCAGTTTATCCTTTCATACACAGGCATACCAAGACGCACGCATATATTGTAAGGGGTGGCGGCGACTTTCGAGGGGTTGAATCGCGCGTTCTAACCGTACGAAATACTCGCATCCTGTCCCTCGGAAGTTTGATTCAAACGTCGCGCCTACACTTATTTTGAGACGTTTTCTCAACGCTGCCCTGCCGATCGGGTTAGATCTGCTTTTAAAAGTCTGTGCACTATCTCGCCGCACTCACTTGCAGTAGAACAGCCTATCGTCGTTGGCCAGGTGCACGCTCCATCCCGGTATCAGCCTGTTCTGCATGGACTGCAGTAGGTGCGACGTGCAGCTGCTGTTCCTCCGCTGGCCGTGCGGGGCGCCGGCTTGTCCCTGCTGCGGCAACATGGGGGGCCGCGAGTGCCGGGGTCAGCAGCAGCAGCAGCAGCAGCAGCAACAGCAGCAGCATAATGTCACGTCCGCATCTTCGGACGCGCGGGCGCGCCCAAACTCTTATCGCGGGTACGGCGGAAAATACGTCAACGCTCGCTTCTCGCCCGCCAATAACGTGCCGACCGATACGTCGGAAAATCGTTCGAAGCGGTGTGTATAACCCGTGCGCGTGGTAAAAAAAAAACAGGAAAACGGTATTGACGCTGTTACATGATTTTGTTTTTTCTCTCGCGTTGTAGCGTTCGGAAACCGCGCGCGCGGTAACCGGACCGGAACGGACGCGAATCAATCGCCGCCGCCACCGGCGTTGTAGTTGTAACACCACTACTACTAGTACGCGCAGCGCCGAGGGATTCGCCGGACGAGCCGTGGTACGCGCGACGGTCGAGCGGATAGTGGCACTGGCGGCGGCCGCGCGCGCGTGCCGTGGCGGCACTATATGCGTCGCCGTCGCCGGGGAGACGAGCGCGTTGCCGTCGCGCCGAGGACACTCGCGCGCGCCGCGCTCACGCACGCTCGGCGTCGCGCGGTGCCAAGGGTCAGCGGCAGTAGCGGCGGACCGGGGCGCGACGGCGCAGGGTTTCCCAAACTTTTTACCGCCGCCGCCGCCGCCGAGTCGAGCGTGTCGGCGGCCAGTGGCGCGGGTATAGTTAAAAAGTTGATTGTTAATTTTTTAACCTGACACTTCCGGGGCGAATTGAAAAAAAAAAAAATTATACGAGACGCGAAAAAGACGGTTTCGTCTATAGATACCACAAGGTTTTTTCGGATTCCGAGGAGCGTCAGCGGAGAACATACTGTCGGTTTGACATTGATGTTTTTTTTCCTTTTCAGCTGATTTAAAGTACTTAACGAAAAACTTCATCGGAAGCACACGAAATATTATTATCTCATGTTTTCTTATAATATTAATAGACGTAAATCGATAATAACGTTCAATGTATTGAAATTATAATTATTTTTTTTGTACAAAAATATTGTCAAAATCCAATTATTATTCAATTACCGTGCAACAACAACTGCGAGAACGTCGCACGAATCTACACACAATAATTTACTCTGTTTTCGTAACTATTTTCAGATAACGTTACATAGATCTATTTTTTTTTGACCAGGTGTACTTTTCACTGTTTGACATAAAAAAAAAAAAATAATAGTGAAATAATGATCAGAATCGCCCGGTCACAGCTGGGCCCGTAAGATTATATGGCGTTTGAGAGTCGGCCGATTTTACAATACGTACGTGCTACGAACCATAGACAACATTGTCAAAGATCCCCCGCGGCAAAAATTATCGACAAAGATCCCACAATACGCGATATTTTAATTACGTATACTTACAGTAACTAGGTACTGAAAATGGCTTAAAAAACACATTTTCTAACGATTTAACGAGTGTTTAGCACCGCTAAACGCACGTCATCGCGAGTAAGTGAAACGCTAACAAAAGAATCGTAACGAACTGCGGCTGAAAACACGATCGTTTGGGATCCTCGTGATCGAGTGAGTTTTTTTTTTCAAATGTTCAGCCCGTAAAACGCGATATTGTCGAAAAGGGCCGTTTTCAAAAACTTTTCGGATCACTGTGCAGGCGGTGGCGCGCGGCACGGTAAGAGCTGCGCGCAGTGCGACCAGATCGTCGGCAAAACCGTACCCAGATCGCGTAGAAAAAAAAAATACCCCGCGGCCACCCCGCGGAATGTGAAGCTCGGGCCGAACGCGCTACACCTACCCCTCGGCCGAAGTGAAGTGTTTTTTTGTACGACTTTGCGCAGCGTCGTCCTGCCTGATCCGACGACGAACAAAACGCGACGTTTTCCGCTTAAACGGGTTCGGTCGGACGTGTCGGTGTACAAAACTCAGAAGACGTGCCCGGACGGATGCGCAAAGCAGACGTGTCTCGAAGCTAATCATCAGTAACAATAAAAATAAATAATAATTACTGTACACACGTTTACGCTGTACAGTTTGATTCGGACTTTTGTCGGTTCCGTTTAACGTGCATCAAACTACCACCGGGACGAACCTCTTCAAAACCACCATACAGTGGCGCTGCTCACGTTTACGGTACAAACAAAACGGATCGACGTTTTAGACCATCAATCGTGACTACAATAACATTATGGAGTAGTGTTCGAAGTCTGAAATATTTCATGCGGAATATTTCACTCTATGATGAAATACTTCTAATGAAATCGTGAAATTTAACTTTTTTTTTGGTATCGTTTATTTTGGCCACATTGCTCAGTAATTAGTTGTTACTTATAGTACAGTGCTGCGCTGCAACTGCAAAATGCGTCGCCTTTTCCAATTATTCAAAATTTAATCGCTATCACTTATCACCGTAGAACAAACACCGTGTGTCGAGACCAGGGCCTGGCGGTGCGGTGCATCAGAGCCCCCAAACCAACGAGTCGCAAAAGATCGACCGACAAATGTATGCACTAGAGTACGGAAAAAATGTTATCTTTTATTTATCGTAGTAAAACCATCTAGTCGGGAAAAGATTTTGAGCCATGCAATATGTCGTGTAAACAAACACGATCAAATTCGTGCGAACGACTCGAGAATGGCAGATTTCCGTACGAGTGAAAACGGTTCATCGATATCAAATTTTTCAGACGTTTACACTGCTCGCATAATGACCGTTTCAGCAACAACCGCCACAGCTGAACGATCGTTTTTGATCAAAAACTATTTGCGAATATTTCCATGGGTAGTTAAGCGGACTGGCAGTCTTATACATTGAAAATGAAAGAGCACGGAAAATGTTTTTTTTTCGAAAACAATTGATGACTTTGCGAAAGTGAAAAGTAGAAAAAACCGTTTTTTTAGAACGAAAACGGATATTTCGAGTTGTGACGATTCTGTGATTTTACATTGAATATCAGTCATTAATGTACTAATCGCAAGATACAAAAATACTCTACTGTGTCGCGTATAACTTTTTGAAAAAAAGGGCCTCCGTGTGTGAATTTCGCACAAGGGGCCCCCACGACCCTCGGGTACGGTCGAGACTAGTGTTTTTCGTTATTGTTTGGGCGCGAGGAGGAATGTTCGATTCATTACGATATAGGACGTGTAATATGACATACAGGTTTCGGCGTGTCAGGTACTTTTTCTATTCGTTAGATAATTAACATTCCCGTCTCGCAACGTGTATTTCAACCATTTGTTGACAACCTCCGGTTACTGTCAACATTGTTATAAAGTCACCACTCGTACCTGCACATTAAAAGTTTTGCACATTCCGAAACATTTGCGTCGTAAACAATCCGACCTCACCGTCGTCCAGCGCTCGTATAATAATAGTACAATACATATTGTAATACGAACCTACTACCTACGCAATATTACTACATAAATATACAGCGTGTTAGAAGGTTACGCCGTCGTCGCAATAATCATCTCGGAAAATATTGAATGTAGAAAAATATCATTATCGCGATTGACGAAAAAAAAACTATTACTGAATCCCTCGAAACCGACTAACAGCGCTACACAAATCAGTTACGGATACGGCCGGGCGTATAACATGCATCGGTGTAATCAAAATGTCTTGTAAAAAAATTATTCATAGTCCACCTAGAACCACCGCGACAATAGTTTCCGAATTACCGTTTCAGCTGAAAACAGAGCGATCGAATTACTCGGTTGTGGCACGTGGATTAGTAGTTTTCGAGACGGATTGAAATTTTGCGCACCTGTATTGCGTAGAATAAAAACGGATTTTGTTTTCGTTTTAATTCGCGTATTTTAAAAAAAAATTAAAGACGAAAATAGAAATGAAAAAAAAGCCGGGATCTGTTCGCGTGGGCAGACTGACGGAGTAACGGCTGAAATCACTGAACCGGTGTTCGTAAGTTATGGTTTTAACGTTTAATTTAATATCTGAAAGCAGTCATTGCCTTTGATAAGTTTCAACTTTTTTGTGGTATTCAACGTAAAGACCGGAGCGTAAGAAGAAGATATTTGTTCGTTATAAAAGGAATTCGGGTCGCACGAGCTAAAAAATCCAATTACCGGTTAGTTCATTACACTTATTTATTGAATCTATGACATTGAATAATAATTAATCGTTATGTATTAGGCTTATACATATTATTATCGTATAACCTGTTTAATCGGTAAAGTTTACGTATAAATTCGCGTACCTATTTATCCTCGGTGTTCAAAAATAAACAAATAAAAGATATAACGCGTTCACTGTGACACAATATGACTACTGATGACCTATATTGGCTATTATACGCATTCATATATCGATAAGTGTTTACGGCCAAGGTTATAAGACAACATAAAAAAAAAGCTAAAAAACAAGTTAGGTACGATTTAAACATATACGTTTTAACTTAACGGTCATGCGCTCTGGTTTTGAATCGACTCAAGATACATACCGTTTTTTACAAAGCTTTGCGGGAAAAATGCTCCTGCCTCGCGTTAATTAATTAATTGGACGATTTTTTTTTTCCAATCGAAAATTTGACTAGTCGTTTTTTAATAATTTAATTTTAATTAAAAACGTCAATTTTAAGTCGTTTCGTAGTTTTAAATAAAACGGAAGTAACGTGCGAGTTTAATTCCAACAGTTTTATCAGTCAAAAAAAACATAAATGTTATTTTCAATTTCGTCGATTCTACGAGACGGGAGAACTTTTCCCCGCGATGTCAACGTAGCAGTCCGTTTAAACGCGCGCAAGTAGTGTAAATTGCCTATACATTGCTCCTCGTGATGAACAACCGGCTCCGGCTTGTTCTCGAAGGAGGCTGAAGCGTGTCATGTTTTAAGGAGTTATCATACAGGCAACTTACTATACATAAAATGTTTTGTTTTTTGTGTTCAGAAGCAAACGCCAGTACACTTCAGATCAAATGAGGAGTATTTGCGATACCTGAGAAACAAATCATTCGCACACACGGGCATTCACAAGTCAATAACGCCGCGAAACTAGAAATATATTATGTTTGAAGAAATTATTTGTGAAGACAACCACAAAATCTGGAGTAAAATAAACATAGACTTCCCGACTATATCCAGTGTTTTTTTTTTTTTTTAAATATGGTTAAATTCATAAACTTCTTGACTGGGCTATTCAGGAACCACTTTTTCCATTTAAAATCTGATACGTCCAAAATCAATAAAAATAGAATGCAATCGTATTAAGAAATTTTCAAGTTAAAATCTTAATTTTAAAATTGAAAATTCGCTTCCTAAATAGACTAGAAAAATTGTTAGCGAGCTCACACCTACATTCAAAATTAAAATCGGACATCCGGAAGTATGTATGTTTGCAGCGCCTAAATTTTGATTTTGAACTTGTAAACGTTATGTTGAATAACTAGTGAAATAAAATTTTAAGCAATGGACGGGAACCCACTTGGCACTTAATTTTTCATTTTCTGGCTCTATTTTAAATCAAATTCACTGGAGTTTTCCGTTCTGTGTCAAGACGCGTTTTTGCGGTTTGATATTGAAAATATATTATTTACATTATAATGTGCGATCGCAGCTGGGTAGATTAGAAAGAAACGCGAGTCTTCGTCGATTTTCGATGGTATAAAAAGAATTGCGAAATTTGTATAATACTGCGTTAGGTTTATTAGCAAAAAAATGTCGTTCAAACATCCGAATCCGTTCGAAGACTGCACTTTACCGATTCGGAGGGGAATTCCGAGACTGGGAATTAACTCGTTAAAGGTCAAACAAGTTAAGTTAATTTCCTAGTTTACTTTTTTTTGTTTCGTTCACTTTTAACTCAACAAGTTAATTCTTTTTTAATTTAACGTGTATTAATTGAATTTTTTTTTTATGTATTGGTTGGAAGATGATTTAAAAAGGAATAATGAGAAAAAAAAATTTTGAAACAGAGGAAATTATGTTCTACTAGGTACAAAACCATGCAAATGAAAAGTACAAACAGTCTTTATTTTAAGTTAATTTCGAAAGTTAATTTTTTTTTTTATAGTTCACTTTTAATTTAATATGTTTAAAACATTAATTTATACTAAACTTAAAATTTTGTTTTTTTAACTAACTTAACCAGCTTTTAGTTTGACTCTTATAATTTTTCATACCTAACTAAATAAGTAGTATAAGAATAGAGCACAAAATGCTCGATTTACTTTAATAACTATTTTCTATACTGACATTTAATTCTATTTTATCGGTAGTGCTTTTGATTTTTTAAATAAACAAGTTTTGATGCTCACTCTGATACTTAGTTATTATTTTTTTTTTTTAAAGACAGTAATGACGTATTTGAATCCATCAAAACTACCCAGCTATAATTTGAACATAATTCGCTAACACACGTTTAGTTTTTTTCCAAATTTTTTTTTTTCCTATTCCATAGAGCACGACTAATATTATTGAAGTCACGATTTTGCTATTTTCCTCGGTGTTTTCTTAATTCGATTTTTGACACTATAGAATATTGTTTTGTACATGAATGTTCTAAATAAATATAATAAACCAGTTATCATCACTAAATCTTAGAACAGCATTTTAGATAATTCTGATACCAAGATTTGGCTTCAGCATATTAGCGTAATACAGCAACAGTACTTTTTTCTTGGTTTTCAATTTTGTTTGTGTTAGACATCGCCAACAACATGTTTGTTAACAAATTTTGCTTTCATAACCATTTTAAAATCATATTATTTTTTATTTTTAATAGACTTATGTAACAAAAAAAAAATTATATTCATTGACGTACACAAAATTAGTAAAAAATATTTCAAATTTCAGTCACCACAATCTAATTATATTACTAGGTATAATAAGTTATTACGTATTTTCAAAACCCTGAAACTTTTGAACAGTAAATACGTAAATTATAATAAAACTATTTATTTGAAATTTATATCTGAGTAAATTATAATTTATTCTATTAACTGGAGGGTTATTTTTGAATTGATAAGACTAATTATTGCCAGACTTTGAATAAGTCAAAGCCAAGAATGCACCGTTAACATAATAAAAATTATCTCAACATTCATAATTAGAGTGTAAAAAAAGTATGTTGCATTAAAATGCCATCAACTTTATCCATTTACGTATCCGATGACTACCGTATACTTGGACGGTTTAAAATCGAACTGACCAAATTTACCATAAAACATAATAAATCTGTTGGTAAAAATGCATCTTTGGTTGTTTATCAATACAAAGTGAAAACAGTTTAATCTATTGATCCAACATTCAATTTTCAGACATTATTTTGAATGAAACTTTCACGAGGACCTTCATTGTTACAGGAAGTTGAACGAACATCCTTATACTTGATTATTGTAATCAATTTGTTAATAATGAAAATTGTATCACGTGTTCATCAAGTGAATCAAAATCAAATCAATAGATGAAAAAACAAAAGAAATGTAACACAATCGTTACTTTTACTATACAGTACACAATTTGGCATTTGATTGAATGTTTGTTGTACCCAATAAATAAATGGACAAATTTTTTTAGTACAAAATTACATAAGACTTGAAAAGCTTCAGATTGAACCAGACACTGTTTTGCAACTGCTCTCAATCATAGTGGTACAACAAATTTGAACTGCCCTTGATTTAAGTTCAAATTAACATTATTTAATTTTAATGTAAACAATATATAGTTCACAAAACCGGATAGAATCTTAAAACGTAACATTTGAAAAAAAACTAAATACTTTATTGAACAAAGGTTACAAATGAAAATCACTTAACCTCGTATTCGGTGCCATTCATATAAAAAGACAAAAAGAGTTTAAACACTTCTGGATTATAGTCTTCCAGGACCGGCACGCCGTCCACAAAATCACATTTTCCATACAAATTTAACAGTGGCGTTTGCCAGTAGAAGTTTTTCTTTCCGTCTTGTCCGGCACCAGCTAAACTATTCAGCTGAAAAACGGAAAACAGGAACCACTGAGAGTTTGTCTGCACGCACTGCAGCGTGACCGGTTCGGGCAAATCTCCGACGACATCCTTGCCGTACTTGGTTCGAGCGTTGGCCACCGCAAACGCGTAAGACTTCATCAGTGACCGTCCAAAGATTTGCGTTTCCAGCACGGGCGTTTCATACAAGTTCTTCACCTCCGTCTCGTCGTAATTAATGAACGCCGTGTGCACGTTGTTGAAGCCGTCGACGCTGGGAATAGGGGAAACAAACTCGTCTTCCACAAAGATGTTTACCTGAAGATACAAGGCGAATATACAGTATTATATACATTGATGGATAATATTTTTCCTTTAAATATCAAACATTAATTAATGTTTCGTAGAAAAACATTATTTTTAATTCAAATGTATTTTTAAAAGTAATAATTAGTTATCACACAACAATAACTTTCATCATTGAATTATCGTTACCAAGCTTTACAATATACTATCATACTATTCGCTTCTCTTACTTTCTTTTTTTTTTTTGCCTTTTACATTAATTGAATCAGCTGTTTTAACACGTCAAGTTTCAACGGCTTGGCTGATTGTTTTTTATTTAAGACCCTGCCTTAGCAGTTTTTAAGATTATATTTTTTTAATCGCATGTTTGATTAGGACAATTTAAAAAGTATATCATCTATTTATTTTATGATCTTAGGTACCGAAATATAACATAAGTAGGCAGATCGAAGCAATCTTCAAAGTAGACAAAAATACTACCGATTTCCCAACCACAAAACTATAACGTACTACGTTCTCATAAAACACGTCAAATTTAAACATTTAACAATTCCAAACTACCTATCTTGACAATATATTTATTTTATATCTAAAATCAGAGGTCTAGTTCTCAAATCCCAAATCAATTTTTTAAAACTCCTTGCCGGGTAGGTATACAAAATCTTTTACAAGCCGTCTGTTATCCGCACTGGGATTATTTTTTTGAATTAACTAATTACGATAATTGTGCGATACTCTCAGAGACTCTTCGCGAGCGGTGTACCACGAACAAAACTAAAACCACGTTGCCGAGTAAAAATAAACGAAAAATCGTACGTCGAGAATGCCTAAGACGTGTCACATATCACCTCGTCCAACGAAACGGTGCTTTCCAGCGGGTACAGGTCCGGCAGTGGCGCGTTGTGGCCGTCGGAGCCCGGATCGGCGGCCGGAAGCGGACAGTCGGACAGCAGCAACGCGTCGGCTCGCACGTTCAGACTGAGCCGGTCGTCCCCGCGGACCAGCGGTACCCGGAACGCCGCGCCTTTGGCCGTCAACTTGTTGGCCGCCATGCCGCCGACGCTGGAATCGCACAGCTGCAACAGCCGACTGAGCAGCACGGCGCAGCGCCGGGCCGCCGGCACGCCGTAGTCCCGCGGAAACTTCCACGCCGGCCGTTTCGGGTCCTTCCTTACGGGCAGCTTCTCCTGCACCGCGTCGTACAGCACCGTGGACTCGACGATCCGCCGCACGTGCTCGTCCTGGTCGGGCAGCCGGTACGCGTCGTACAGTTCCCGGGTGCTCAGCGGCAGCCGTTGCGCGTCCGGCACCACAGTGTTGGTGAACACCTAGAACGCAGGACACGATTATATGCTGAGATTGTAATGGGCATCACGACTGATAAAATGTTAAAAATAAACGACGATCTACAAAAATATTTTTCCTTGTACGTAACTCCGGTCAACGCCGCTGTTCTGAACATTTTTCCTACAATACCGTTGTTTTTAAATTGTTTTATTGAGTTTTCACACACACACGCTGTTGAAGCGAATAAAAAATGCCGCAAACGCCGTTGAAATAGGCGGCGTTGTACCTACAGTCGTACCCAACATCGTTACAGGCAAAATAGGTACGGAGCGTTTTTAAATCCAAAAAACTGCCGTAGTTAACGGGCGGATCATTTTTTTTTAACGGATAGCTATAGTTTAAACGACGATAAAAACTGCAACGTCTTCCCTGCCCTCTTTTTGAGCGCTTTTTTTAAATGCACGCCTCTCGTATTGCCACGAGGCACAGCGGTACAAAAATTGAAAGACGGCCAATTTTAAGTTTTTACTAACACGCGCTGTTCAATCGTGTGCGTACACTGCCAGTACCTGTGATTTCTTTTGTTTTCGTCCCGTCGCGCTGTCCGCTGTTTAGGGTACCAGCTACGAAAATACAACATCACATAATAAAAACTGTCGAAATCAGCACTGTGCCTACCTGCGCCTGTTCCAGCCCCCGGACCAGCACGTTGCCGTCGCCGTACACCAGGCACGGGCGGTCGTGCCACAGCGGGTGCGTGCGGTCCCGCGGCACGGGCAGCGCGGCCGGCCCGACCACGGTGTCCATCAGCCGCCGCACGTCCGTCCGCTTCTGCGCCTCGAACAGCGGCTCGCGCACCAGCCGGCCGGCGTCCACGACGGGCACGCCGCGCGCGGCCAGCAGCTTCTCCGCGCCGGTGTCGGCCACCGTCTTCCGGCGCTGCGCCCGCCACTGCCACTTGATCAGACGGCCGATGTTGTGCTTGCACAGCGCTTGCGTGATCTTCATCGCGACGCGGCGATCCACCGAGGGCGATCGGTCTTTTTTTCCCCGGTACGTTTCCTTCTCGCACTACGTTTTTCCGTACGCGACAAAGCAAAAAAAAAACACTAGCTTATCACACACGACCGTGTCGGGCTCTCATTATCTATGGTCGGGCTCTCCGCTGTGATAACGTGGCGCGCCGATTTCATGGAGCAAAAAATGTGCGGGTCCGAGCCGCGGTCTCGATCGTTTTGAATCGGCGCCGACCGCACGACGCTTTCGCGAGAAAACTACGGCGAAGAACGCGGTTGTTTTGACGTCGGGCGTTCATGGCTGCTTTATCCGTGTCGAACTGTTTGTCGATAAAAATAAATCTCACGATGTAATGTAAGAATAAAAAAAAAAACGGATGTTGTACGTTCAGGCGTGTCAAAAACACGTCGCGTAAACCGAACCGATCCGGTTGATTTGTTAAATGTACACCGTATAGTTCGCAATATAACAATCGTATTGTAGACGGCAGAAATGAAACGAACGAATCGTGAAATGGGCATTGCCTGTGCTACGTCGTAAAACCAGCTTTTCTTAATTCTTGCCCGCCGTAAACTATGGGTAGTAACCATACTCGTATTTAAAATAATAATCAATATATTACTGTGTGTGTGTGTCCGGAACGCGTTCTATAAAACTGGACCATTTTTATAACTTCTAAACACGTATTATAAGAGTTATATTTTTTCGACAAGCGTCCATAGTATTGTTATAACACAAAATCGCCCCGAGACACACATTTGACTCTACGTACCTGTACGTATAGGCAATCGATGTAAACAAAATACGGTTTTTTATACACAAAATAACTCTCCGTCTGTATCGAAAAAAAGACTCGTTTTTTATCCCCGGGGTAAGTGAATGCACTGTGTAAGATTAATCGCGTTAAAAAAATATCGTACAATACCCATGAATAATTTTTAATTTCTGGAACGAGTCGTAACATCACAACAACCTGCACCGCGTAGTTTGCGGGTGATATCGCAAGCGTTATAGTGAATTCGGGGTGTACACATATGTTTTCTTCGTTCAATAATTTTATTAAAACGTTTTTGAAACAGTTTTAAACTATTAATATTATTTTATCGAAAAAATTTCCCTACGTCATTATACGAACGTGCTTTGAAATAGTTTGATCCATTTTCGACTTTCGAATATAATATATATATCTATATATTATTGTTACCTGTAACCTAATTTTTTCTGACCCATTTAGGCACAACCATAAGATCAGCTCGATTTAAATAGTCATAAATAATCAAAAACAATCCGCCAGCTGGACGTTCGGTTTGAAATGTGATGAAAATATTATATCCCACTTACCATGAATTTATTTTGCATTGAATTTTACTTAAAATAAAAATTTGGGGGTCATAGACAACGAGTAAAATTATACTCGTTTGACATTTTACAAATATAATAGAAATATCAAATAACGAACACTGCAAAACCAACGTTAATTTAAGTCCTTGAAGTACGCAGTTTAATTCCGAATATTTCGCAATACGCTTTTGTCATATTTTATTGTGTGACCCACTCGTTTGTAAAAATCCATGATTTATCTAATATTTTATCGTCACTTTTGAAACACTGCGCGTACGCTTTACGAAAATGACTAATATTTGTCTACGAGTTGCGTGTAAAAACTAGTTTAAAAATTACTCGTAAACATCGTAGGTGACATTTAACGTTTAACGGAAACCAGTGGCGCAACCAGGGTGGGTGTTTTGGGTGTCTGGACACCCCCCTTGGACCGTATTTTTTATTTAATAACTATTGAAATATGTTACGGGGTAAGGTATTTTAATGAGACAGACACCCCCCTCAAAATAATCCTAGTTGCGTTACTGACGGAAACATATAATATTTTAATGTTTCCATCATTACAAACAAAATCGAACTTACCAGCGTTTTATTATTAAATGTATTACATGTATGAAAAAAAAAAAATTATAATATTTAGTCGAATTATTTGCGTTCTTTAGTCACATATGGGACGTATGCTGAAAGTCATAAAAACAATCGTATATGGTATCCTTTTTACGACACGAGACGTAAAATAAAAAAGAACGGGTACTACGGTAAAAGTGCAGTAGCGACTACGCTTTGGTTGGGTTATTGGTTTCAAAGTTACGGTTTATCCATATTATTGAATATCTTAAAGCAACGATAAATCAGAGCGTTCGAAGAAAACGATTCTAAGTGAGCTATTTAAACTAAAAAAAATAGTGAAACAAAACTAGGTAAAACAACCTATCATATAAAGTACATCGTGAAAAGATATGTACCTACATAGGGCGAAAAAATAAAGCTTTATTTATTTAGTACATTAAAAATTGGAAACGACACGTAAAAATTGTTTATAACGATAGTTTCATTTAGGTATAGCCGTTTTGACGCCGGATTTGGCGATTTCGCAATTTTCGTCGTTTTCGGCAAATAACTCGGAAAATAATCAAAATATCAAAAAACGATTAAAATAAAATACGTTTTAAGCCAAAATCCCAACTTTTATTTGGAAATATGTTTAAAGAAAATTTCAAAAAAAAGCTTCAACCCCGGTGGGGTGCATAAAACTTTCATTAGAGGTACCGACTTATAAAATCGGAGCATTCAACTTCTACACGAATAGTTGTTGACAGAAAAAAAAAAAAAAACGTCATTTGTAAAAACAATATCTACATTCTTCGCTGCGCTCAGAATTTAAAAAACTGCAGTATTTGTTTAATTTACTGTAATAAAAGTTTGGAGTATCAACTCTGTTTGTTTAAAAATATATGTAGAAGAAAAAAAAAAACCGAAAAAAACTAGTGAAACTAACTAAAAGTTACGCAATGAATATTTTTATTGAAATTTTTTTTTATTTTTTTGTCAAAATAATAATATGCACTCACACATACGAGGAAGGCCACCTACTTAAGAAGACCGGTTGGAGGAATCCACTGTTGTGGCCACTGCGTTCTTCCACGCTATTTTCGTTCGTAAAAATAATATTATTACACTCGTTTTTAAACTGACAATAATTATTACTAATAAACCTATACGAATAACAAACCATCAAAATTGTTTTGTTTTTATTTAAATTACATACCTTGTAGAAAATACTTAAAACACGATTTCGCAGTATAGAGCGGGTGTATAGATGAGTAAATGTCATTTAAACGGCTTACGACGTATCCATTATTATAATATATTCACGAGAGACGTTTCGTAAAATTTTGGCGATCAAACTATATATTCTGCATTGGACCAAGGTTTTAATTTAATTGTAGATACGCAATGATTATATGCAATAATTATTATATTCACGTCAACTACGAGTATATGAATTGAATTTCGCGATCAATCAATTCAACTATTTTGAACACTGGTATAATATTGGGCTTTTTTTTTTTTTGTAAATATCTATACATTTTAGTTAAATTTTGAATCAGCGGCAATAGTAGTTGTAAATTATTTTTCAAAATAATTTTTTTTTTTAGATTTTGAGCACCAGCGAGAAACGTATTATTTTTACAATGATGCTTTATTTTTTCTGTCAACAACGTTCGGGTAGAAGGAATGCTCAGATTTTTAAAGTCATTACTTCTGATGATATGATATTCTAATGATATGGGTTCATGGGCTCAGGTGGTCATTATGATAGAAGATTTTTTTTTAAATTTTGCTTGCTTTTTGAGTTTTACCCCAAAAAACTAAAAAAAAAAATGGAGAAATTCACGGCAAAAAATTTAAAATTTCAGGTTTGTAAAGACGTTTTCGGATAGAAGGAGTGCTCAAATCGTTACGTTGAATACCAAATAAAATTTGGGATTTTGGCTTCTAATTTAATTTTTTTAAAGAATTTTTTGACGTTTTGATTGTATTCTGAGTTATGTGCCGAAAACGACAAAAAGGGCGAATATGCCAAATCCGCCGTCAGAACGGCACCAGCAGGAAATATATCTATTAAATTATCGTTATAAAAATGTATTCAATGTCGTTTTCAAACTTTTATTTATTAAATTATTTAAATACGTTATAAAAGATTCAATATAGTTTCGCTAGTTTATTTTTTAATAATTTTTCAAGTATATATTTTATTAAACATGGTTTTTACCAGGACGTATACTAGATAACTGAGCTCGTTCAGAATCGTTTCTTCGAAGGCTATGATTGACCATTGCTTTGCTACCCAAAGCGTAGTCGCTACACCGTCAAACTACCCACGCGACCTAGAGTGATCCCGGTTTTTTTTTTAATGTCTATTACGTGTTCTCATCGCATTTATTTAACTGCACACCTGGAAATTGTGTAAAAGTATACACCTCCGGTTATAAGTAACGAACAGAAGTTATATTTAATGCAAAAAAAAAAATTAAAAAAACAAAACCAAACGTTAACGCGATAAGATAGCAAAAGATATTATACGCATTGAATCATATTTTAGACCATACCAGAAATAAGAGCTGAGTTATTAAAAAAATATAGTGACTCTGCTTTAGAGTAGATCATAGCTTTTGGCGGGTCACTGAGTGGAAAGATGTAGTATATAAGCACCGTTTACGAAAATCGCAAATCCGGGTGAGTTCAGTGTGTTAAAATGCTATGTACGAGTTGTAAGTCTTAATATCGTTTACAAATCATATTCGACTCGACAACGGGCAACATTTTTCGAATCACTTATGACATTTTAACCGTATCGGTTCCAATCACGACGTGACACGTGTAAACATTTCAGCTAGCTTGAATAATTTTAGAGCAAGTAGAAATAATTTTAAAGCTCGTGTAAAATATCAGATCGAGTTAAATATAAAAACTACGATGGTTTTCTAAACGAAACCTACAAAATTATAATATGTAAAAACTTTAACAAGTATTCTATATTTTGCTCAAAATGCGATTTAAATTGTTTTATACTTTTACTATGGTTAAATTTTTACTCGTATTTCAATAGGCAATGTGTGTAGACTTTAATGAATCTAAACAATTATTTCGGTAGGATTTATGGCCAAATACGTATAATAATCATTGATTGTATAAACTATAGTATATAATATGGTCATTGGTATAAACGACGAAAGCAAAAAAAAAAATAACGATGTTAAAACTTCTCGCTAGTCCTCTCCTACCCATGGATTTGTATTTTGTAAAATAGGACTGACCCGGCAACCAGTCGCAGAATTAGATTACCCATTCTGCTAATCATTACGTTTTGATAACAAGTATACTTACTATAAAATCTAAATACCTATTAATAATATATAAGTACCATAGGTAGCAAAAATTTAAAATTTTTAAATTACTTTACTTTATAACTCGTGTAACTTAACTATCAGTTAGATACTAATTTTGACGAGTATACACTGTAACTATACACAGTAACTTGACTATAGATACATTTTTTGTTCAGGACTTAGCAACTAAACTAGGGTAATAATTTAGTCTTCATTTAAGAAAGTAACTGTAGTGCAACTTTCCTAGCTTCGCGTTAAATAGGTACAATATTGTTACTCGTAACTCTTAAGTCATGACAATATTTATTTTTTCACGTATATAGCGTATAGGCCTATATGGTGTTTTAACCGTCAAATTTCTTTTCTACTGTTTTAAACGAGTTTTGTCTTAGTTTTGAAAAGTATATTGAAACACTTCCAAACGCAGTTTTACCGTAACTTTTTGCTCGGAAACCAAATCGGTCGTCTTCTATTCGCCGTGCTTAAATTATACACCGAGCTGCATTACGAAGGTGAAAAACCAATAATTACACAACGATCGAGTTCCGTTTTTGAAAAATTGTTTTATTGCATTATCATACAGTCGGTAGGTATGTTATAATAACATATATAATTTCACAATAAGTTAATAATTTACAGAACAGAAAATAAAAAGAAGAAAAAATTACAATTTAGCGAGTAAAAATGATAATTTTTGTACGAATGGACGTCTGATCGTAAACGATAGCCGATCGCGATTCGGCGGGTCCGTTTCTGCGCCCTGTCGTCCGCGTTTTAGTGGCGTCGACGGTGGCGATAGGCGGAAGGCATTAACGACGGAGCAGAGGGTAGACGGCGGGGTAGGTTAAGGGGTAGCCGCTGTACGCCGGGTAGGTGTACACGGACGGGTAAGTGGCGACCTGGGGATAGGTGTAGATAATCTGGGCGGCGGCAGTGGCGATCAGGGCCATGGCGGCGGCGAACAACAACTGAAAAATGAAAAAAAAAAAAAAAACGTTTAGTACACTCACGTGTTAGCCGATGAAAAATGTTGGGATAAATAGTAAATTTTTTGTACCTAAATGAAATGTGGTTATTTTTTAAAAAAACAAAAATCAAGAATATTTCGATATAAACCGCAAAAATAGCGTCGTATAGAAGATCGAATCGCGGTGTACAAGAAGACCGAAAGTTGAAGGAATTAAATTAGGTACAGCCAAGGCTGGGGGAGTTAACAACTTTTATTGTTAACCGTTAAGTCAATTGAAAAAAATTCATAAAATGTATTTTGTATTTTCTTTTAAAACAGTCTTCTAACAGCTAATAATACGTTCTTTTTTTAAAAAAAATTTTAATTATTACAGATTAGCTTAAAGTTAACGCGTTAAACGAAAAAATTATCAACTCACTGTAGGTTGAAAGTTAACAAACAAGATATTAAGTTAACGAGTTGATTGAATCAATCGAAATCGACATAACTTTTAAGCTTTTAACGTGCCCGTAAAACGCGGCTGCAGACATCAAACGGTTGAAAAAGAAATCTAACATTTTTTTAACCGAAATAAAAGATACTGCGCCGAACGATCGGCTAAACGTCGTATTTAGATGTATTTTTCTGGTTGAACTCCGTGTACGTTATGGTGAAAAATTTAAAAAAATCGACAGTACACGAACAATTACTGAAACGATCAGTGTTGTTAGGAAAAAAGCAGCCATCTGCATGGATATTCAGCTGATATAATATACGGCGGTCTAGCCAGACAAACTTACCACAAGCTTGTACATGGTGATCGGTTATTGGTTTTTGGTGGACGGTGGTTCACGTGAAAGTCCGTGTGGTTCTGCGACGGATCACTGGTGGTATCTTCACCCGGCGTACCGTCCGGTATTTATACGCGCGACGGAATCCTCTCGTCGGTGGCGGGGGCGCCTCACAGCTGGCGATTCGAGCGTGTTTCCATAAATTTTGCGCAGTAAAAAAAATGTAAATTTGCAAGGGCAGTGAGGTAGACGCGCGTATGTTAAGGTCGTGCGTAGTTTATTTAATCGGTGTATATTCTACGTTATTCTATTCTAATTATAGTTCAATAATTTACATAAAACCTGCGCGTGATGTACAACCGAATTTTTCACTTAAAAAATATTTTTAAATTTATAATTTTATTTTTTTCTTCTTCTTTTAGTTTCGGCCCTTAACACCGTGCCGCCTAAGTCTTGCCATCCGTCCTCTGCAGCTTCTCTCCACCTGGTCCTATCGTTTTTGTATCCTATTTTACGCAGTCTTCTCTCATCTCAACCCGGGTCTCCCCAAAGGTCTTTTGCCAATAGGCTCTATTACCTATCCAACTGGAGATCCTTGCTCTTTGATTTTTTTTCATACCTAGTGTAATACAATATCGAACGAGTATCATACTCACGCATAATAGGCGTAAAAGATAAAACATTTTTAAAAAAATGTGATGAAAGTGTGGGAAAATAATAGAAGGATAATATTGGCAAACGCTGTTACCGGCACATTTTGGATGCACGTGTATTGCTAAAGAGAGAATATGATATATGGTGTCATGGCGAGTAATACGATGGTTCTTTTTGATCTTATAGATTTCGAGAGTAGCGAATTGATGATTTTAAAACAACGTTTTTTTTTTTTTTTTTTCTATTACGGGTAGTGTAGACTGTTTATAACATCACTCGGGATCGGTTTTTAGTTTTTTTTTGAAATGTACGATTTGTTGAGTGATTTCCACTCATTGAGCTCGCTCAGAGTTGTTATTTCTTCAAGCGATGGTTTATAATCACGTACAAATTTAATAAAAAAAAATAAAAAAATACGTCCAACTACATCTTCCGAATCAGTGACTCACCCAAAATCTATACTCAAGTTTCGTAGATTTTTAAAATTATTTTTTAGTGGATACTAATTTTTTCAATTAATACTATAGAAAAAAAACTAATATTATCTTACAGGGTAATAAGGATAGAATACCTCGGGTAACAATATTTGTGTTTACATTTCACTACTTCGAGAACTTGGACAGTAACAATCGAAACGTGTAACCTATATAAGTACCAGACAATTATAACAAAATATGATGTTTAAATTTTCACAAAAGAATTTAATTAAAACTTTTTCAAACACTGAAATTCCGATAATTTTTCACTCACACAGTGAGATAAGATTCTGTATCATATAGATAGGTATCATAGAACTTTTTGTAACCAACTTTATTGTTACAGGGGCCTATTTCCAGGAGGGAGATCGAATACATTTTAGGTTTTTGAAAATAATTTTTTTTCAATCTTGTAATGATACAGGCATAGAAAACCTGTTGGCTTATAGTAAATTCACTCCATCTCATTGGTATAAGATACGTACCTAACCTAACCCGTAGCTGTTATTTTATAAATAAATAATTAAGACGAAACATTTTGCATATACTCGACTTAAAATGAATGTTTTATCATCATCTCCACTGATTTTTTTAACATTTTGGTGACAACTTATTAGCATATTTTTTCTTAAATAACTATAGCAAGGAATAATCCCGTGAGTTGCCAATTCATCTTTTTGATCAAGGACGCACGAAGTTGTATATTCACGGACTGTGGACATTATGAAATTAATGTTTAATTGATTATGGCTACTTTAATTAAATATGGCTAGGCTAGGTTATTTCGGACAAGCGAAACAAGCCTGAACATCTTAAAGTTAATGTCACGGTAAATATTTAAACATTTTACCGTGTGTTCTATTATTAATTTACATAATTTTGTTTACTATTTCCACGAATAATTCGTATATGTATAATATAAATTATACACGTGTGCATAATAATATATTTAATATTAAGTGTGTAAAAGCAAAATGAGCAAAATAATTTATACGTATTAGTTTTCATTTGCCAATATATCCACGTTGTTATAACACTTTTATCGTATTTTAAGATACGTTTAGCTTAAACGATTTTAAACAATAATAATAAAAAAAATTATTTTATAAAAAAAAAGAATGTGTGCATATAACCACGGAATAACCAATAATAGTTATTCATGCATTTGCTACATCCGACGTCGTTTTGAGACTGAGTTATATTTTTTACAACCAGTAAAGGACCTATCGATTTGTTTCTCCATCTATCACACACAATATAGGTATCATAAAGGAATTTAGAAGTTTCTCTTACCAAATAGTGTACCGATTGATCTAACGATCGTGCAATAAAGATTCTGAAAACTGATCTGAATTCTTCGTGAAGTGTACTATTGAAAACGACTTTCCCATTTTGTCGATTTTATCCCTTTTATTTATTCAAACCGAATTTGAAGAGAAAAAACATTGTTTTTTAATATTTGAAAAACTTGAATAAAAAAATCAAAAATATTAAAAATTTGTTTTTAGTTAAACTTCATGGCGAATTCAAATAATCCTTATTGCATTATTAAAACAAATGGTATGATTAGTAAAGCGGGAAACTTCTGAATTCTTTTGGTTTGTGAGTGATAAACAGAGAAAACAACATCCCCTTTAATTTCTTAGTCTCGTTTGCAAAAATAATTATATATAACGCTATTTTTATCCTCAGGGTTTTCGAGAGGGTACTGAATAACGATGAGTATGTTTCATTGATTGTAAAAATGATGTTTTCCATGTAAAGTTTATTACGATTTACGTACCTACTTGCGCAAATAAGCAAGGCCACTCGCAAGGGGGACCGGTTCGAACACAAGCCCGCATGCTCCACGCTATTTTAACTCCTACAGTCGTTTTTAAACGGACAATATTATATTCTGTTCTATATAATGATTTTTGAAAATCTTTCGAGTTGAAAATAATTTTGTTAGGCTTGAAATTCGCTCACTGAAAGTATGTTGAAAATGTATTTATATTTAGCAAGTGTGTAAATGCCGTTCAAACAGTAACTTAAAAAAGTGGCTTACCGAATAGTGCTAAAGAAATTAAATATTTTTCAGAAAAAGCTAAAAAAAAAAGCCGAGATCACTCTAGGCCACGTGGTTAGTTTGACGAATACAATTTGGGCGGGTCACTGATTTGGAAGTTGTGGTTTAAACATATTATACTTAGCTATACTATACCTATACTTAGCTCGAAAATGTTTGTAACCACTTGAAACTTTTATCAAACATGCGTCATACTTATTTACATATTACGTAAAAGTTTCAGCTTTTTCCGATCATTATTTTGGATGTTATGGCTAAAAATGCTAAATAGATGTATCAATAACACGTTTGCCATAATTAATGTTTCTCCTTAGTTTCATGACTGTAACTTTTTCAATTTTATACGTTCAAATTTGAGATCCTGTAAAATACCATCAGAGTTTATAGACCTTTTATTAGAGGTACTGACAATTTAAAAATCTGAGCATTTCTTTACCCATAAAGTTATTCACAGAAAATCAAAAAGAAACCATCTGGTAAATTTTTCGAGAATTTAAAAGTTCTATATTCGACTCAAAAAATGTTGAAGTCACTGGAAACTTTTAGTAAACTTTTATCTTAGTTATTTTATTAATATTATGTATTTTATGTAAATTTCTGCTTGTTACTATTATTATTTTGGATTTTGTGGTGAAAAAACTAAACAGATATGTGAATAACACGTTTGCCATAATTAATGTTTCTCCTTAGTTTTGTAACTTTTTCAGTTTTAAACTTTCAAATTCGAGACCCCTCGAAAGACCATCAAAGTTCATAATACTTTCGAATAATTTTTACTACCCTTTAAGTTGTTTACAAAAAAAAAAAAAAAACATCATTGTAAAAACAGTATATTCTTCGCAGTGCTCAGAGTCTAAAATTGGTTTTTTATATACGTAAAATATATACAGAGAAGAATACATCGGTAATAATTTCAAGATTTTCGTAAAAACTAAGTTACCGAGTACAAATATTTTATATAATTAGGTATACTGACATTCGGTAGTCTTAAAACTATATTGCTGTCTCAATGTTTACAAATTCTTTTACAAAAACTGAGTTGAAAAACATCATTTCGTCATTTTTTGACATTTCGCAAATTCTTTTCCGTTTTGTTTTAATTCAAAAACGCAACTGTACGTTATGTGTTCACTGTACACAACTAGTTTTTATACGACTGAGTCACAAATATCTCAATCAAAAATATATTTGTTTTGTGTGCACATACACAAAACAAACGGGCTAATAGCCGCTCATCAAAGTTTTGCGATGATTCTCATTGACATTGCAACGACATTACTTACAAATACTAACAATTTTTTTTATGCACGTTATGATATTATATGTTTTAAAAAAACTACGATTTTAAAACACTGAAAACTAAACTGTTTTATATAAAAAAAAAAACAATGTTTCGCCGAGCACTTCAATAGTTTATAAGATATCTTATTGTTGTGATATTACGTGAAAGTTTTCAATGTATTCGTTATAATTATTGCTGTAGGCCAGTCTAGTAAAGTATATATTAGGTATATATTCGAGTAAAACTGTGTACTCCAAAAAAAATATTATAATTTGTATATTTGTGAGTACTTTTTCTGGTATTTTTATCCACCAAAAAATAAATTTTTTCTGATCTTGTCATTCTGAATAGGTTTTTTAATTTTTATTTATCACGCGATTGTTTAGCTCGTACTCGAAAATTTTAAATTCTTATTATTTTAAAATAAAAATATATCCATTATTTAGCGTACCACGTGTATCAATAGCTGTCACACTATTTCACAGCAGAAGACATACGACATTTTATAGATTAATCAGCATACTTTTTGTTCAGTCGGATTTAAAAATTTCAGGCTTTAACCTGTGGTTTAGACCTTTTTTTTTTTTTTCACGTGCGACAAAGTATGTACGGGTCCGTTCCTCGAATTTGTACCGTTTTCGACGAGATTTTTTTTCCAAAGCTTGAAAACGCTTTCTTAAACTAACGCAATTATTTATTGGTTCTTTTCGCCAAAACCAAGTCGTCCCTTGGCCAGTGACACGCAAATATTATTATAGATTATAGAAGATAGAAAAATAAAACTAATAACAACGATCGAGTTCCGTTTTTGATAAGATTGTTTTAATACATCATTGCATACAGTAGGTTGGTGTATTATAATAACGTATACATTTTCACAATGGATTAATAATTTACAAAACAGAAAATAAGAAGAAGAAAAAATACAATTTAGCGCGTAAAAACGATGATTTTCGTACCGAAGAACGTTTGATCCAAAACGCTACCGTCCGCGTTTCAGTGGCGTCGACGGGGGTGATATAAGTGGAAGGCGTTAACGACGGAGCAGAGGGTAGACGGCTGGGTAGGTCAAGGGGTAGCCGCTGTACGCCGGGTAGGTGTACACGGACGGGTAAGTGGCGACCTGGGGATAGGTGTAGATGATCTGGGCGGCGGCAGTGGCGATCAGGGCCATGGCGGCGGCGAACAACAACTGAAAAATGCAAATAAAATTTTTTTTAAAATTACACATATATATTATATTGTTCAGTAAGTGTACACTGGCGAAAGGAGTCGTGAATTTTTTTTTAAGGGCAAACGTTTAAACCGAAATAATTAGAGATATTGTGCTGCAGGAGAAATTAGGGGGCTCATTTTTTTAACGACGACCAAGGTGAAAACAAGTTTATCGGGTGAAATAAAATTGTTTATAAAATTTACCGGAATCAACGACTGAAAAATACAAAAAAAAAAAAGTCGTTGCGATTAATGGAAACGAAAAACCTAATCAGCACACCCGTTGCCTCTCACAAAAGAGATGTTTCATTTTAAATTAAGTATACGTGGTATGTGTAGAACGACTAAAGCGCGCGTTTTCAATGAATACCGCGAATCAAACACGTTTTAAAGAAACCATATTGAAATATCTTTTTTCGGGGTTACTATGCGATACGATATGACCGCCCGTGTGGTTTGAAAACAGAAAAATAGTAGATGAAAATGAATTTTTCGAAAAAACGATACAACATATTATGTCTGCAGAAACGAAAAATTCGAAAAATCCGTCTTCTGACCCGAGGGGGGTATAAAAATGAACCCAAACTCACCACAAGCTTGAACATGATGGTCGGTTATTGGTTTCCGTGGACGGTTTACGTAAAATATGTATAGTTTTCGTGGTTCTGTGACGACTGCGGATCACTGGTAACGTTACCGGCGCACCGGACGGTATTTATACGCGACGGAATCTTCATGCGGTTCGGAGTGGGTGGTACGCGCGTCGCTCCCCGCCTCCAATAGGTAAATCGTGTTTTTGTTTTTTTCGTTTGCGGTCTCATATCTTCTCAAGTGCGCAGTAAAAAGAAAATAATTTAAATTTTTGTATTTTTTGGAAGTTGGTCAAATGCGATACGATAAGTATATAATATACCAGTCTAAATATATTAGGAAATATACAGGACCTTCCTATACATACTACTAATCAATTCCATAATTTGTCGGGTAAAATCGACGTAATAAACACATTCAAAGACACTACGTTGGTGATCGTACACATGTAGGTATAGTAAGTGACTTTTTTCCAAACGGATTTTTCAGTATAATGTTTACAATCCATTTACGTTTCATATTTTTCACATTTTTTATTTTTAAAAATTGCTTTTTTTTAGCTTTTAAAATTTATAATGTTATGAACAAGAACGGCTCACATTTTCCAATGTAACGCGCGCCAACATAACATTATGTTATTACGTGTTCCTGAATGAATCGTGGCACACGGACTGTGATCCGGATACTTGCCTACCAAGATACATTTTAATAGAAAAATTTATTGAAATAACTCTAAGACATTTATCACTATCTAATCTACAAATGCTAATTTATAACAAATACTAAACCAAAATATATTTATGTATATGATAGACGCCACTGTTACAACCATAATCCTGCGCGTACGTGATCATAACCATGATTTAAACGCACGTAGGTATAAAAAAGTCTAGTGAGATCCATGCGGTGATACGCTCGGAAGAGTAGGTCAAAGCCAGTGGCGCAACCAGGGGGGGTGTTTTGGGTGTCTGGACACCCCCCTTGGACCGTATTTTTTATTTAATAACTATTGAAAAGTGATTTGAAAAGTAAGGTATTTTAATGAGACAGACACCCCCCTCAAAATAATCCTAGTTGCGCTACTGGTCAAAGCTTTGGGTGGTTTACTGTTTTTAAAGGTGTAGTTTTGGTATTTATAGTTAAATTTACCTTTTATGTGACCTATAGTGTACATATGTACCTAATCTAACCTATGTACGGTGTGACGTACTTAGTACTTGAGTGACTTATAGAAAAATACCGTAGGTATTTTGTTAGCACTGAATTTTTCACAGAGAAATATTTTTTCCAAACATCCTGAACTTTTTTTAGGGAACTGATTGTTTTATTCAGTTAACGAAAACATGTTGCACATGTCATTCTGATTTATATAGTAGTTAAAAATGTAAAAATATTCAACGTCGATTATTCGTAAAATTGATTACATAAAAACTACTCAAGTCTAATTATTAACATAAATTAAAATATTTAAATGTTGACATCAATACTCTATGCAAATTAGAATACTATTACGGGAAATATTGAAATTGTATAATAGGTATGTAAAATAATATATATATTTATATTTATAATTTATCTACAAACATGATTCGTGAAAATCAAAGTGAAACAGAATCTAACAGAAATTTACAAAATAACTGTTTAACGAAATAGCTCTAACATGTATAATAAAACATATAGTTATTAGATATTTATTACCAAAAATATAATATATTATATAATCGTCTTTTATCAGAAAGAAAGAGTATATTTTCGAGTAGAAATAAATTAAATTACAAATAAATGCATTATTTTATGAAGTACGGCTGATCTGAGATCTATTGATTGAAGTGAAAACTGTTACAATATTATTATGTAATATATTTTTCAAAAATACATTTCTATCGTCCATTGATGATTATTCACTGGTTATTTAAAAATCTCGACACACTATTTGCAGTTATGGATCATCTAGATTCTAGTCGTTATGTGAAACACTATAATATTATTATACTCTGGGTTCAGGATTAACAAAATTGTATGATTATTTTTGTAAACTTTTTGAACTCGAGATCAGGCATGTTTGATTTTTAGAAAAACAATCATTTCAATCAAAACCAGACAGATCTCATTAAAGGTTACATTCAAGCGTATATATTTGTCACATCAACTAGAATTTCAAAGTTGACGGCATAATAATTTTACTGCTTTTATTTATTTGTTTTATTCGAAGACCTTAAATAAATCTTTGAGTATACATAAGACGTAATGTCGTCTGTATAAACCAAATTATTTTTCACCATCATTTGTCATATTGGTATATTCGGCCACTGACTTAGTGCGTGAACAACTCGATAATCTTGTTCGAGTAAAATAAATGTTAAAACACTGCTGCAGAGTTAAAAATTAAATGTCGATAAAATAAAAACTCGAGTAAAATATAATTTTCACTCTGGTCTGAATTTAAAATGTATTTTTTCAACTACAAGAGTGTTTTTTTTTTTGTTCTTATCGTTCACAAGAAAAATAGACGTTTTAAATAATTTTCGAAAACGTGAGACGAACGATATTAAAATCGACAGTTTAAAAAAAAATAAATACACTCAACCAATGTCGACTAAATTGAGAGACGACGGGTTTGTTTTTTATGTCGTAATTTGGGTGTTATCGTAATGAGCATTGCTAGTTTGCTCATTATGAACAAATTATGTAGTATTTACTACTAGGCCCCGGAATTTTGCGCATTTGCATATTTTCACTAGGCGGTCATAAAATTTGCAAGAAAATGGGTACAAATCTGACTCGCTTATAGTAGTAACAATTTTAAATATGAAATTATATTTTCTGTATAATATTTTGAGAATTACACGATGGAACGTTCGTGTACATTTAAATAGTTTTAAAATAGAATGTATAAAATTTAGGACTAGCAGAAAAAATTACGTCGCCAAAGGACAAAACAGCTAAGTCGTAATGATTTTCGTGTATTACCTCGCATAAAAACCCAGAATTTTAAATTTTATTAAAACACGCTTAGGCTACATTTATCTACATTTTTCGGTTACTTAAATGCACGCGCGTTTTATTAGTTGTTAGTGCATAGAAATCTAAATTTACCCGTAAGTACCGGCCCCGGGGAACGCTTACTGAAATACACTTTTTTTGAACAGTTTTCAAACTTTCAACCTTTTCACTGTGCGCCACTATACAGGTAGGTACGACATGCGTTTTTTTTTTTTTTTTAATGGCGATATGTGTGTATTTCAAAAAACCGTATAAAATAAAAATTAACGGTACGTAAAATACGAGAAATTCGTTAATTCAAACATCGAAAGCGTTCGACTATCGTTTTTACCCGGTGAATTGTCGTTTTACAACCGTATTGCAGTTGAAATTGGTCGTCAAAATCACTTTAAAAAAAAGAAAAAATCGGTCTGTCTGGTGATGTATTGTTGCATATAAAAACGGTAGGTACTCATCGGGAGCCGTGTATTGGTTTATACGATTACACCATTCTTTCGCGTCATCGATCGCGCGCAAGACTCGATTCGTTGAGTATATCGAAAAGGAATATTACCGTAACAAAGCAAAATCGGAGTCAATGAAAACCGGTGACATATACTATAAACGCGCGCCGACGGGATTAGCGTATTTCGTTGACCCGTAATATACGTATTTATATTAAGATTATGCGTCTATAAGTGTATTAAACGTTTCCCAACAAAAAAATGAAATAAAACATCGATAAAGTCGTTTCCACGGCGTAATACCAGTATATTAATAGATATTGTATATATATATTAGTACCTCTGTAAGTGTTATAACACGACAATAATTTTCAATAATAATAAATTATTGAAATAAAATGTGACAGACGACGCGCGCAGAAGGCCGATAAACCGTACTTGCCCGTACCGCCTATACGTTTACTTATAAGAAATTATAAAAAAATATACAAACATCGCATATTAATATCGCCTAACCCATATAGCTGCGCGGTTATCGCCGACGTGAAACGACATAAATTTCATTCAAAGTTGTCGGCGAAAAGTATGAATAATAATATAATGTAGTGTCGTCGTCGTATTATTAATATTATTACAACGTGGCGAAAATATTGTAAAATCCCAAATGTCAAGGGCCCACTTTATATAACGCGCGTACGTAACCTACTACCGCCGCGCGGCCGGTCCAGCAAGGTCGCCGCAAAATCGGCTGGCATGTTTGCCGCCGCCCCGAGACGAATGTTTTTCCACAACTACATACGTGTTGAAATTCGTATTTTGGCGATTTTTTAACTATTTTTCGTCTCTCTCTCAGCTGCTCTCGATCGTTCTCTGGCGTCGTCCGAAAACCGGTCTCGCCCGAGATGAGACGACGCGAAAACGAAAAAAAAACGTAAAAATTTAATTTAAAAAAAAAAAAAAAAACGAAACAAAATCGTGTTGCGGAATATTCGCAAACGGTGGGACGAAACGAGCGATTGCAGCACATAAATACCGTCCGGAACGCCAGAAACCGTACCAGTGATCAGCGGCAGTCACACAAGCAGTCCATTGTTACTTTTTGTCGAGACTCGTCCACGAGAAACCGTCACCGAAATCACCACCATGTTCAAGTTAATGGTAATTAATAATTTTTCCCGTTATGTATACAACACGTTTTATCATCGGCTAGCTGTGTTCTGCATTCGACCATGTATATATATAGATGTTTATACTTTTGCTAAGTATTTAAATTCCCCCTAAACAAAAAACAAAACGTATACTTAAAAATGAGACCCAAAAAATTACTCGGAAAAAAAAAGCCATTTTACAAATCCGTCTCTCGCCAATTTCTGATCTACGGTATTATTATAACCGCGTTCCGAACGCGTGTAAAAAAAAATCGATAAAAAAACAACGAGTTAACTCGAGTTGATAGTTAATTTTTTATATTTTTAAAAAAAGCTGGAAAAATAAAATTAACGAGACAAAATTTCATTTTTCTAATAGGTACTTTTCATTTTTTTTTTTATGATTACAGATTAATCTAAAGTCAACACAATTAAACAAAAAATCAACTTGTTATGAGTTATAAAAGTTAACGGAAAAAATTAATTCGACGATTAACTTGACTTTTTTACGAGTTTTAATGCTCTTTCTATTTATTGTATATTATTTTTTTTTTTTCCAGTTGTTGATCGTCGCCGCCATGGCTCTGATCGCCACCGCCACCGCTCAGATCATCTACACCTACCCCGCCACGTACCCGTCCGTGTACACCTACCCGGCGTACAGCGGCTACCCGTTGACGTACCCCGCCGTCTACCCTCTGCTCCGCCGTTAAGACCGAAAACGCTGCAAATCGGTGGCGAAAAAATGTTTTTAATTTAATATCATACGGATGCCGTTTTCAGCTCGTCTTCCGACGATTTTCTCCGCTCGTAGGTCTGTCCTGGACGCCACACTTCTCCCTCACGCTCCTCTATTATATTTTATAAGTAATTTATCGCAAAATATATAACGTTTATGTTTCACAAGAAAAAAATCCACTCGTATTATTTATTTATTTGAATCTTCGCTCCTCGTCTTGTAGCTATTTTATACTATATTATAAAAATTCACAAAAAAAAAAGCAGCCGGAATCACGATAGGTATGGTCTCGTGGGTATAGTTTGACGGAGTGTCACTGGTTCGCAAGTTATGGTCTAAACGTATTATTTATTAAATTGAGAGCAATCATCGCTTTCGAAAAAAACGACTCTGAGCGAGTTCAGTTATCTAGCTGTGTATACCTACGTCCTACAGTAAAATCCAAATTTAACAATAAAAATAACAGTTTTTAAAATTATACCCGAAGTACGATTATTTTGCGTAGTCGCCAAACAATAGGTACTCATCGTCCTCAAATTTATTTCTTTATCTTTCCTCCCTATCTTTGTTTCTTCATTCCTTTCTTTATTTTAATACTATTCGTTTACTATACATATTTATTATGTTATACCTATTATATAATGTACTTTTCAAATTTTTCGCGCAATGACATTATTTTTTTGATTGAACGTCATGGAAAAAAAAAAAAACTAAAAAAAAATTTAAACAAATTACTATTATAATTTAAAGCCGAAATCTCGTACATTTTTTGTGATACTCAACGTAATTACTGGAGTAGGTCCTTCTACGCGAAAACGTCACCACAAACTAGAAAATTTTTTAACTTATCGCCGTAAATTGTTTATTTTTTTTCTTTTTCGGTTATTCGGGCGTACAGCAGCACAGATGATGTGGCAGTGGTATTATTATAATAATTACTGTAAACCCGAATCCCCTACGAGTAACTACAGCATTTTCTAAAACAAAATGTCATCAAGACTTATCATTAATATATTATCGTATAGTGTGTACTCAGGTAAATGACATAACACGCAGTAACGTTATAGCACCTACTTATTAATACGACGTATTGCACAATGATGGAAACATTATTTTAAATGTCACATACGCAGATTTCATAGCATTTCAGTATTGTAATCAATTTTAAATCTTTATTACAATCTTATCGATTATGGTCGCAGGCAATCGAGTTTCGCGAGCTACAAATCGTCGTTAAAATATGAATAAATTAATAAATATGGCGAATAATTGCACATTAAACACTGTATGATAATAATCTTTATTTCAGAAATTTTAACAACATATTTAATAATGATAATTATTACTACTTTGTATAGTATATACTTTCTGGCCCGACCTATGTATAAGAAAACATGTTTTAGGTCGTCGAGCAATAGTCATGCTTATAATATTACAATTTAGTAAAATTAATAATACCTACTGCATAAGTGTGCAGAATATAAAATATTTATCTCGAAAACACTTTACAAACAAAATATTTTTATTATTAACTTACTATTAATAAATAATGTTACGGAATCAATACACTATAACAAGAAAATTAATAGCGAAGACAAAAAATACCAAAATTTTCAAAAAAATTTTTTGGTTTTTGGGTGATAACTATAAAAAAAAGAATCAAATTTTTGCTTCAAATAAAGTACGTGCATAACTACGTCGTTTTCGAACTTTTTAGTTTCGTGAAATTTTGCCGCGATCGGACGCTCCCTCTGCAGGCTGCAGCCCGCAAAAGTGATTACAAAAGCAAAAAAACTTCATTGTAAAAACAATATACGTTCTTCGATACGCTCGGAAGTCTATAATATCACGAATATATTAATGAACGAAAAACGTACGAGATTAAATTATATCGCCTTATACTTGATCATGTTGCGTATAATATACTTATTTCAAACAGTATTTAATCGCATTTTAAGTTTTAACTACCTTTATGTTTCCACAACAATCTAGAAACGTGAAACTGAATTACGATTTGTGTCGTAGCACTGGTTTCGCGCGTTTAAGGGATTGCACACCTAAAACACCCTCAAAACCCCTCGTATACGCTAATTCGGTCAATCCGAGTGCGATCCTTTGTGAGAACACGGACAAAATCCTACCACGGATTACAGTTCACACCCCGCGATTGGTCTTCATTGTAAAAAAAAAAAAAAAAAAACATTTCGTAATTTAATTTTTCCAAAATTTTAGCCAACGCATATTATATTGTATCAGGTATATAATTTCAACAGAATAGAACAACGTGAACGTTTCAAACAAACATACGATTAAAAAATAGTATGTAAAATGCAAAACAAAAAGCTGGTCGTGCTGATGGGAACGCGTAAAGGTATAATTATTGTTGTGCACAAACTATTGTTTTTTAGGAGTTTCGAGTATGCAATTTAATCAACGTAGCTGAAAATACTATATTTACCTACGGATTTGATAACGTTTGATTTGATTTGGAACCGACACATAAATTGATAGCTAAGTTTTGTAATACAACCGCTGAATGTTAGTTTTACGAATGAATTTTGAAATAAACCCTTTTTAATAGTACCTAGATACAAACGTTTCATAAAAAGTCTTGTTAAACGCAATACATTTTGTTTTTAAACTGGTAGGCGTAGTAATTGAAAAAAAATTTAAGACTAAGATGTAGGTTGTAGATGTTAGATTTGCATCTTCTGACATTTTTTAAATTTTTAATTGTGTAATTTATATTGTAGGTGTCAAGTCATAATGACGTGTGTCATCATTGGAAAGCTTTTCAATTTTCATAACTGACGTAATCGTGGTGTACGGCAAAGTAAATGAAAAACAAAGATGAAATGACGATTGTGTTCCCTGAGGAGCGTCTCTGTTGTCTGAAGATATATTGAACAATAACTATTGCCAAACTGTTCCCGGATACACCAACATTACAACTTAGGAGTAAGTGTCTACTTTAAGTATTTTTTTTATCGTATGGTGATAACTGATATTATACAATATCTCGCATCACTTTTACCTACGTCACATACCAGAGTTATTGTACTGTATGATTGTCATACTTTAAATGTTGGTGCTCGCTTAAAGGAATCCGTCTATCTACTGTAAAACGTGATAAAAACCAATTGCTGACAATAGTACATGATTTTAGTATACCATTAATTTTACATTAATATATCAGAGAATTGTTTTTATTTCATTATAAAAAGTAGGTCGGTATCAAGACCTTCATATTGCACTTATATTTTCAACGATCATCTTCATTCATGATTCATTACAGTCATACGAGAATATACATGTGTGTTAATTTTATGAACCTATTGTTACAGACAATTTGTTTTACATTTTCAACTCTGCAGTTTACTTCAAGTTGATTCCGAGTTCCTGTTCAAAAACTGTAAGTGGCGTAAAAAAAATTGAAATATATATACATCTAATATCTTAATAAAATTTTTGCTTTAACAGGGCTAACTAGTTGTAGATATTTGGAGTGCATGCAGTGCCGTTTGCCAGTAACGTGTACACGAACAGAAAAAGGCTGAAAATGATTTGAAGCCAGTTAAATCAAAACATCCTTAGTTTTAACATCCTAGAAAACCAGTTGTTTCCATATTAATAAATAATTGTACATTTTTTTCTCAATTTTTTTTTTATCGGTTTCTAACTGTATCAAAAAAATCAAATATTTTATACCTACTGTATTCAAAAAAATAAAATAGCAGATAATTCTCGATAAATTTGAAGAACATAAATTTAAGTCATCAAAATTTGAATAGTCACTTTAATGTTTGTTGGATGCATAATATTTAAATATTAATAAATAACAAGTATCACTAAACTTACTTATTAGCAATTTTAAGATTATCTCTCAAAATTATATTGACTATGTTTATTATAATGGATATTGACATAATCTGCATTTTTAAAACTATTAATTTATTATTCTAAGTTAGCAAATTACTCGCACAGCCAGAGGCTTTGAAAATCTTCTTGAATTTACCTACTATTTTGATCAATATAATTATTTTGATTTTAACTGCACAATTCCAAGTTATTGTTTTTATATTAAAATCCAAATCGAAAATAAATATCTAAACACATTCTCAACCTTTGTTATTATATCAAAATTTGGAAACATAAGATCAAAATTTGATTTTATTACATTTAATGTAATATAATATCAAAAAGGGGTTTTCACACCGCCACCTAAAAACTGGGCATTTTGGCACTCTGTGATCATTATAGAATTATTTTTATAGAGTTATTGATTCGTTATTCAATAAAACAACTAAATACCTCTTGGACAATCAGAATTGAGATGACACACCCCACGATCAGTATTACAAAAACAAAAATTTTTACACACACATACGACACGAGTTTTGCCTAATTTTCAGACAAACTTTAGATTTCACTAGTCTCCACGTCAGTCAGTTAAATTTTTATTTAATTTGTTCTTAAAATAATACTCATACTTATTCTAAACGCTTAGATAATTTTACGAATAATTTAGAATAAATAGAGATTAAATAATAATAAGAATTTTTACGTTTTTCTTCAATTACATTATATCTCCTTAAATCCAGTTGGAAGCATATTAAATAAATTTGGCAATTTAATAAGCTAACAATTTCATTTTAACCAACAACTGAATTTTTATTTCCAAAAATCAACTAGAAATCAAGTCAAGTCTCTGTTCAAAAGAGTCTGGGATTTGTTTGCGCTGTGAAATGCGTGTCGTGTTGTGGCAAAGAGTGGGTAACAATATTATCTTTTAGATTAAAAATAATTAAATCAAGCATACTTAAACAAAATAACCTAAAATGTGTGTGGCTAGGTTTATTATAAGCATATTTCTATTGTTTCAACATCTTTAAAATATACTTTTGTAACTCATTTACAACAAAATGAAGTTTTTTTTTTGTAATTGGCTGTTTATAAATATAAATATTATTACTGTACTAGACTTTATTTTTAAACAAATGTAAATATTAATATTTTGAGATAAAAAAATAAAAAGACAAGTCTTTTCACATGATTGAATTACAATATTATTCTTTTTAGATTTTTACATGTACTATGTAGGTAAATTTTTGATAAGGAAACAAAATGCTAAAAATGTTTACATTTATCACATGCACAGTCAAACTAAAACCACCTTTAAATAGTTATTTTTACTGAATTTGTGTATAAAATACTCACATTGTATACAATGAAATGTTTTTTTTTTTTTTTTCTAGCACTATTTAATTATACTTATTTTAAATTATAATATATTATAGTGTTATTTTTATTCTACTCAGAATATAATATAAACGTTAGTTTTATTAAAAAAGAATCTGTTGTAAAATTTAATTATATGCCCATATAATATTTTTGGCATTTTGCTTTAAATTGATATGTGAAACAAATTATTGCATTCATAACACTTCCATGTTAGATTACATTTCCCATAAGCAATTTGCTACATATATTATATAAAATATTTAACTATAATTACAAGTTTTACCAAATACTTGAATTATTATTTCATAAAAATGTAATCTGTGTTAATAATTTTAATGACAATTGATTTTTTTTTATCTTTAAGACAAATTATTTAGTGTTTATAACCGTATGTACTTTAATAAAATTTTCAAATGTACGAGTAGTTATTTATTTATTTTGCATATGACATCGGCTATAATATCCTAACTTACACTATAAAGGAACAAAAATAAAATAATAAGTATATAAATGGGTTTTTGAATAGATATATATGAATAAATAAAATAAATAGGTAATAGGTATAAATATAAATATAAATGTGAAATAGTATAAGTATGTTAACAGCAAGTAAATAAGTAACAAAATAAAACAACAACGTAACAAGGTAACTACAGTTATAACTAGTGTTTAAAGGGATGACAAATTACGAGTAGTTAAACATGGCTTTGTCATGGATTCAAAACCAATATTTTGGTACAAATATATTATATATTTTTATTACTTATCTAGTAAATCATTAACATTTTTGATAAATCGGTAAGAATTTAGCGTTGTTGGTTAATGGTTTTGGCTCATGTTTTTGCCTAGTATAAACTAAAAATAATTATACTGTAAATGTTAGCTTTTCAGACTGTTTTTTTTTATTTACTTAATTTTTAGCTACATAATGATATTTGGTTCATATATTATTATATATATATATATATATATATATATATATATATAGATATTTTTTTTTATGATTATCTTTTTCTTCCCTGGCAAGACTACTCTCCATACAAAATACGCTCAAAATAATATCCATGGATACAAAAGACGGGCAATAAGAGAAACCAACGGATAGTAAAAAAAAATTGCCACGGGGAAACGTTTTAATTTAAAATATGTTTTTGCTCTTTGTTCCACTCAAAATTCGAAAACATATACAACTACTAAGTCACTTACACAATCAAGACAAATCGAACGGACACGCCTCAATTGTTAAAATCCGTCCGTCCGTCGAAGCTACAGAGCGTGCCAAAGACTCGAGTGACTCGAAAAACATTATAAAAACGACATTCTCCTTCGGCAGTCTGGAAAAAAGGGCATAATTCTATGGGCGAGGGCCAAGATAAAAGATATATCTATCTTAGATCTATCTAGATTCGGATTTTTCGGACAGTTTGATTTTTATAATAAATCCGTGTGCACGATGGAACTGCGGGAATAAATTACGATTGTTAAATTTAGAGGTACTCGACGTGTTCTAAATTTTAATTTAAACAATATCTCGCTGGAACTCTCATCAAACGTTCACGACGTTTTAATTTCATTCATTCCAATAACGGGGGGCGGGGGATCAAGGGCGTTCGCAGAAATTTGATAAACGGGACAAAATATATTTTTAAAATTCAAAAATCTTTAAGTAGAGTTTTTTTTATAAAAAAAAAAAATAACAGCGGACGGGCTAGTGCTAACACGCAGAACTCGGGACTATAATATAGTATAATATAGTATATATTATATAGATGCATTATGCACATTCGTTCAGGGAATAAGTAGGAAGTTTTCTAGTTTGATAGAAACTTTAAATACCGGGAAAATAAAAATATTAATAATTATTACGATGCGTATTTTAGCATTTGCACCACACATTTTACACCACAAATTTAACGTTTACATATTTGCGCACAATGCCCATTTGTAATATTACATATTTCGTTGGCAAAGATTTATCAAAAGTCACTTATCACGACGAATTTTCGTTATCGCTAAATGTTTTCCAGTTTATTTTTAGACCTACGTGATTTGGACATAACATTATCATTACATCATAACAACAAAATGTGTTTCTCAGTCACCATCATTGTGTCGTCAGTGTCATTATTACCTGTACGCTGTGTAACGTTTTCGTCCGTTTGTTCTCGGGTTTGCGTTGTTCAAAATTAAAATAATGCCGAAAGAAAAAAAGTCCCGATTGATGACGGGTTTGTGCTCGGAGTCCGGAGACGACGTATTTGCTGCGTCCGCCTTTTACAAAAATACAATTCGAAGTGAGTTTTTTACTATACATTTTTTGCCACGCGGGTGAGACGTTTATATTTTATGAATAAGAGAGAAAAAGTAGGATTATTTCAGTATTGGCTGATGGATAACTAACTGCAAGGTACCTACCTATCTGAAAAGTAGTTCAGAGTCGTTGATTGAAGATGACAACATAGTTGTTGAAATACGTATACGCAATAAAAAGTGTATCATTTTTGTGATTTCGGGTATTTAGTATCTGAAAAGCCTTATCACAGAATTGAAAATCTAAATGATGTACTTTTCTACCTTCCTATTGCGTTTGAATTATTTTTTTTTTAAGTCTTTAACGATTTACTATATACCAGGTACATCTGACGTGTGTCGAATTATATCGACAGTTTGTACGTTACATTCCTTTTCGTTGTACATTTTTCACTTGGGTACGTACCTAATATTCGTGGAGTAAATTTTTGAAATATTTTTGAAACGTTATTAAGCCTTAACAAACATAATATACGTTTTGATTTAAACCGAAAAAACATTTTCGAGTTTATAACGCCTTCTTCTTCTTCTTCTTCTCCTCCGCCTTTATCTATCTCCGCCGTTAAGTCACCTTTTTTTTTCCTATTCCACGATCGTTGACAAAAAAGTTTTCGGCAGCACACGGGGGGATCCGTGAAATGGACGAGTAATAATATTGTTTTACCGCGCGCAATATTAGCGTTTATTAGCGTTGCTGGCTAAAACGTCTTTTGTTTTTTTTTCCCTAGCAACCAACAGTGCCGTCCACGTATAGGGACTAGGTTGTTTATTTTTGCTGCATCTTTCTTCTCTCTTGAGAACCCGAAGACGAATGTGCCCTCCTGCGTGTTTGCGTATGTTTTTGATTTATATATACTTGAGAGAAAACCAATTTGTGTTTTGAACATCGCGCTTACACCTGATACTTTGACGAAACAGTCGCCGCCGCCGCCGCCGCCGCCGCAATGTTTACTCCGACGAACAGGTAGCCCGCCGCCGGGACCCGTGTATTTTTCTATGTATAATAATAACGTTAATGCTACGGTTACTGCTAATTTTTAATAGTCTACTCTAATTACGTGTGGAAATCGCGAGTTTCTACGAAATTTAAAAATCGCGTCAATCATATTTTGCAGTATCCATACATGATACCACCTATAAATACGTTGTTTGTAATATTAGTTTTAAATAATAAGCATAAAAAACTAAAGTGACGACCATCAATTTTCGAGCGCGCGCATTGTCGTAATGGATATTGTCCGGTATTTGCTTGTATCCGTTTATTTTCTGGTGGAATTTTTGCATTCGAAGCCATCGATATTTCGTTCTTATCAATCAGCTATTTTCTCGTCTACCCCCTTCGTCTATCCATCTTTTGTTGCCTACAATATTATTGTGGGAATACAACTCCCCCCATCAAATTGGGGGAGAACTTTCATTTTTTTTTTATGGTGGCGGAGCCTTGCTTTTGAGCGACCAGCGGAGTCGAGTCCCCCCTGTTATATTAAAGGCTTTCGAAGCTATCAAAATCAATTGGCATCTTTGTTTTGTTGTGCGAATTTCTGAAACGTTTTTAGCAACACACATCCACGAATGAATAATAATTTGTCCACGGGTTAGGTTAGGTTACCCAACCGTAACCGACTCGAAAAAAGGAGAAGGTCATCAATTCGGTTGTGTGTTTTTTTTTTTTTTTGTCTCGTTCTACGATGACGTCGCTGCGGTTCAACCGATTCGACAGATATATTTTTTTATTAAACAAAAGGTCCTATTTTCGTGATGGTTCCATATAAATTTCGGTTAAGATCTAACTATCGGGTTAGATCACACGATTCATTCATCACCCCGTTCTCTTAATTTTAAAAAATTTTTAATAATCCATACGAGTTGAAACACCCAACGTTGTCGAAATATCATTCCTAGTGGGTTTTCTCTACTAAATTACAAATATGTATGCCAAAATAAACAACGTAAAAGTATTCTAAAACAAGCGTTGAGTAAAATAAAAGTAAAAGCCGTTTTTTATTTTGTTCTAACCTTGGCCGAGTATAATTAAACTAATTTAAAAATATATTTTTTTTTATATTTTAGAGAAAATTAAGTTTGATTTATTTTTTAGTCTTTTTTTTTTTATATTTTTTATTTAAGTTTATATTTATTTGCCTAGCACCCAACAGTATTTACATATTATGGGGCCTAGGATGTTTGCTCCATATTCGATCTCTTTCTTACGAAAATCCGAATTCATCTATACCCAGATCCAACGTCTGTCTTTGTGTTAGCTTTTTGTTTAAAAACAAAATCGTCATGTCTAAAACAATGGCGCAGGTATGTAGGCAAACCAGCGATTAAAATATTCAGTTCGGAGAAATAAACAATACGTATATTTCGACAATTCAACTATAGATTTTGGTTTTAGCTTCCCTTAATTTTCGCTAAGTTTTTTTATTTTAATTTTTCAATTTTTAACTCTTGAATCCGTTACACCCCTCAAAGTATTACATGTGACACGAAGTAGTTACCAAAAACCGGGTATAAGTGTAAAGATCGGAGTATCATTGAAGAAGTGATGAAAAAAAAAAAAAAAAACATATCACTTTAAAACCAATACATTACGCTCAGAATCTGATAATAATTTTTAAATTAGTTCATTATTAGAAAAAGCCAGAATCGTTCTCGGACGCGTGGATAGTTTGATGCTGTGGATCAATATTTTGGAAAGTTTAGTTAGAAACTGTATAGTATAATTGTAAACAATTACAAATTGTAAATAATTGCTTACGAAAACAACGATTCTGAGCGACCTAAGGTTAGGTATATAAAAATTTAAAAATTAATAAAAATATAAAAATTGTGCCGTAACAAAAGAGAATTTATAATTAGGGTCTTTTATTAGGCGCCATTTAACTAAAACGAGTGGAAACAGTTTAAAATTGTCCTACCCAATTTTTTTTTTTTGTTTCATATTAATGCGAATTAAGTTTATTTATTTTTAAGCCCGGTTTTTTTAAATGTTTATTTTTTGCTTAGAAACCAACGGTATATCTACACATAGGACCTATGTTGTTTATTTTTGTTCTATATTCGATCTTTTTCTTATGAAAATCCGAATTCATTTATATATCTGTCTTTGTGTTTGATTTTTATTTAAAAACGAAATTGTGATGTCTAAAACAATGGCGCAGGCATTTAGGCAAACTACTGACAAACTGAATATTCAGTACAAAAGAGTAAACAAGAAGTATGTTTGGAAAAATATTATAGTATTTTAATACGTATTTTTTTATTTATTTCATATTAAATTTGACTATCTTGAATTTTGGTTAGTTCTTTACTCATTATTTACCATATTTTTAACAACAAAAAGTAATATTTTACCCGCTAATAACATATTATTTTGTAACTGTGAGTTAAATTTAAGTACTTACCCATTACTTCTAACAAAGAATTTTTATTATGTGTTAAGCAATAGTCATTGTCGTATTCTTGTAATTCAAGAAATGAAAATTATTATAAGTCAAAATTGATGTAAAAATGAACTTGCCGGATTTTTAATTTATTTTAAAATACCTTTTATATTAATTATGTTGCACTTTCTATGTTTATTAAAGTAAAACATTTAATCGACTTTTGTTTTTGTTTTAGTGAGTTCAACATTAAGCAAGTGCCAGTTTCAACTGTGCCGGCAGTAAGTACCTACGCAATTAGTGATGTATCTACTTTTTAACCTATTGTGCTAGCTATCATGTATCTTAAACACACGTTAACTAAAACCTAGGTAGTAGATCATTTGACTCCTTAAATTTGTATTAAGAGGACTTATTGATTGGGGACCCAAAACATAAATATGGATGAGGGCCCGGGGTGCCAGTGTAACTAAAATAATTACTGGTTTGATGGAATTTTTTTTTTACTATTTTTAGGTGTGTTGCTATTTTTGTAGGATACATTAGGTACTACAATAGACATTATTAAATACCAACAACATATTAAGTATTATAATTAAAAAAGTATCAATTTGTTGTGAAATTGGTATTATTATTAGTAATATGATTTTTTGATTCTACTTGATTATTTAACTATAGGCTACTGCAAATGCCAAACGTGTTGGTGGAGAAATTTCATTGCCACGTATTCATGTTGAGTTCGCAACTGGTATTGTCCAACCACCAGTTGTACCTCCTCCAAATCGACCCGGTCGACTCACTAATAAACTTAATTACATTCAAAAAGTTGTGATGAAGGCTGTTTGGAATCATACATATGGATGGCCATTTCACCATCCCGTTGATCCAATCCAACTTAATTTACCTGTAATTTATTATTATTTTTATCTAATGTGTACAGGACAGTGATTATAGTTTAAGTGATATATTTCATATTCTATTTGTATCAGAATTTAATTGAAATTTGTTTGTATTATGCAAGCCTAGAGTTTTGATATGATTGACGTGGGCTGTCCAGGAAAGTATCAAGAAATCAGCTAAAAAGTTTTGGTTTTTACCCGGCCCTTTGAAAATATGACTCATATATTAATATGAAATATTAAATAATACATATATGAAATATACCACTGGTCCACCGCTAACTGATTAGCTAATCTTTGATACTTTCCTATTTAGGTAGGTGACGTGTGATCACCTGTACAGTTAGAGAGAAATGCCTGGATGATTGACCAGAAATTTTTCTGTAACTGTTAATCAAATTAACTGACCCTTCATTTTAAATGTTTTTATTAGCGTAATATATTTAATAAAGATTAAAAATATACTCTTAAATAAATTTACCAAAAATATTTTTTAATTTTAAAGCAATTAATCTGATACCTAGTGTCACAATTTGTTTTATGTTCTTTAAATTAGAGAAATTTACATTTTGTGTTTGTTTATTTTAATTGAGTAATTCAAATAAAATAGTGTTCACTGATTTTTAATGTAACTTTTATAGTTCTAGATATTGCATTATTAGCAATACATTGGACATAAAACAATAATTGAGATTGCAGTTATTTCAAATAATAAGAGATGTTTGGTGTTTAAATAATTATTGTACTTCCTCAATCGAATTGTAAACCATTAATTTATTTATTTAGGACTATCATAAAATAATCGCAATGCCTATGGATTTAAGTACTATTAAAAAGCGGTTAGAAAATAATTATTACTGGTGTGCCGACGATTGTATAGAAGACTTCATCATAATGTTTAACAACTGTTATACTTACAACAAACCTGGAGATGATGTATTTTTTATGGCACAAAAATTGGAAGAACTATTTCTTGCCAAGGTACACTTATAATTGTGTAAATTTTGTCAAACATTTAATTTACTAATATATGAATTGTAAGTAGATCGGACAAATGGTAATAGAAGAAAGAGTTTGGCACCAAAAAAAACCGGCAGTGAATAATCATACAACTGTTCAAAAACCTATCCCTAGTCATGTTCAGCCATTAGCCGTGGCTACTGGCTCAACTGCGATTGGAACAACTAGTCATTCTCAACATAATTCACCACCACCTAAAGTAAGATTTTTCTTTTAGTCATAACAAGTATACCATTATAATTTTAGTTTCTGAAAGTAGCAAAGGGTGTATTGATTTTACAATGATATGTTTCCTTTTTTGTTATAATTTGTAGATGGTATACATATTTGTAGGTAGATTGTTCAATTTTATTTTGAGCGCTTTTGTCATTTTTCATGTTTTTCAAGTTATCATTCAAATCGTAAAAGTTAAGATATGTCAAAGTTGCTTTAAATAGGTAGATTGATAAATAATGTTAACAAATTATTGAGAACAGTAAAATACTTGTACAATAAGGAATTTACTCTATTTTGATGATTTGTTAGGAAAATGTAAAACCTCAAAATTATATAATTCGTTCATTTTAACAGTTCTTCTTCATCAAACCTTTAGTTTTTATTTATAGACTTAAAACGAGCTTTTAATAAGCTTAACGACATATTTTTCTTTGTGTGTTTAAATACATTTTAAAAACTGTTTTCATCATTACTTGTAGAAGTAATTTGTGTAACTGTTGTGTTAACTCATCATTAGTATTTCGTTAATTTCTAACTTCATTAATTTTTAGTAAAAACTCATACAATTAGTTTTTGAGTATTTGATTCACTTAGTTTTTTCAAAAAAAATGTGTATAAAAATTTATCTCATTGATGCAAATTAATTAATGTAAACTATTTTTACTACATCGTTAAAAACTTAGCAGTAAACCCCACCCAAGCTGTGACCTACTTTTTATAGTTGTATTTTCTGAAAATTTTTAGCTATGGATTTAGTAGTTATCTTCAAGTTGTTGGGGGCTTTTCTTTACAAAACATTCTTTCATTTAAAATTGTTATTGATGTTATTTATTTTTTGGTACTAAGCTTATAATTTAGTCTACTAAAAACATTTTGTTGAATATATTGATAATCGTAATATTACAATCTAAGGAAATTCTGAAATGGATGTCAATTGGTTCCTATTGTTATTGATTGTAATTCATTATTAATTTTAAGATTCTACCTCCAATAACAAGCGATTACGTACCGCAACCTGCAAATTCATCTGCTGGAGTGATGAACTTTTTAGAGGGTGAACAACTTAAAAAAAAAGTTAAAAGAAAAGCAGATCTTAGTTCATCAAATACAATTGACACTGAAGTGTATCACGGTGCAACAACTTCAGTAACAAGTCCAGTACAAACATCTGTTTGTCGAGAATTTGGTCTACAATATAAAAGACATCGAGTACCTGATGAAGGAAAATTGAAAGAAAACTCTCGACATCATAAAAAAAGAGTTAAAAGAAACGCAGATCTTAGTTCAATGAATACGATTGACAATGAAGTGTATCACGGTGCAACAACTTCAGTAACAAGTCCAGTACGAACATCTGTTTGTCGAGAATTTGGTCTACAATATAAAAGACGTCGAGTACCTGATAAAGGAAAATTGAAAGAAAACTCTCGACATCACAAAAAAAGAGTTAAGAGAAATGCAGATCTTAGTTCAATAAATACAATTGACACTGAAGCGTACCACGGTGCAACAACTTCAGCAACAAGTCCAGTACAAACATCTGTTTGTCAAGAATTTGGTCTACAATATAAAAAACGTCGAGTACCTGATGAAGAAAAATTGAAAGAAAACTCTCGACATCTCTCTTTAGGGTATCATTCTGCAATGACTTCAGCAACAAGTCCAGTACAAGTGTCTATTAGTGAAGAATTTGGTCTACAGATTATAAAACCTCGAGTACCTGATGAAGGAATTTTAAACTCTCAAAATACGACATTACAATCTGGATTTGGCTCAATATCAGTAATGCTTACAACAAATGTTAAATTATTAAATAACTTAAAAAAAAATATAACCATATCAATTATTCTTAGGATGGAAAAACCAAAGAAAAATTTACTGAAGCATTGAACGATTGTACTGAAGTGATTAAAGAATTATTTACCCAAAAACATGCGGTAATACCATAGGCCCGTTACAAATGGAATTTTTAAACACACCTTGTTAATATCTAAACTGGTTTTAGGCTTATGCATGGCCGTTCTATAAGCCAATCAATGCGGCTAGGTTGGGCTTGCATGATTATCATGACATTATTGAGAAGCCTATGGACTTGGGAACAGTAAAGGTATTTATTGTAATAATAACGGGTAAATATTTATTTTTAATACATGCTATTATTTAAGACAAAATTAGACAATAGAGAATACAAAAACCCTAAAGAGTTTGCTGCTGATGTCAATTTGATTTTTTCAAATTGTTATAAGTACAATTCTAAAGATCATGATTCAGTTGAAATGGCTAAGAAATTGCAAGCTGTGTTTGAGTCAAGGTACATTAATATGTTGTATGTTAGTAAATTTTGTTTAACAAATATTGTTTTTTTTTTTTTATTAAAAGAATGTCAAAAGTACTACCAGACCCGCCTTTAATAGAGATGAAACAAGAGTCTGAAGGTGAAAGCAGTACAGAAAACATTTCTAGATCAATGATTTATTCACACCATCCTAAAGATCTAAAAAATGATCCAAAATACCAAAAAATTGTAAGTTAATTCATAGTTGAATAATAAAAGCCAATAGGAAAACAATTTTAGACTGTGACTTTACACTAGTTCCAAAAATTGTGTAATGCATGATAATTATGTTACTAACATATTTGATTATTTAATACTTAATTTCAATTCAGATCCCCGTATTGTAGTGAGATCAAGAAATTAGTTTGTTTTACTAGGATTTTTCTTAAACTTGTGACTTGTAAGATATAGATAAATATTTATATTTTGTATTCCATCATACTTGTAAATTGCTCTTTAAATTTTTATCATTCAAAAGTTATCTACTTTTGAGTGTTATTTTTTGGTAAGATGTAGCTTAAAATATTATTTTTAATTTGATATACTAAATTTGCTTGTAATTTATTTTTAACAAAGCGTGATAATTATTGCTAAGCTTGGATAATATAACTTCTAAGTGATATGATTATCTAAAAGAGATGTTTTTAAACTTCTCAAAACCAATCTGTTTTATTAAATCTTGACTTTGGGCTACTTACTACTTAATGTTATGTTTTATTATGTAAAATGTGGGTGCGCGTAAATTATCAATAAAGATTATTGTTACATACTACAGTTTACTGATATAAAATATATTTAATATTTATTTAGATGGGTATAGTTTATGTCACATTTAAAGTGCAGATTTTTATTTTTTAAATTTTTTTTTTTTGCAATTGAGTTTAAATTTGGGATGAATTTTTAGACTTTGGTTAATCTCGTTTTCATTTTTTTTTTGTTTTTTAATGCAGTCAATATTCACAATGGAATATTAAGCATTTTGAACAACTTAGAAAAAATGTTTAAATTTTTTGGGATAATATTATTTTTATTTATGGTAATAACCAATACAAATTCTTATTACGAGTAATTTATTAATATGTTGATAATTTTTTCAGTCAACATTTTTTATATTTTCATGTTAAGAGTTAACAATTACTATTTAATGTATAAATGATCAATTTAAAATTTTTGTTATTTGATGTATGTACCATTATTATACTTGTTATGCATGTTTAATGTAAATTAAAGATAACTTTGGTTATTTATTATGATCAAACAAAATAAATCTGATTTAAAAATTTATGTTGTGAACAAGTTACAGAAGTATCTATTAAGTACCTATCTAATAATAACAAGAAACCATTTGCATGTCAATATATTTTGTTAAAATTAAGCTTCACTCTAGATAATATATTTACGTGAAATAATTAACAGGGTTTTTTAAAAACAATTTTAGTTAAATGCCATGAAAAATCAATGGAGAAAATGTTATCGAGAAAGTACTACTAATAAAACACTGGAGATACATAGTAGAAAAAGTTCAAAAAAGAAGAAACATTCTTCTAGTGACAAATTGGCCATATCTGCATCTAGACCTCCATTAGCTATAGCCAACAATAGTAAACCAATGAAAATGATAAGCAATTCTGTAAGTGATCCAGCATTTGACTCTGAAAATGAAGATATCGCTGAACCAATGTCGTCTTATTATGAAAAACGTCAATTATGTATAGATATCAACCAATTACCTGGTAGGCAATTTTAATTTTTGCCAGTTATTATTTTTTTACATTATTTTAATCTTTTGTAGGAGACAAACTAGTACAAGTAGTACATATTATCCAGTCTCGTGTGAGGTCACTGAGAAAATTAAAACCTGAAGAAATAGAAATTGATTTTGAAACTCTTAAACCATCAGTACTAAGAGAAATAAAGTCTTATGTGGCTTCATGTCTAAAGAGAAAACCACAAAAGCAATACAGTAAGTTTGGTTTTGGCCTGGTTCTTCTTATTATGTCTACCTTATTAGTTTTAATACTTTGTTTTAAATATTATTATTTATGGGATAATCTATATACACTATTGTGTACACAATTATTATTAAAATTAAAATTGGTGTAAATTTAATGATACATTTTACATACAATACTTTTTAGAAAAAAAAATAAATTGGAGACCTAGAAAAATAGTTAGAAATAGAGGGAAAAAAAATGAGGTTGTCAAACAATTAGAAGTTGGTGGACAACTATCTGCAAATAAAGGTTAGTTGTTATACTTAAATATTGAATTTTTTATAGATAAGTGTATAATTTCCAATTTGTATTTTTTGTTAAATAGCAGATGCTAAGTGTACAGAAATTGGAAGTGGTCCATCTTGTTTATCACCACCTAGTTCTAGTTGCTCTGATTCAGATTCAAGTGATTCAAGTTCATCTAGTTATTCTTCATCATCTAGTGATTCAAGTGATTCAAGTGATTCCGAACATGGTCAGTGATTTTGATTTTGACTTGATATATTTTATATAAGTATAAATAAGTGATTTGTCTTGGTTACCCATACATTAGTGTGGACATTGTGACCAATGCAATTATTTTATGTTGTAATATCTTGTTAAAATGTTTATTCATTTGATGGGTACAGGATATGTATGAAGATTATAGTACTAGCGTAAAGAGTATGTGTGGTGAAACAGAAAATTTTAACGTAGAAGTAGGTGTGCATTAGGGTTTGGCATTAAACCCTTACTTTTTTTCTGTAGTAATGCATGAAGTTACAAAAGAGATTCAAGATGAGGTACCCTGGTGTATGATGTTTGTTGATGATGTAGTTTTGATTGGAAAAAATGTGGTAAGCTAGATGTCTAGAGATTAGCACTTGAGTAGAAGTAAAACTAAAAACAATGTATATGGAGTATAATTTTGGAGGAAAAGACTTGGTGAAGAGTGGTGACGTTATAGAAGAGGTGGAGAACTGTAAATACTTAGGATCATTTGTAAAAAGAAACTGAGGCTTTATGAGAGATGTAAAACATAGAATTTAATGTGGTTAGATGAAATGGAGAGAAGCGTCAGTTGTTTTATGTAAGTTTTACAGAAGTGTGGTGAGACCAGCCATGATGTTGTATGGTTTGCAGTATTGGACGGTTGACAGGAAAATAGAACTGAGTATGAGTATAGCGGAAATGAGGATGCTCAGATGGATGAGTGTAGTAACAAGAGAAGATAGAATAAGGGGAAAATATGTAAGAGGTAGTATTGGTGTTGCATCAATAGTAGAAAAGATGATCAAAAATAGACTGAGATGGTTTGGACGTGTGATGAGAAGAGAAAAAAAAAAACGAAGCAGTAAGAGCGATTTTGAAAATGAATGTTGAAGGAAATTGTGATTAGTGGAGGGATAAGACAAGGGTCGCTAACCCTAAATAGTTAAGAAAAACGCAAAGAAGAGGAGTGACCAATATTCAGCCCAAAATTAATTGAAAAATTTTTAATTTTTAAATGACATATTTTACAATTTACTTCTTTAAAAAATTTCAAGTTTTCAAATTTTTTAAAAGTTATCACCAAGTAATGAATTAAATGTATTCAAAATGTGGTGTTTGCAACAAATAAGCTTATTTGTTTTATAATAGTCTTAAAATTTTTTTGTGATTTTTCAACAATTTTGATAAATTAATGATATAATGCTCCAAGGGTACATGACACAGACAAAAGTAATGTTTATGTTGTATTGTAAAAATAATAATTTCTTTGTTACTCTCAAAGCTAAAAAATGGTAACTTAATTACATTTTTTTATGATTAATTGAATATATGCTATTCAATTTTAAGAGTTGATTGAAACTTAATGGTCCAATCATATCTATAATATATTTGAAGTGTATTTCAAAACTCGTTTTGCAATCCAGCATTACTTTTTACAATACAGTTTTAGCTTTTCATTCCACAAGTATGCTTTGATTAACTACGTTTTCTTACAGCAGCATAAGCTGAGTAACGTAGAATGTATTGTACATTCACATTTATTGATATACTCTGAATATCTATGGACGGAAAAATATTTTAGAAAAAATAAAAGAATTTAAGCTTGGTGGTTTAATTGTGTATTTTTATATAGTTATACGAATGTTTTTATACATTTTTAATTTTAAGATTCTACCAATTTTAATTTCTTTGTCTTGAATTTTTAGACGTTCTACATAAAAAGCTTCCTGTAGTTACAAATTCTATGACTATGAACACTGCTAAGACTGAT
>CM029364.1:19102618-19306241 GCA_017140985.1 Hormaphis cornu
CAAACTATTGTACCTACATCTAATATAAAGAACACACATAATAATAAAGGTAAGTTTATTTTATCATTGGATTGTGCTATTTTTTAAAATTATAGTTAATATTTTTTTATTTGTCTTTGAAGAAATGAATAATTTTATGCAAAAGAAATACAATACGATTCTTAACAATAATTGTGAGGTATAATTTTACATATGATTTGTTCTGTAGGACCTGCAGCACCACCACTAAAAGCCCAACCTGCTTTAGACGAAAAGATTCTGCCATCACTAGTTACTCCTGTTATTCCAAACATTAATCAGGTATTATTTTTTAACTATAGAATTTTAGATAACTTATTATATAAATAGATAGTTTTGTCAATTACACCACCTATGCACTTTATTACATTGTTTGTTTAACATTTAATATCACATGGTGTAACCGGTGACGTAGCATACATTTTACCCATTTTTTTTATGCAATATCACAACTATATTGAATTAAAACTGTGTTTTTAAACCTATTTGGTGATAAGTACAACTATTTTATTTGATTTTACTTGCCTATTTTGTCATGTGATTTAAATATTATTACGAACAATTAACAAAATGCATAGTGTATGTTTTATTTGATTTATTTTTATAAATTGTGAAATTTATGGCACTATCATATACTGGATTTGATGTTTATTTTAAACAATTAATGGTTACATTTACGGATATTTTAGTTTTTACCGTTATAAAAATTAAACAATAACTACAATACACAAAAATATTTAACAGTTAGCTAATTATTAACTTGTATTTGAATTTTTATTAGTTGGCGGTAAATTTGTATGGTTTTCAATTTTCATAATTATTCTTATAATATTTTTCTATGTCACACTATTTAAATTATTAAGGTGATAGTTTTATACTTTATAGTTAATAATTAACTATAATCCAGTAATGACAGCAAAAATATTCTAAATGTATAATATGAAAACTTAACATAATTAAAAATTATAACACTATTTAGGGGTTCAGGTATTTTGACAGTTAAATTTAGGTAACCCCTAAAGTTCCAGCGTCATTTAAGGGATCAATATGTCACCATTTGCATTATTTCCCTGACCCGTGGGATCCTATAATATTGGGTCTTCTCGTGACACAGCAGGCGTAGATAATTATCACAATTTTGGCTTGAACTACATAGCATTTTTTTCTGTTTGCTGTTATGATACACAGAAGCTATAAAAATTGTGTCATCTGCCCTAATTACTTGTACAATATTTAAGTAGAAAATAGTTACTAGCCTACATTTTGCCTATATACATGTGTAAAAATCATGAAAATATTTGTTTTGATTATAAATATTTGGCCTACTCAAATTTTAGTTGAATTTCCTATTTAATTTTTCAAATTCTTAAATCTAATTGTTTATTACCATTGATTAGTGTAATGTAACAAAAAAGATGGGAAAATGGACCAAGATAGTACTTTCATTAAAAAATGTTTCGAAATTTTTACTTTGAATTATTTTTTAAGTTGTGATACAAAAACACTTGAATTTAGATGTTTGTCATCATTACGCTTGGCAATTAAAAACTATATTTTGAATTTTAGATCATAATCGTTTTTGTATTCAGGTCATAACTAAAAGAATAATCAAAAGTTCAAAATACAATTTAGATAAAATACCATATTGTACTACTTTTCCACTGGTATCATATGTAAATATTGGACCACTTCTTGTACTTGAAAAAATGATCACAGAAAATATATAATTGTAAGAACTATACATATTTTCTCATTGAAACTTAAAAAATGAGTTAACACATATTCCAACAATTGAATTAGTCAACTATATACTAATGAGTTATAACACTTAATTTCAAAATAGTATCATATTATTAAGGCATACATTATATTCCTTTATAGTATATACTATATATACTTGACTAGTATTAAAATTTAATAATAGAAAATCAATATTAATATTATAATATTATAAAATAAGATTTGTTTTGTGCTATGTTTTGATTAGTTATTTATCGCTTTGTTACCGATTTTCTTTAACCAGTACCAGTACCAGTACTTCGTTATCGTCATATAGTTGTTAAATTTTTCTTAGATCTTGTTTTATTTGTTAATTATTAGCAACTACCTAGGCACAAATATATAATATGAATAATGATTTTTATTAGTTTTTATTTTTGTAATATTTTACTTAACTAAAATTTTGCGAAATTCCTCTATGATTATTAATATTGTAGCTATTGTTGCTTTGATTAAAGTTTTTTTTTCTATTTGTTTGTTTGAATTTTTAATGTTATAACAACGATTATAGATAAACTATCTATAATCGTGGATATAATAAAATGTTGTATTAGTCGATTCATGCAATAAGTAGTTTTGATTTATGTTTACTGAAGTGCTTGACTACCACAATTATTAATGCAAATGGGAAAAATGTTTTCTTAAGTTAACGTTTTATTTTGTTCATCATCATCACTTATTTAGACCGAAAATTCTTACTATTTACTCAATAAATTACTTACATTAGTTTAAATAGCAATTGTACATTGTGTATTAGTACATTTTAGTATTTACCTTAATTTTTTTTATTATTCAACTAATCATGTTTTAGTTCATGAAAACTATTTAAGATTTGTTGTTATTACATAGATGTCTGATCAAAAAGTTAATGCTGCTACTAGTGATTGGTGCTCATGGGCCCGACAAGGTGATCCAGCGACTGGCAGAGATTCTATTAAACCAATAAAAACAGATTTATTTCAACAATTTAAAAAACAAGCAATGGAAAATATTAAAATAGTATACAAAATAACTTTGTTATATGTTAAATAGTTGTGAGTGTGTTTCATAATTTAATTTTGCAATTTAAATTAAAATTTTTATAGTATGAGGCTTTAAAGAAAGATGAAGAATTAAAGCGTCATCAGGAGGCGGAAGCTGAAAAAGAACGCATTCGCATTGCAGTTGAAAAAGTAAAAGAAAAACAAGAAAGAGTGCGCATGCGCATTGAAAATGATGAAAGAAAAGAAAATGAAAAGAAAGAGCGCATTCGCATTGAAAACGAACAAAGGAAAGAAAGAGAGCGTATTCGCATTGAAAATGTAAAAAGAAAGGAAAGAGAGCGCATTCGCATTGAAAATGAAAAAAGAAGAGAAGACAATGAAAAAGAGCTTATTTGCATTGAAAATCATAAAAGAAATGAAATATTTGAGAAAACTAGGTTTGTTGTTGTGAATTTTGTTCTATGAACTGTATCTCATTTTCTTTTTTAAATAGGAAAATTGTTGCTGGGGAACAAGCATCTAGTTATACATATGATAGTTCAAGACCCAGTCAAAACTGTGCCGAGGAACGTAAAATGCAAAGATTACGGGAACAGGAAAGAAGACATCGAGAAGCTGTAAGTTACTTATTTTCCTAGAACTGTTTGGTTAAATTATTAAATATATTTTTGACAGTTGGTTTTTCTATTAGAGCTAATATTTTTAATCAGATTTATTGAAATTACATACGTGTTTTTAGATGGAGAGCTCAATTGACTTGGATTACCAGATGAACCTGTTGGCATCATTTGAAAAAAATCTAGGCATATCATATTGCCGCGTTCTGGGCTAATTAGTAATGAGTTTATGTTAGTGTTAATTATATGAAATATAATTAATTTTTTTTTTAATTTAATTTTATACATATTGTTTTAAATGTAAAAAAAATCTATCTTCTAGATCTTCTGTCCATTCATCTCTTTTAAATGATGTATAATATGTGTAAACAAAAAAAATTGTGCCTTTGATGTTAATAATTCATTGTCAAAACCCTAACATTTCTAGTTATTAGTTTACCTGCTGATCCACTATGTTATTAGTTTTTGTTATTGTGAATCAAATGAAATTTTTTTTTAAATTTAATTAATTAATTTATTGTAAATAATGTATAATATGTGTAAATAAAAAAAATTGTTTCTTTCATGTTAATAATAATAATTTATTGTCAAAACTCTAACATCTAATTATTAGGGCTGCTTGATTAAAATTACTAAGAGCCTAGTTATTGCTGGACCGTGGTTAACGGCTATCATATAGGCCGTATAACTAAAATAATAATAGTCATCTGAAACGGGGTTTATATAATATTATGTTTCATAGTATCATATATTATTGTAAAATACACTATTATTTTTATTTTATAAAACATACTTACTGCACCTACTAATATTTACTAGAACCTTAAGTCAGAATCAGCGTAACTACCGTAGTAGGGGCAGTTGCCACGGAGCGAAACATTTTTTTAAGAGTGTATCTAATTTAGGGTCTCCATACGTCCCGGATTTTCCGGGCACTACAGGATTTTAACCGAGTGTCCCGGTGTCCCGAGAAAGTGTTTCGGGACAAATTGTTGTAACGGTTTCAAAATTTTACTCGATAAAATACCGATTTTCGATCATTACAGATTACAAAATGCAAGATTATACGCGCGATAATCATAGGTATTTTATTTTTAGACTTTGTTTGAACAAACTCAAAGTGTATTATCCACTGACGTTGGCTACGGTAATAGTGTTATCTACTTTAGTAGTTTAATTACGGAATAACCAAAAAAGCTGATTTTTTTTTAATTACACGGGTTCTTATGGGGGATGGATTAATTGCTACAACTGTTGATTTATCAGTGTAGCCTGTATAGAGGTAATAATTAATTGCATTCTACCACACTGCGGTACCGTATTATCACTTACTGATACGATGCATATATTGTTCATAATTTTATTGTACAACAATAATCATGTCAATTATCACGGGAAAATATAACGATGACATAAAAAAAATGTGTAGAATCAGTTTCAGCAGCAAAAGAGAATTTTTAATTATTTTCGAATCCTGGCTACACCGATATTTCATACATTTTTCACTATAATTTTCGAGTTCTCGTTTAGTACACGTTAGTTCTCACTTCTCAGCTCGCGCCGTTTCGCCGTCTGGCTGTCAAATATAGATTTTCTTTCGACTTCCGTTCGTGTAAAATTCGTAACTAAAATTTACTTTTTATTGGTGTAAATTTACTGGTGTGAGCTATTTTTTTCTCGTGACGACGTAATGCCACCAACACGGAGCGGTTATGTAGGTTTACAGAAAGAAATTGCCAAGCGAATATTCACAACTTTTTGAAAAAAGTTCGTAACGATTGTGACGTGTACTGCACGTTCATTTTCCGTCAGGTCGGGCCGATATAACCGATCGTTCGTTTAAAAAAAAACGGCAAAACAAGCGGCTGCGTCCAGTTCAGTCAGTAGTTATTTTACACCTTCAAAAGCGGATGATAACGCGTACACATTAAAGCTTGCAGCAAAAGTAATGGTAACTCGTATACCGTACAATTTCTCCGAGTTTGATTCAATGACGTGTGTACATCATCTACTTTAATTCGTAAGCTATTTGACGAAAAAAAATTCAAAAAGAAATTGTAATTTATAAATTTTTTCTTTCATACGGCGAGATACATATATATATATATATAATGTTTGTAATTAAAAAAATAATTAACTTTTTAACTAGCCCCCACCTATGAATAATAACCATGATACGTAATCCGCGTATCTGCAGTAAAATACTGTGACAATGTATTGTTTGTAAGCACGATATGGTACGATTCGGGAAATTAGAAGAAAATGTAAAATTAAATTCAAATCAAACGTTTTCGCGGGTAATTACCTATGCCTACCGGCTAGTAAATACGACCCCATTAATAGTTTAGGTACACTATATATTATAGGTGTACATACTATTTATATTAAAAATCTCTAGACTGCAGAAATCTCCTCCTTCTTATTATTCCGCGTATCATCGCACTGATTTTTGCGAACAATAACAATTATTTCTGTATCGTAAAACGTTTCTTATTATGTACATCCAGGTACCTAACCTAGCTGTTATGTTATATATCAAAAATCGCCATTGCGGTACGCGTATAATTATTTTAATTACACAGTGATCGCGGTATTAACCAACGGTGTCACCCGGTCGAGACGTTTTGGGTAAGTATCTATCTATAAAATATCGCGATATCGTGGTGTAATTATTGTTATTTGAAGAAAGTCCGAGTGCACGCGACCGTATAATTTGCGCCAAATCGCTCTTGTCGGTGGTATAGGTACACATACGGAACGCAATCTCGTAATACAATATGATTTGCGCGAAAAGGATCCTTATAACGCCGTTTCTGGCAAAAATAAGTTAACCGCGGATCTTAAACGTTCGGGGTTAGGTGTACATACACACTGTTTTATGCGAGAAATAGGACTAATGAAAAGGGGATTAGAGGCCTCGACTTTCTTTCTCGGTTGTCCATCAAACTAAAATCGTAGAAATTTGGACACGTTTGATTAAACGTTGCCAAACGCGGTACCGATTGATCTGTAATGACGCGATTCTGATTTGAATTGGTTATGAAACTGCGTACTTGAAAACGGCTTTCCCTTGTCAATTTGTTAAAAATGCCAATTCGAAAATGTGGAAAAGTCGTTATCAAGTAAACTTCACGGTGACACGTCCAAATTCAGAATCCTTTTCGCATCATTATAGATCAATCTATGGTATGTTTGGCAAAGGAACCGTCTGAATTCCTAGGATTTCAGCGTGATAAACGGAGAAAGAGAGTCTCCCAGCTATCCCCAGACATCATTGCCCCCGTACTGTAGAAAATGGTTTGTTGTTTTTTTGATTTATGCGAAAATGGGCCGGATTCCAGAAAGTTTTTTTTAATTTTTGCTAAACGAAATCAAAGGATCCTTTTTGCACGAATTTATAATATCGTTCCAATTGTACCATTTTATTAATTCTTTGATTGTCATCGATACAGCAGCTATACGTGTATAGTTTCCAGTATGACTTTTTCCGTGTTTTTGGGTTTTTTATTCCGTTTTGCGGATGAGATCGCAAATTCAGTCTCCTCTTTCGCGACTAAACTGACAAAGTTTCATTGTTAGTACCGTGAAAGTGCTACCTAACTGCTTAACTTGGGCGATTTTTATTTTACAGTTCTGACGACACTGCTTTATCGCATTATTTGATAGTGACAAAATGTTATGATAATCTACATTTGGAGATCATTTAAGTCAAAATCAACGACCTAAGCTTAATATTATATTTGAAAAAATTCTTTTTGTTTGTATCTTGAACGAGTTATGTTATGCCTACTTGTTTAATTATTAATAATGTAATTGACTGTCTGACACTTTACTTTGGATATCATTTTTTTTATTCTTTACTCATGGATTTCATACTGTTTCATTTTACTGACTTATATTTTGCGTCAGTACTTGAGACAGTATTTTTTGATAGTTTAATGACTTTTTTAATTAATAATAGGTAATTACAATTTTTGATACTAAAGGATACCTACCTAGTATTTTAATAGTTACCTCCCCATTTACATTTAAGTAAATTTGTGATGATCTGTTATTAAGAATAAAAAAAAAAAAAACCAATACTTTATTTTGTTTTAGTTGTACGTCTTATATTTATTAAAAGTATGAGGTTGTAAGGTTTTCTGATGTAAAATTTATAAACTAATTAATCGTTAAATTTAATTATTTTTTCGTCGTTAAGAATGCGATCAGAACGTAGACGTATACGTAGGTATAGTGCCCATATGCAGTACAGTCTTTAAATGCTATTTATAATCGTCGAAAACTTGTTACCTAACTAAAATATACTATCATGCAAATAAACACGTAGTACGATAGTAATCGTTTCGTCGTTATAACTGTGAAAACGAGTTGAAATATGAAATGGAAATATTTTATAATCCGATTTATCTCGCTCGTAAAACCACTTAAAGCAGTGTTAGGTTAAACTGTGTTTCGCGGAACCTTGGGGTTTTCACGAGGTCACTTAAGGGTCCCGTGAAGTTTTTTTCTTTCAAAATTTTCGAGAAATTACTTTAAAAAAATCTAACTAAAAATTAATAATGGCTATAGTGGGAAAAGTATAATATCTGTACGATAAATAATACCTAAAGTACTTATTTTTTATAGTGTACTTATATATATATATATAGTGCTTACACAGTATACAGAAATAATATTTGAACGTTTTTGATCAAAATACTTATAATTGGTAACGACCAATTTTGTGTGTATTCTACTTTTCTTGAAGATAATTTTCATAGGGGTTCGGCAAAAAAATTGTTTATTGTTTGTTGTTCCGTGATCTCAAAAAGTTTTGAAAACACTGATTTAAAGGGTAACGGATGTATATAGTTATAGGTTTTATTATTTACATAATATTATAAGTCACGATGAGGGGGAGAGGGGGTTGAAAGACGGTCGATTTAAAGGAGTAAATAAACGGCAACATAACATGCATCGACTTTTAAGTTTGTGTAAAACGTTAAATTGTGTGTATGAGTACTACTATCTATACCCACTATTATCTATAAAAAATAAAAAGTAAAACCATTTAGCGACGGCTTAAGAACAATAATCCTGCAAAAAAAATACTATCCGATTCTCTGAACGGATATCTCTTTTTCTATGTTGTCTTGGTAGTAGAGTTTTATACGAATTTTTGGTTTTTCTTTTTAGACCATCTACCATGAAAACAATCGAAAATTCTCTAAAGAAATTAAATAAAAAAATATTAAAATATAGAGATTTTAACTCCAAAGTAGAAAAAAAATCGGTAGGTTCAACTATTTTCACAAAACTAAATCGTTTAGGTGCGGGCTAGGGGGTTTTCAACCACAAATATTTTTTTGAACACCCTAAATGATTGTTAGTTAACGACACGTTGAGAATTGTATACAGCCATCTTTATTCATTAAAGACAGCGGAACCGTTTGAAAACAAAAATGGTCAAACTTAAAAGTAAACCTCGAAAATGAATCGACCGTAATATTTTGTTAATGCGATTAAATTTTGTTTTATTTTAAAATACGGGACGAACCCTATGAGTAACATTAACGAAAAAACAGTAATAATATATGCACTAAGAAAAACGAGGCTCAATATTAGAGGGAGAATGAGTTAAATTGAGTAAATTATAGTACAAGGCGTGTTTGTATGGTAAAAAAAAAGTCCTCCGAAAAATGAAACCACTATTATTTTATTATTGTGCCTATGAAATGGACGAATTTTTCCTAGGTTGGTCTAAATCGCTGAAAAAAACATGGCGCTATCAATTCTCATCTTATATTTTTACACGTAATGCACACGCGGCAGCACGTGCGCAATAAGATTATCATCATTCACCGCCGTAAACTGTGCAGACATTTGGATGTTTTTCTCTACGACATATTATTACAAGTAGAATTTTATATAATATATGGATACATTTGGTTTTTTAGAAATTCGACTTTAAAAACAGACGAAAATACAAAGTATTTCACACCAAAACAAGTTGATAAGCTATCGATTACCTATATATAACTCTATTCGCACACTTCAGCTAAAAGCCATCTTCAGTCATTTTGGGGGAGCACTCATACACTTGCCCCCCAGTCTATACAGCGTTCAGGCTTACCGCGAAGAGTCGGCATATTCAGTTGAAATATTTTTTACGTCGGAAATGTCTCTAATACCGTGTAGAGAAACAAACGTTTTTCGTATGCATTTTTTAATCACCGCGTCCGCAGAGACGAGTTTCGCAGATCCGCTGGATTTCGGCCAACTCGCGGGATCATTGACCTTGTCGCGGAAGTATGCCAGTTCGGCAAGGCTGGACATTACGTACTCGCGGTTAAATGACAAAATTAAGTCGAAAAGATATGTTAATTTTTATTAAGTAAACTTATTATTATTATTATTTTTCTATTTTACCTTAACAAGTTAATTTTTTTAGATTCTGAGCGTCAAGCGAAGAACGTATTGGTCTTACAATGATGTTTTTTTTTTTTGTTTTTCTGTGATCAAAAGTTCTAAATCTGAACCAATTTTAACGCGTGATATTTTAAAAGAAAGATAATGGATCCGAGATGGTATTTTATTTGAAGCGTTTTTTGAAATTTTAATTAGTTTTGAAGTTCTGAGAAGAACGAAAAATGGCCTAATTTTTCGAGTTGCTCCGATCGACTTCATTATTATGACATTCAATATGTCATTTAGGAGCGTCTTATGAGTGTTCCGCTAAAAATTTAGTCGATTTCGATCATTTTTGTGGAAGTTTTGGAACTTTGAAATTGTCATTATTTTGAGCGGCCGTGTATTTTTTATGGGAGGCCCAAATAATTACGGGACACGTGTTTTTTACACATCGATTTAGATTTTTTTCCCTGCGATTTTTGTGATCACTGCGATTCCAATACGACTAACTTTATTAAAGTAATCTAGTACACACGTACCGTAACAATTCTCGTATCGGAATAATAATCGAAAATTCCATTGCGATAATATAATCTAATTTAATAATACTTATTTTTAGAAATATTTGAAAATTATATATTATTTTATCTGACTCTAGTGTGCCATCCAATAACAACTAATGTGCCACAAATGGTACGCGTGCCGCAGTTTGGCCATCCCCGGTCTAGTCTATAGTAACTAGACAACTGAGCTCGCTCAGAATCGTATTTTCGAAGCCAATTATTTATCGTTGCTTTCAGAAATTTAAACCTCAACCTCTAAACTAGTGACCCACCCAAAGCGTATAGTCGCTATCCCGTCAAAATACCCATGCGACCTAGACTAATCCCGGCGTTTACTTTTTTTTTTTTAATTTAACTTTTTAACTTTAGTTAATCTGTATAACAGTAAAAAAAAATTTGAAACTTTTTTTTTTTTTTTTAATTAATAATTATTTAAATTTTTTCTTTTGATGTTATTTCAAAACTATTTTTAACTTATAACTTACCGAGTTAAAAAAAGTTGCTCAACCTTGCAGTTTGGGGGTGTAATTTGATACTGGAACTCCCGAGGCTCGTCACAGGAAAAAAATCAATCAAAAAAAAAAAAAATTAAAGTTTGAGCTAAGAGAAGTCAAAAATAGAAAATATATAGATAAAAAATCGTTTAATATCAGATTTCAGGATTTTCCGGAAGACATTTTTTTGTCGATTACGTTTTGCATATTGGTTAAGTCCCAATGCGTGTCCACACCGGTGGTGCAGTACCTAGTTATCCAGGCCGAGTACGATTTCCACAAGAAAATGTTTGTGGGAAAAAAAAAATCATTTCATAGTAATTATGCCTCATATTTAGCTCTCAGAAAAAAATATTATACTACGGGTCGACTTGAGCATTCGGTATCGGCTCGATACGTGAATAAAAAAAAGGACACCGTGAAGCAAAAAGTAGTAATGTATCTAATACAACTATATACACAACTGTTTGGATGTGGTTTACAGATTAAAAAAAAATTCCGCGATATTATCATAGTGACACATTAAATATCTATGATATCAAAATGAGTTAGTCAAGTTTATGCAGTTAAGATGTTATGTAATTTATAATTTGCATCCTGTGCAATTAATGATTTATATACTCGGTGTATTACAGTTAAAACGGTAACTAAAACAAATTGAATAATTATGTACAATGTATTTATAGTTATTGGATTTCAGTCGCTAAAGTTCGAAAAAACTGTGTACACAGGAAAAAAAAAACAAAAACAGTCTTACCGAAAACTTTTTCATACAATTTACATTTTTTTTACCTTAAGTCCTAATAATTATGTACAAAAAAAAAATTGTAACCGTGGTATTACAATAATACTTTAATAACTATTTACTACGACTGCGGTTACAGAAGTATACCGAGCGTGGAGTTGACGGGTATATCATAATATAATATATGGCATGTCAAACGAAATATTTTATTATATTAAATTCTAGACATTAGTTTTTGTAAAGAATTATTATAATTACGACTTTATATTTTTACTTTAATTACCGACAGTTATTCCTAGAAATATAATATCGTGTCATTTGCCAGTATACGAAAAAACAAACATTTCTTTCTTTGGATCAGTCAATTTATTTTTATTTTTTTTAAACCATTGAATTAAAGGTACTTGAAACAATGTCAAACTGTCGGATACATTAAATATAATAAAGAATGGGAAACAGTAGAAATTATCATATTATTATTACTATAAAAATCCCGTGCAGCTTTATACAGAGCCGTATAGTAATTGGAAAGACTGCACCTATAAAAAAAAACAAAAAAAAAAAATGGAAGAAAAAAGGCATTAAAAAATAATCTTGGACGATGAGCCGCACCTCCGATTTTGCAGTTAAATTTAACGCACTTACGTACACCATAATATATTTTGGCCAACTAATGGTAAACGTTTTCTTTTTTTTTTATATAAATAATAATTTTATGTTTTCTATGATCCGTTCGGGGTGTTCAAAATTATATGTTACAGCATGTTGCAGTTTCAGAAAATATCCAAAATAGAAAAAACAAACTCATATGAAAATTGCAGTTTTACTGTCCACAAAATTTATTAAAAAACAATAGCAGCTATTATTACACGTATCAATAGTCGATAAAAAATGGGTCGTAAGATTAAAATTGTAAAACGCAAGTTGCTATAAGTATACGAAAATTTCAAAGAAATCGGCACAGTAGTGTTCAAGAGCGTACAAGAAAAGTGTCGATAAAGTGGTGCGTCACACTATAATATTATATATTGTTCGTCGACTGCGTGCCGCGCTGGTTCGAATCCCACTCCCGGAAAATAGTTTTTTGCGTTTTTTTTTAAGTATTTTTTTATTTTCAAATCTTGTAGTTAACATTTAACCCACATTCCATTGTCCGAGCTGAAATTTTGCATACAGCTTTGTTTAGGATGACAACACGTTATGGAAAAGTCAGTAAAGGGAGACCCCGAGGGGCTAGGGTTAGGTTTTGTTTAAATTTTTGTGATCCCTTTTTCTAGTTGAAAAAATGCTCCAATTTTAACGTACATTACCTCAAAAGATCGATAGTTGATCCGAGATTGTACTTTATTTGAAACGTTGATTATATTTTGGTTCTGAGGAAAAAACGAAAACGGTCAAATTCCCAAAAATGCTCCGTTTGACTTGAAATTTATATGTGTTATCAAACTAGCTTTCAAACTATTTTGATCATTTTTAAGGGAGTAATGAAACTCGGGGGGAACAAATAATTACGTGTGTTTTTCCACATCTGTTTAGATTTTTTTTATCATAACATCCAAATTAAAGATTGGACCAAGCTGAAACTTTTACACAATACCAAAATAGGAAAGATTTGACAAGAGTGTTTATTGTTAAATTTGTATTTACCACGACGTATACTAGACAACCGAGCTCGCTCAGAATCGTATTTTTGAAGGCGATGATTTATCATTGCTTTCAGAGGTTAAATAATGCGTTTAAACCACAACTTCTAAACTAGTGACCCACCCAAAGCGTAGTCGCTACACCGTCTACAACTACTCACGCAACCTAGACTGATCCCGGCGCTCCTTTTTTTTTGGTTTTTTGGTTTTTGGAGTAAAATTCAAAAAGTAAGTAAAATTAAAAAAAGAAACCAAGTACCACCGGAGTCCATAAACCGATCGGGTATTTATTGACTTTAAAGATCGCAGCACGACCCGAAAAAGTTTCCCGTTCTTTTTATCAATTGTTTCATACTTTTAGTGCTTTTTTTTTTTTGTTTGTTTTTTTAAGCCGGTTTTTATTTTTTTTTTTGTTTTTATCAAGACCGCGTATAGCAGGCTTCTTTCTTCCCGTTACACAGGCATAACATCGTTGTGTGTGTACTTTAATAATATTATTTTTCAACTACCTGCACATCTGACCGACCAGAGGAGGGCGCCGGATGTCCTCCCGGCAGCGTACGCTCGTTTTTGCCGTTTCCCGCCGCCGTCGCCGCGTATCGGTCAGTCGTCGACCGCACCGCATTTGAGTATCACCTATAGTACGGCCAAAACAGTGCAGCGAGCAACCGTTCTACATTAACAATTTAAATATTTTACGATCGTTGTTGTTATTATTTTTATCCATTTTTCGTTTCGTTCCCGAATTGTTTTGACCGGCGTTAAAATCCCTCGAAGTGCGTTTAATTATTTAACCGGTGCCGATAACGCGCGACAGAATCAAACCAAACCACACCAAACCACGGGATAACGAACCGATTTCAGCACACACACACACACACACACACACAAAACACACACACACACACACAGTATTTATACGACGTGAGTTATGAATTTGAACGTATATTTTGTCCTTATTATATATATATAAAATATAAATAATATATAGGGGAGGGAAATTCAAACCGGCCTCTCGGCATGTAATATAGCGGAAATTTCTCAAATTTGATCCGAACAAACTCGAGAAAAATTGGGTTTTCCGTTCCCGGATTCATTAAATCATACGTTTCATAATTCCATTTGTTTTAAACAAGTACGAATGACGATATTATAACGCGATCCTTTTTTTATTTACAAAATTAGTTGTAGTATTCAGTGCTCGACTTAGATAAAAAAATCTAAGTGTAATTGCAGCGGCCGCTGTTAATTAATAAAAAACTAAATTTGTGCTTATACCGTCAAGTGTACAAAATTAGAAGAGATACGATTGAAATATTTTTTTTAAAAAAACCCTCCAAATCAAGCGCGATTGTAAATATTTTTTATCTTAACAACAGTCGATACGTCTTCTAACTATTATAACCATTTAATAGTAGAGTTTGAAACTTTTTCACATCGATTTTCGACTCTGTAATGCGATTGTTTTTCTTGCTGATTTTTAAACACTATTATTCCATAGAGGTGATTTAAGTATAAATATGTTTACCAAATATAGTATAGAACATTAATTACTATAGGTGGTCATTATAGGCACTTTTAGTGTTTACAATAATTTATTTTAGTGAAATACGTCGTTTACACGTTTTCGGTTTATTTTGTACCTATACGGTGTTGTTTACTTTTTCTCGTACTGTATTTGTTTGTAACTAATGTGGCGAACCTTATGTGAGCCAATGTCAAACCACACATGAACGCATAGATTTAGGTTTGCGCGCGTTTGGAAGGGTTTTTTAGAAAGTATTGTAGTTATGAATCTAAGAAAAAAACATTGTACGTTACCACTGTGTATATTCTTTATCTAGTAAAATATTGATCGCACAAATAATATGTCATACCATAAACACGTGAAATCACCACGAAAGAAATTATTAAGCTAGGTTCTATATAACCCAATGACTCTACGATTCTTTTACCTAGCTATAATTTGTAGATCGCACAAACTGTACCACGGTATTTATTGGCAAAATCGAAAAAAACATTAATTTTTTTTGGTGCTTATGCTTTATGTTCGGCACAAAATGTGCTTGCATGAATCTAAAGTTAAATTAGTTACTCAAATGCTTTGAAAAGTTAATAAGACCAATTATTAATTAAAAATAGTTTGAACAGTAACATTTTATTTGTATATTATACGTATGATGAATACGTTTGGCATACCAATATATTATGCATTAAACCTTCTTTAAAACAAGTGAAATTTTGTAAAAAAATATAAGTACCATAATAACTACTATACTGTACTACTATTATACGGGTTCTATATTATTTAATTTTTTTTGTTTTAGAAAAAGCATTTTTATTTGCATGCATATAAGAATCACCTATAGGTGTTCAATAAATGTCAGTGTTTCAAAATATAGATAAATAAATATTATACGAGTTAAACTTTTTGTAAAATTTTTATTACAATAATCAATTAATACTACATTTTAGAGACATGAAGGTAAACTAACAAAAACGTTTTGTTCAAAACAAATTATAACCACTTAATACTTTCAGTTTAAACGTACGCAAACGACAATGGTACTCACTTTATCGGGTACAATGAAAGTTAATATTATTAAATTAGCATATTATAATAGTATAGTGATTTCGCGTCTTACTGTCATAGTATCACAGTATAAACCTACCTGTTTACAATCGTCAGGACAGCCGTACACTCGTACTGTGAGTTTAGTGAAGAAAGTATGTCAAAAATAAAATGTAACTTATTTTACTTTTACAATAAACCTATTCACTGTCAAACAATATATACGGGACCCACAAGAACAAATTGACATTTTGTCCCTTTTTAAATTTGGCCCGGAGGTTCAAACCAGTAGTGAAATGGGAAATTATTCCCTTCAGTATCCATTGAATGAGGATAGGATTCCTTATTTTGTACCTAAATCAGGATCTGTGTCGTATACCTTTAGTTATATTATGCAATATACTCGATATTCTATGATCCATCTCGCGATTTTAATCTGTAATAACTTCGAACTCGATTTTCTCGAAAACTACCCGATCGATAAAAATATCATACATGATGCACAACTTCAAACGTATAGCTTTATTTTGCAGAAAACAGAAATCAAATCAAGTTTTTGAGAAATTGTGGGTACAAAAAATGTCCATACATCCATACAAATCGGTATGTATGTATATATATTTATAAATACAATTTTCAACGGTGGGTAGTTTCGTGGTCTGGGAAGTCACGATCGTCGAAAGTACAAAAAATTGTCCGAAAGTCCAGTCTTTGCAACAGGTTGGGATTTTTTCTATAGAAATCTACCTAAAAGAATGGCAACACTTCCCCCCATCCACGTAGCTCCCAAATCAAGCACTGTACTTGACACACGAGTTCGGCCCAATTAAAATAATAACAATTAACGAATTTTCTTCATGGAAAAACGCGTGCGTCGACACAGAAAAACGACTGCGATTATTCGTATCGTTCGGCCGATTATTCCGTTTTACGTCGATGACCACACGGCGGCTTTCCACCGGACCGTTTCCGCAATACGTTCACCTGCGAAAAATTTCTAATTGTGTTTATTACAACCAACAGTGGCGTATGTAAGGGGCGGGGGGACATAGTCCTGGGCCATAGTGAAATATTTCAGGCTTGGTAAAAAAAAAATTATCTCATTTAAAGTCTAATTCATAGTTAGTTCATAGTTTGTTAAAAAAATTGGGCCATAGTGAAATTAATCTCTATGTACGCCACTACCTGACCTAACACCAAAGTTCCGTCATCGGATCGTCGTCCTGCGTGTGCTATTAAGCGCCACCAACGACGACGTTGCAATATCGTTTTTCCATCACAAAATATACACCGTTTGTGTAAATCGTCTACAGCAGGATGACGAAATCTGTCGTACCTGACATCACGTTATGGTTTCTCGCTTTATTAAAAATTATCTTCCATTCGGAAACATCGTTCAGGAGGAGCAGGAGTGTAGAAACGATACAATTTCGATTTAAATTAAAAAAAAAAAAAAAAACGATTAGAATTCGTACGCGCTCTATATGTTCACTCTAACCTCTGTTTTCTTCTCTTGTATGGACATTAAAAATGAATGAAAAATGGCATTCGCGAGAAATCACTGTAAAAATTAAACGTTTTACGCGGTTTGCCAGTTCAGATTTTCCGAGCGAAAACCAATCAACGTCTTGTGATTTATTGATTTTTGCCTAGAAATGTCAAGCACAACGTTAGTTAAGTGGCAGTGTACTATGATTTCGCGTCTGTTGAGTAACGTCTGTTAAATAATATCGTTTGGGTGTAGAACGTAAATGTGTAAGCTGTTTTCAGTCTAGTGTTGGAAGCTCAACAAGTTTATCGGTAATATTTGTTATCCATCATGTAAAAAAGAAGTAGGTAAACAATTTTGTGAGTCTGTAAATACCATATAACCTAGGTTGGGGTGTTTTCATTGATAAGTAAATAAATAAAAAATTAAAAAATTAAAACAACAGTAAAATATGTACCTACTTACGTAGAAATTGTATACATTTAAAATTATTTATTATATAATAAAGTTGTTTCCCGTATTATCATATACTTAAGCGGTAAAAGATACTTTTATAAAAACCTCATTGATTTAAATGAAAGTTTACAAAATATATTGTTTATATAATAGCTAATTGTTTACGTAAAAGATTATTTTGTTTTGGTGAATTAAACAATATGTATACGATTACTTAAATGAGTAAATGTGAGCTTTTATTTATAACTGATCAGGTAGGTAGAAAATAATAATTTTGTGATTTTCATTCAGTAGTGATAATATTATTATCTCATAACCGGAAAAAAAACTTTGTTTATTTGTAGCAGCGTAACGTATTATAACTTTGATTTTACATTGTATCTACAGTATAGGTATTAAAATAAAGAAAAATAATCTTTGTTCGTACCTACTTGTCATTCTGACAAAAAGAAAACTGGCATCCCACGATACAAATGTAACAAACACAAAATCGCTTTTAAATAAACTTCTTGCTGAACTATGCGTCGCAGTATAATTTAAACTATTATTTGTTTAATTTTGAGCAATGACTGAACGGTTTTTGATGTAATGGCGTAGGTATATATTATACTTGAAGTGTATCGCACGGTTATTTTGTGTTGGGGTGGACGAGCAAGACAAGGATATAAGACAAGATATGTATATATAATTATAATTTATGATCAGCTTGTTTTATTTTTCTGTCAAAAACGTTTAAATTGTTTAGTATCATTAAAATATTTTACACTCATTTCATAACTAGTATAAAAGATCAGCTAAAAGAAAATATATAACTAAATATGATATTGCCGTATGAAAACTATTATCCCATAGTGTTCGATATTAAGTTCTTTTGAACATTGAAAACGTTTGTTCTTTCAAAGAATAATATGACACAACAGGTACGGTTCTTCGTATAAAATACGATGTTTGAAATGTTATATTTATTTTACAAATATTTTCAACTTAAATTTATGTAGATTGTAAACACGATGTTGAACGCGTTTGATTTTTTCGTTATAATTGACAAGCGCTGTTGTGTAGTTTTAAGAAAACTTTAAATTTACCGTACGTTGTGCTACAGATTTTAGTAAAATAATAGAGTTTTGAAATTTACAATTGAAAATGACGATTCCTAAGTATATACGAGTTAAATATTCGGTCGTATGGAAATGTTTTGTGTTAAATCACGTTTCTGTTCTTAATTAATTAATCACTTTTGTAGTCGCTGACGTGCCATAGCCGCGAGGGCTTGTCGAAATTCGTCTAAACCGGAAGCCCGTCGTTTCTGTTTTTGTGAACTGGTACTTTTTTTACTTCCCGAGAACCTCAGCTCGATCTTACCGTCCGGACAGGTTTTATAGTGTTTTTTTTAGGCTATATCATATAAGTTTTTAAAAACGATTGTGTACGACGCGTGTGTGCTAACGCGAAATGCGCCGGTTCCTCGGATTTCTCTCACGGGTAGCCGCGACCAAAGTAATACGATAGTAGGTAGTCACCGCGAGAGGTAAACTCAATGTTTAGACGAACAGTAAGACGTATAAATTCGTCGGTGAACGAACCAGGTCGGTGAAATTTGTACACATTTTGAAAAAAAAAACAAACGTTTTTTTTGTCGTTGTATCTGTGATACGCTTTTGATGACACTTTTTTCCGTTTCGCCCGGTGTTACACGCAGAATACTAATATTTATGCAGATATACGGTGTTTTTCTGGCAAAGATATGACGTGTATTCTTTTGCGATATTGTTTCCGCTGAAAATGTTCCGAAAATTTCGACGAAATATACATTATAACTTCGTGTATAACACAATTTCGATTTTTTTTCCACTTTTAAGACAATCACCGACGCGAAGTACGACAATATATAATATAATTACTGCGCAGCGATCTCATCATCTTTGTGTCAAATTAAAAGTGTCGTGTGACTTGTGATATACTTAACGACTTTATTCGTCAGTCACACCAGTTTACAAGGTATTATGAACGTAGTTTAGTGAACATTACGGTCGTTATTGAATCGATCAGTGATTCCCTATAAACACCCGTGAAAGCTTTGTTCACGTTTTCAAACTGTAAAACCCGTACGCGATTTTTAAACAACTATGCATTTCGTCATAAATTTTTTTTTTTTTTTTATAATCTGTTGCATTTTTCACGGGTTTCGTCGTGCCGCGTTAAAGCGGCCATGGTATCAATCGTTGTGGTTCGATATTTAAATCGGACGAGAATATGCGTTATGAATATAATTAATACAGAGACGTTTTTTCGTTTCGTTTGCAGTTCAGCGGTCGCAGTTCGAAAATATTCTGTAACTCTGTATATATTGAACGTCTAAAAAAAAAAAACATACGTGAAACACGACGGGTGGCCTGATGATTTCGATCGATTGCACATGTATACGAAAACCTAAATCGTAGACAATATTGAGCAGTATTTTGAACTAGATGTATGTTAAAATGTATAAATCGTGGTATGTACCGCGAAATCGTGGTCGAATTCTGAATATAAACGTAAATAGTTTGATACGCTGGACGATGACGTGACTCGTCTGTTACTCGAGTTGAATAACGATCATTATTTAGGTACGTAATTCAGAGCCTGCAGAACCAGATCGATTACGATAACTGTATACAGCTCGATTAATAATAATATTTGTGAACTTGAACTGGCGCCCGAAAAACCAGATGAAACATCCAAATGAATCCGACTGCTGGGTGGTGTATTTTACTGTTAACTACACTGTACATCGGCGATTCAGAACGGACGACAATATTGCAAAAAATCAAACTCGTCGAACGAGTATATAAGTATGTTACGATATGATTACGTTGTACGCAGGTATAATCCGTGTCTTAAAATTCCAGTTTTTGGTCACCATTGGTCCCCGAGTACCGTTTTATCGAAAAACCGTGTTCGTGACAGTGCGCAACGCTCGTACGAATTCAAACTGTACCATGTGGTTCTGGAAGAACATAAAGAAGAGATTACAAAATTCATCTTGATTTTGAATTAGGTTTAAAAAAAAAAATGTTTATTACACCAATACGTGCGTGTTCTGTGTATTGTTTATTATAGTTTTTTTCCCGTTCGTGAAACAGAAAAATTTTATAGAAATTTACGACGTTCGTGCGATTTCCAACGCCTATTTTGTTTCGACCGTGATCACACTGGTTATGCGTCACTATTGGTTATAAAATGAAAAACGTACAGTATTATTGGATTCAGGGTTGTTTCGTTATTTCACGTGAAATTTTTATTTTGTGAACGTTTCGAACTTGAAACCCTCCATGAAAAATGTCGGTAAAGTATTAAAAATCACATTTTTCCTCAATCCTCAATCCTCAATCGACCGTGATATCTGCAAAGACTTGCACTAGCCAAATCATGTATAGTACTCATAAACGCGTAAAATGCGTACTCGAGCAAAGTTTACCAATACGAGTTTATCGTGTTAAAAATTGGTCGTAAACTATTGGTACTGCGTACGAATAATATTATGATATAGCGCTAAATTTTTTTACCCACACGTGTAGATTGTGAAACTCAACAGTTGACTTTTTGCATAAAAAATGAAATATTTCACACAACTTTCATTATTACACGTTTCGAACGAAAACACAACTTTGGTGAAATTTTTCAGCTCTAGTTACCTACGAAGATCGTTTTTGTCGATTCGTTTTTGGCAGTTATCCACTGCAGCAGCTACTGATACGTAGCTGCTGCTGCATCAAAACTACGTACCCATAGCTCCACGAGTCCGCGATGGCAATTCAAAAACAGGAAATCGCATTTACGATTTCGCTGTGTTATTACGTTTCGAGAATCTTCTTATGTTAATCGATCGATGACGTTTTCCATCAATCCATCATACGACCGTCTTGTGACCGGTGAAAGGTCTTGGCCTAGTCTAGGCGTTGACCTAGACCTCGTCTCCGGACCGCGCGACGAGAAAGTAACTTTACTTCTGACTAACTCGTGTGGAATTATATGGCGGGTACGAGTTATTAGGCTTGAACTTGAGACGATCGCAAGTTATAATTATACAGCACGGTACGCAATTGATACGTACTCGGTTAAGTTGCCCACAAAAACCTCGAGTTTTACGATGATATTAATAATTATCTATTTGTACATGTATTGTTGTCACGCCCAACTGCGATCGCACGGTTATTTCGGGCCGAAAATTTGAAAAATTTTCAAGTAAAACGGTCAATGGCACGCGCGACATGAAAAAAATGTCAATGCTTTATGATAATATGTAATTTTTTCATATAAATTATATATTATTATAAAGCATAAGTAGTAATTTTTTTTGTTAGCGTAAAATTAGTACCTAGGTACACCGCGTGATCGACCGAAAAAATTTCGCTTACCTGCAGTTTTTACTTTCACGGACGTGAAGCCAATAATTGACGAGACATTTACTAGTTATTTATAATGTATTGCTGTTTTTTACGTATATATAAATATATATATGTATTATTGATTATCATCGCTACAATTCAGAAGTCGAATTTTCCGCACAAAATGAAAAACGCAAGTTTTTAACACAAAAACGATAGATCGTTTTGTCTCTTTCCCTCTTAATCATTAGATAAGATTGTATAAAACATTTTGACGTTCAAAGAAAATCGTTGCGAGTTAGATAAGTTAAAAATGAATAAAATTTTTGGTGCATCGTGTTCATTTATTTTACGGAATCGATTGTTTCGCCAAAAACGTGAAAAATAAAAAGGTGTTTGTTTGTTTTTACGAGTAAATTAAAGTTCGTTGCCGATCGGACGTGTTTCGTGGCAAAAATGTGAAGAAGTTTGATTTTTATTTAAACATTTAACGTCATCTCAAACCGTAAGATTACAAATCGTAACAGTTCCGATGTCCTGCTGTCATGCTTAGACAGAGTAGTAAATAATAATGATTAATGGTTATGCGCGCCGTATATGTTATTTAGGCTTTCGGGTACACGTATATACACCGTTTGAATGTAAAAAAAAATGGTAATGAATGTACTTAACATTAACTTGATATAATTCGACCGTCACACAAGTAACATGTATGAATTATAATTCGTTCATATTTTAATTTTAATAAACATTTCGTGTTCGCATATTTGCATATAATTATATTTTTAGCGCACATTTTGCTAATTTTCTTTACGTGTTTTTGGCTATCGATCCCTTAATAACTTGGCGTCGTTTACGACGTGTTTTTTTTTTATGTTATGTAATCGAGATATTTCCAGGTTCTTTTATAATAGTCGATACACTGCGAATCAAAGTGTAGTTCTGTTTAGAAATCACAAACACCAATGATTTTTTTCATTCATCTTAGACGCGCAGTTTTTGCTGACCTTTAAGTGTTGTTTGTAGTATAAAAATTTTTTTTTTTTTTCTAAGTATACGTTTTTAATAGAACATAAATAACAGTACATAAAATAATTGAAATAAACTATTATCATCTAGTTCTTTTCCGTCCTACATGTATATTGTGTACAGTCGTGAATCAAACATTGCGTGATCTTTGATCAAAATTATACATCGTTTTATACTTAATGTTTTACGAAAAAATTCCAAATTAATTTCAAGTTTGTATCGACGAATACCTCGACGTCCTTAAAAACGATTCGAACAAAAAACTTGAATTCACCACGTTAATTACAGGAGCAGATATATAACTAATAATTGATTCAATAAAAATATAGTTCCGTGCAGTGAACGTTGAAGATTTAAAACTTTTGGAAACGTATATCTTTTAAGTTACACGTACACAAATGGAATTTATGGCACTGTATCTTTTGAGATATAGTTTTGAAAGCGGAAACCATAAGTTCGTTGTTTCTCCCCTCACCCAACACTTTTGACTTTAAATCTGTGCGTTCTATGTATAAACCTGCAAAACAAAACCTTGTTTCGCAGCAAACGCTGTTATAGTAGATGTAGACAAAGTATGAACTCCCACGAATATTAATACTTAGCTGTCTTTCGTGCTTAAGTATAATAAGAGTTTGTTTCGTTTCTTTTACTTTTCAAAAATATATTAATAGTGTCCGTATCTGACTACTAGCGAATTCGTGGAAGATTAAATTTTGTTGATCTAAACTCCGAACTGAAGATGCGTTTGAATAAATAAATGAAACTAGTTGTAGACGATATTTTTTTTAACTTATATTTAAATATAATATTACTGCCCGCGCTAACGCCGTATTGATTGCATATTATAGCGGTCGTGTTTGTTTTTGATTTTCAGAACGACGTCACATCGTCTCGTCATGTCGAACGCGTCCGCCGCCGACCTGTGCGTCTGTTGACGACGGTGCTCCGACCGCTTCGCTCGTACACATACCATTGTATAATTATAATAAATACCATTATTATAATTATAGTGAACAATACCGATATAGTGGTCGGTCATCAAGAACACGCGCGACGATGACCCGGTCCGGAAACGCCGTCGCTCTGACGGCGGTCGTGGCGTTGTGCTGTGCCGCGGCCGTCGCCTCCGCCGCCGCCACCGACGAGCCGTCGTCTTCAGCCGCCGACGCGGACGTGCGCGGGCTGATGGACACGGTGGACGGGCTGCTGGACGCGGTCGACTCGTGGTGGCTGTCGCCCGGCGTCCGCGTCAGGCGGTCCGCCGCGGCGGCGGACGCGGTAAACTCGACCGCGACCGCGGTAAACTCGACCGCGACCGCGGCCGACCGCGAACGCGATCCCGAGAAGTACCTCCTGGACAGGCTGGCCCGGTACGCGAGCACGCACGTTCTGGACGTGAGTTTCGCCGAGATGTTCCGCGGCGCCACCGGCAGAACGTTCATAAAGTTGCCGCAACTGCGTGAGTATATATATATATATATATTACTAGGGACGGTGAAATTTTTACGGTGAATTTGATGGTTTTTTTGGCTGAGGGTACATTTTTCAACCCAAAAACCCTAGTTTTAAATGTTATAAACTATAGGACTATTGCGCTAGTTTAAACAATGTTTACCGATAAATCGGAATCACTCGGTTTTAACTATATACGGTTAAGTTGATCGATTTAAAGGTTGTGATTTTTCGAGGTTGATATATATATAGATAAGATGTAAAGATATAATTTAAAAAAAATTCATCCAGACACGGATAACGATAAAAACCTTCGACATTTATCTAGCTAAATGTTTTTATCCAGATGATTGTGTCGATTAATTTTACTGTCTATTTTGTTTTTGACAGTCAAAAAGAAATAGAATTTTACAACTGTACGATCTTTACAAAATATTATGATCCCACAAAAATAAAAATAAATATATAGGATGGTATAATATACCAAGATGGTAGTTTATTTGAAACATTTTCCATGTTTTTGGTTACCATCCAAAATCGAAAATTTTTTTAAAAATGCAATAATGATCCTAATATCGTATAAATAATAACTCTCTTCTGCAAATAAAGTGTCTAAAACAATTCCGGACCATTTTTTAGTCGTGTATACCATATGTAACATTATAATTATCCACTCGACCGTTTTTGGTATTTTTCGTATGGGATATTTTGGTTGGACACTCGAAATAATTCTTTAACCATTTTCGATGATTGATTCTAATACAAGCTTTATAATAAGAGATTTTAACGAAAAAACAAAAACGTGTTTTTATGGAATCAATCCAATTTCATACCTTGTTTTTTTACCCGTAGTTGTAATTTAAATTGTTTCGATTTATTTTTAAATCGTCTCAATAATAGTTACCGTTCGATTTTCGTTAAGCGTAAATGATTCGTCGTTATATTTACACAGATGTCAAAGCCGTAACGGCCATAATATTATTATTAGTCGTGTTACTCTGAAACGTGAAATTATGTTTTGAAATTGTTTTTTTTTTTTCAATTATTCAAAATTGATTCGCCTCACTCTGTCGAATAGGATTGCGTCCGTGTCGTCCGCCCTATATATTTATATTTCTAGTAGTATGTTGTTCCTACTAAAAATCTTACAAGCCCAATATTTACAACACAGTGCGTGTATTTTGTTTCGCGTTGCAGCCCGATTGAACTTTGGCAAAAACTCGTTTTTGACCGGGTTCGGACTGGGATTTTTGGCGTTCGGCTTGAAGAAACTGCTGCTGCCGATCATCATATTCGCGCAGATCTTCAAATCCATAGCGCTGGCCGCGTTGTTGCCAACGCTGTTGGGCGGCTTCGGCAAAGTGGTTTCGAAAGGTACGTACCACGTCGAACGTAAAACCGTAAATGAAAATTGTATGATATTTTAAAACGTACTCGGCACACAAAAACGGTCGCGGTTGGGACGTTGATGTGTATTCCGAAACAGCTGTATTTTTCCAATTATTTTTGGTCTGAAAATCGTTCTAAACTCGCGTGATCGTATCGTCACGCGTTAGACACCAATGATCATTATCTTTATAGTTGTTTGAATTTCAAAACAAAACACCTGCATTTTTCCTCTAGTTACTACGGACATAATATCAACTGATTATTTACATATTTGTTTAAAGTTTTAGATTAATTTTACTACCATATGAATATATTATACCGCAGCGCAAATGCGCAATATAAATAGAGGATCTCGCGTGATAAAAGAAGAATAATCGTGTCAAATACTATAATATATAAAATGCATAGTTGTATTTTTAGTGAGCATAAGATCTTAAACATTTGGAAACTTCTTAAACATCCGTTCACGACGACCGCGTTCCATACGTCCGAAATCAACGATGAGAAAATTAATGGGTTTTAGCGTATACTTATTAGTTCGTCGTTTTAGTTTTTACTGTGTAAGACGAGTTTTAATTTCAATTTTATTGGTACGTCCGACTTCGTTGCTTTACGTATAATATATGGGTTAATTTCTCAACAAAATCTTCGACTACTCAAAACGATAAAACAATAATAATCGTTATTTTTATACGACGGTGTAACACCGTCCTTTACTGTATAATAGCGTGTTAAAAATTAATAAAAACGTCTCATTAATGAATTATTCTATACACGAATGCGTTGTAATAAAGTGTACAAATCGTGTTGTTTGAAATCCATTTCGTAAAAAAACAACGTTTATTTAGAAATTTATAGTCTGCGAACGACGAACAAAGTAACATTAGTACGCAACACCAAAGATGAGTCGAAACACAAAAAATCGATACGGTTATACAGGCTTTAGCTCAAAACCACGATTACATCATGAAGTCGTCGAAATGCACTGTAATATTGTAACTATATGTGCGTGCAAAATTTTTAAATCGCTCTATAGGACCGCGTGTATAGAATCATGTAATAAAATGTAGTAGAATAACGCGATGATTTTAGTTTTTAATTTGATTTATTGACACGAATTCGCAAATTCAGGGGTGAAAAATGGAAAACAGTAACTTTTGTTCACTTATTTAAAATTTGGTCACTTTTGTCACCTAATTTGACCTCTTCCTCCCCAAAAAAAATTCTTTACAGAAGCAAATTATTGTCTTGAAAAACCCGTAGAGGAAAAAGAAATTTGCAGAAGTAAAAGTGGCACATGCTATGCCGGCTGGTGTTCATTTTAATAAGACTTTAAAAACAGAGGTTTTTTTTTTGCTCATTGTAATAAAGTGAAAAATTGTATATTGTTTTTACGATAATGTATACTATAACCACTTCTAGATGTTCCCATTACTAGTTTTTCATTGAAAATATAAATATTTTTATAAAATTCTCTACTAGTCTTGTGCAATATTTTTGTAGTTCAGTAAACACAACTCAGAAAACAATCGAAGTATCAAAAAACGTTTCGAATAAAATACAATTAAAATTTAAAATCCCATATTCTACGCGGTATTATACGTAACGATTGGAACACTACTTCTACCCGAAAACACGTCATTGCGAACTTGACAATTTTTGCCGTAAAATTCTCGATTTTTTTATGGTTTTCAGGGTAAAACTCAAAAAGTAAGAGCAAAATTAAAAAAAAAAAAAAAATCTTGAACCAAAGCACCACCGGAGTTCGTAGACTTTTCATTAGAGCTACCGACTTTGAAAATCGCCGAGTATAGTTCTTCTGTACGAAAAGTTGAAAAAAAAAAAGAAACAATCATTGTAAAAACAAATACGTTCCTCGCCGCGCTCCAAAAACATTATTATTATGATCGTCGACTGCCAATTATAATAATATCATCATTTTAGGTCTGACGAACTTTGCGTCCAGCTCGTCGCACTTGGGCCACGGTGCCGGCGCGGACGGCTTGAGCGACTTCGAGTTCAAAGACACGCAGCAGAACTTCGGTCAAGGTTACGGCGACGCCGCGTCCGCCGCCGACACTTCTGGTTCGGAAACTGGTTACCAAGGCGTTTGGACTTATCCGCCGGACAACGGCGCGAACGCGATCACCTCGAGCTACAACAGTTACAGGTACGCGTGGAAAAACACTTGATATAACACAAAGTATACGTTCTCGCAGACGCAAAGTCTTGAAAAAAAATTGCAGAAAATAGCCTATCTCGAGGGATATACTGAACAAAAATTAGCCCCTCCTAAAAAAATGTAAATTTCAGCTCTGGAAATTACGATTTTCACGGTTAAATCGAAAAAAAAAAAAAAATAAATATTAACATTACCTACGGGATATATAGTGAAAAATGAGCAACATACGAGTGTGCAAAATTGTATTAAATGTTTGCAAATTATATACCGCACTCATGTTGTCGCAATTTGCGAATAATATTGTTCTTTGTTCTTAAACGCAGGTACCTAATAATACTATCGTTGTATTATTTTTTATAGCGGGGTGGAAAAAAACTGATGATTTTCGTGACCGCTCCGAACCGCCTCGTCTAACGCTATCGTAGTATCAATTATTAGCGTTCGAAAATCGTTCTAATATGATATCACGATCTTTCGAAAGATATTGTTGGGTATAAAATAATATGATATTATAAACCTCTTTTTATCCGCGTCTGTCAGTCGTTATATTAATTTATAGCTGAAACTGCGACGAATGATATTTTTTCTTAAGTACCAGTATACCATTGATGTGAATTCGTTTTGCATTATTTTTACTACACGCGCCTCGTATAGTTTTACACGTAAACAAACAATAATCGTGAGAATGCGCATAATAGGTTAGTATACATATATTTCGTGTTTTAATATTTTGTAACCTATTTAGCCGGTTTATAATTTCGGGATGATTAATCTCGGTTTGGACACGTTTATACGAAGTTCTTTTTTTTTTACGACGACGACGAAACGATACATGCCGGTGGTATACAACGTTCGTGAATCCGGGTTGTTAACAGACCGCACCTACTTTTTTTTTTCTTCTTTTTATTTTTTAAATTTACAACGTCGTATCATCCCGAGGCCCGCGGTCCAGTTTCAAAGCGTCACGATTATATTATTTGTACGTTACTACGACCCGCGGAGATGGATTAAAATCGTTTTTTAACTTCTGTAAGACGAACCTGAAGAAATACGGCCGCAGGCAACGGCGGCAGAAATATATCGTGAAAATCGGTGAAGTCATCGTCAAACAATTATTGACGTTATTATATTAACAAGCGACACGTGTATACAAATGTATATACGCTTTCAAAGTGATCCCCGGGGAAAAATCGACAGAAATTTACCAGAGTTTTAATGTCTTTCACTTTGTAAATCGTTTTGTTGTCCGTAGGTACACAATGCGTTTTTTTTTTTTTGGCCCCGCGACGAGAGAGTCGTAACTATAGTGATATTATTACTATTTTACTTCCACAGAATGAACGAACTTTTTCACAATAATTTCACATTTTGTTCTGCGTTACGTTGCTACAAACGACACCGCTGTGATCGATTACAACGAGTTTTCGACGCTATCATTATCAATAAATTAAGTCTTTGTGTGTCGTCTGTGTGTTCACCGCAACGACGGCTGTTTCGGAATTGTTTTTTTACGCGATTCAAACGAATGAAAATTATAGAAAAAAACAAGTATTAAACTGTCCGTGTACACACACATTGATGATTTTCAACCTAGAACGTACGTACATGCGTACTCGGGTTTCTTTGTTTATTTTGTATAAAATAATGAAATCCGGTCGCAGTTTGTTTACTTTATAGGTTCTGAAACCGACCGCAAAAACCGATTTCCCGAAACCAAAACGATATCCGAGACGATATATATATTATATATTACCACGTTTGATTATACGTCAAAAGTCAAAAACAACGGTAAAATCAAAAAATTATGTCACGCAATACAGGTACTTTACCTAACCGATACATCGCGCCGACAAAGACGCGTATTCGATTTTCCGGTTTTGAGTTTAACTCCGTATTAGTAATTTTCTTATGACGATTATTGTACAAGAAGTTGCTTGAAATTGTGTTAGATAATCTCGGGTTGGTGCGAATTTATAAATTTTTTATTGCAGCAGTCGAAAAAAATTACACTGGTTTCATAATTAATAAAATCTAAAAAAAACAAGTTGGTGCGGCAGTTATATACCGTTGCATTCCGGTTTTTTTTAAAATTATTTTTGTGGGTTGTGCTTTAGTGACCTAATAACGTCGTTATGGTACGTTTTTGTAAACATTTAAAATTTTTTCTGTTTTTTTTTTATATTAACGGATTAAGTATCGTAATAATATGAACCGTTATTACGGCATCACGTCGAACAACTTCTACCATTTCAGGATACTTTGTCGTGTTTTATACATAATATTATTAGATTCAAACTGTTTGATTTTTTTTTTTTAATGTAATAAAAAATATGTTCAACGATACGTTGATCGCTTTGGTTCTGTTGCACCGATTCGCGTTTCTCTAATAACACAATTTTCATTCGTTTATGAACCGTTTCTCGAGTCGTAAAACTTTTATAATTGCAATTTTTTTTTTAGAAAAGTCGTCAAACACGAACACATACGGGACTAATTATTATATTCGACTCCGATAAAGACCTATATACATATTCTATTATAAAATTATAATATCGTCGGGTGAAAATGTGTGAAACTGTGCGGCGATCGATCGATATTAAAATAAAATCAATTTTATCTCGTTAACATGCGGAGTATATAATACATCGTTTTACGTGTAAATAACCGTTTGTTTTAAAATATTTAAAATTTTTATTTTGCTCGCACGTTCGTTGGACGTATTGCGAAGTCTGCCGTTACTCGGGTTTCTCGTCAATAAAACACGTCGTTCGCCGTAATTTTTAACGTTTTTTCCCAGATTCTTTCCTTAATTTTCGCTTAGTCGTTTGATTGTAACTTTTTGATTTTACGGACGCTTACGTCTACGATCCGTCAAAATACCACCCGTGTCCATATATACCTATAATTAAAGGTGCTTACGTTAATAATCGGAGCATTATCGAAGAAGTTATCGTGATTACACAGTGGTAAAAAACGCACATCATGTGAAAACCAATACGTTCTTCGTTTCACTCAGAATCTGTTATCAAAATAAAACCGTTTTATCAATACATTTCTTTACGCTTGTGAAAACATAAATGTATAAAAAAACTACTGCAAAAAGACCAAATTATTTTGGTTTTTGTTATGGCTCCTGGGCCGTACATAATATTGTATTATCATGTTTATATATATATATATATGTACGTAAACGGACGAGTTAGCACGCTGCTGCACGTCGTCATTGTAATATTCTACGCTCGTATTAAACGGTTCGTTAGCGCCGTCACACGACCGTGGGTACCAATGTCGAGCTTAAGACGCGTGTTTGCACTGCGCCGTATTGTTTTAAACGATCCACATATTATTTTTATTATCCACGACTCTGTTAACAAAACTAAGTAGAACTAGTATTTGTAAAACTTCACGTTTCGCGCGTTCAAAAGACCGACGCTATGAATAATCGCGTGCACACGACGTGTACACGTGCGGAATAATTAATTACAATTAATATTTATGTTATTGTGACGTGTGCAGTAATGTTGGTATTTCGTTGTTTTGACGGCGGGGGACGCGATTCAAAACGAGATTTCTAAACGGTCGCGATCGTGTGCTCGCGGTCGCGGTCTCCGCTCTAAAACACCGCTCGTAGACGCGTGTGATGTCATTGATAGTATATTTCCGAGGCGAATTCGGTTCAAAAGCTCTATCGAAAAACTTAAAAATTCAATTGTACACGGACCCTGATAAGACGAGTGGTCTGTAGACAGTGTTGTATGGTTCTGAGGCGCATGGACTCTGAGAAAGGCTGAAGCGACAAGTGTTTGAACAAAATATTTTAAGAATAATTTATGGACCATGCACCGACTCTGACCCGAGGGAACGGAGGATACGGCACGATGAGGAATTGAAGAACTGGTTTCGAAAACCAGATGTTATTGCTGAAATGACGAGAAAACGATTGTTGCAGGCCGGGCATGCGTGGAGGAATGAGGGCTCATTAATTAAGACGATTATTAAAGAAAATCCGTTTTAAAAAAGACCGTTAGGTAGACCCCGTTTACGACGGAAGGATCGTGCCTAAAAAGATGTTCAGGCAGTAGAACCAAATGGACACAACGGAGATAAGTTGAAGGAGATAGAGAGAGATGGTGGCAAATGTGTTCACATGGATGGTCTTGAAGGCCGAAACCAAGAAGAAGAAGAAGAAGAAGAATATTACTATGCAAAAACTGTTAGAAAACATCAGAAAAATGGGACTCCAAATTAATGAAAATAAATAAAAATATCAGTCATTTGATTGAACGAGTTGAAGATTCGAAATATTTGTGGGACAACATTAATCAATTAATTCATTAATGAATTGAAATAATAACATGCGCAAGAATATATACATCGTACAGTGAGAAACGAGTTGTATATACTATCTAGATGAACTAAAACAAAACGTTATAATATATAACCTATCTACGCTCTATATTGTGATGTGTTAACGCTTGTGAGACCGGGTCAACAACAAAATTGGGCGACTAACTAAAACTTCTAATATTTGAGTGGAAAAATTTTAAGGGTGATCCCGCACTATAAACCCGGAGAGTCAGGAAATTATGAAAGAAGAAAAAAATGAGGAAATAGAAAACATTTTCAATAGACTAATCGTACAATAAAAATGTCTGAAAGCTAAAAGGCTTGATTCAGCTAGTAGGTACTAATAAAAATACTCAATAATCAATAAACCTAGCGGGAAGAGACCAAGAGGCAGACTCCGTCAGCCACGGGTCAACAGAGATTTGGAAAGTCTAGAAAGGACGAACATTGAAGATGCGGACGTGGAGTGACTTGTTAAAGGCGGCAAAAGACTTTTATGGCATGTAAGCCAAAAAAAAAAAAAAAATGAAAAATTATTGATACTCGAAACGTTTTTTTTTTTTTACGTGATTGTAGGTTTTGAGTTGTATACGCGTCAATTCATTTTTGGTTATAATATACAGAGTACGATTTTTATCCGTCGGATTGACTGAGCAGCTGGTCATTTTTTTTTTTTAAACTATAGACGCAATTTTTCGTAATTTTTTATGTGTATAAATCATCATACGGCATGTAAAAATGGAATTTTACAATTATTGTAAAGTTTATTTTCGAAAAGTAATTCCTTATCGATATATAATTTATAGAATAATATTCAAAACTCGTAAATAGTTTACTTTTTTCGAACGTTTCATTTTTATAACTGAGCAAAACGTTCCCTTTTCTATGTCCATTGTATACTGGTTTTTTCTTCTCCAAAACGTATTAAAACATTTTTCAAATCATTGTACGCTAAAAAAAAAAAATAATCAACGCGTATACGATGTAGGTATACTATACATACGTAAAATTTGTTTCGGTGTTTCGTATTTTTTTCGTGTAAATTTTTAAAAGAAATCAATTTTTGTCCGTTTTTAAAACGATCTCTTGCTGCACCGCTATACACTATGCGCACTTGTACGCGCGAGTCATTACATTTAATGACCATTTTATCGGTGACTACTACTCAAATTGAATTGGTATCTTAACAACGCGGACACACGATCGACCGGTAACGATTAAAATTACAACCTGGTAATTGGTATAATATGGTCGTGCCTCTGCTCAGAAGCGCGTGGGCCGAGATGACCCGAAAACGAACCGCGAAATATAGAATCAATTACTCGTGGTAAATAATTGTTATATTATATTGTTTCGTTATTATTATATTGTATGACGATGGAAAAAGAAACAAAATAGTGATATCGAAATGGAAAAGAAAAAAAACGACGAAATACCTTCAAGTCGCACGTGCCTATATACTACGTGCGGCGAGCACGCGACCGTTAGCGCGAGTTTTACAAATCGTTTCGTTCGATCGACAGTCTCATTGAACGCGAAAAAAAATAATAATATTAACAATTCGTCGTACAGTATGTTCCGTCCGCGAAAGATTTTTTTTCTTTTAATTCCTTGATGATTATAAATTATTGTGGGAAAATGGAAAATTCGCAATGAAGGTCGTGTACGTAATTGGTGTAAATTTCATCACTTGGTCGCACGGGAACGTCTTCGTTGTTCGTCGTTTTCCTCTACTGAAACACATTTCGTTTTCAGCCATTTCATCCGTTCCGTAAAGCAAAACAATACGAAACGATTTAGATTTATGAAACAAAGTTTATGTTTACGTTTTTCACTCGAAATATCGAAAAACGATTCAGATTCCAAATCTATGTTACGATATTATTCGTGTGGTATTGTGTCCCCAAATCGGACAACGCGTACCTACTCTCCATCCAACAAGTATAATTAATAATTTCCCAATCGTTAAGAAAAAAACGATTTCTTTCTCGAAAGAATACTCTGTTTATAAACAAGTATTTGGATAATGTATTATGCACGATTGCGATCGTGTGGTAAATAGTTAATACAACAAAACAATTATTACTATAAAATTGAGTCGAAACGAGTAATATTACACTTTTAAAACTCTATGAAAGAAATATTACTACTGCACGAAAAATAGCTCACAGGCGCGAAGTTACCTATAGACGTAATATTAAAATATAAGTTTTGTTACTATTTTTCACTAAAATGAATCGATTTGTCATGAAATTTTAGAATTTTACTTATCGCGACGGTCGAACGCGGTAAATATCACGTTGAATCGATAATATTCAGACGGAATATTTTTTTTTTTTTTACGAATTTTCCGTAAAATTCAAACTTTTCAAACGGAAATCGTCCCGATGACGCTGTCGAAAAAAATAATCGTAATTCAAACAATTTCTTTTACCACAATTTGTCATAATTAAAGATCACACGCCGTATAATTAGTATTAGTATTATTGTATTGTATTGTGTTTTCAACACAGCGTCATCGCCGACGTCACATCTCACCATGTTGTTACCACTACGACGGCGTTCTCCAAAAATGACACAAAAGAGAGAGAGAGAGAGAGAGAGAGCTCGCGGATGAGCTGTCGTATGTTTGTGTGCGCGCGACGTGTGTTTGTAGGTAACCAGTTTTTAGTTTTCTACGTGACCAGAGTGACCGAGGCACACGAATTCCTTCGAGCCGTCGTAGTAAAAATAATTACGGCATTAAAAAGAAGGAGAGAGAGAGAAAAAAAGAAAAACTCTGCAGAAATAATATCATCTGCAGAAGCAGCAACAGTAGATTTCTGAAATTTAACCTAAATATTGTACCTAAATATTATATTACCACGTTGAAGCGAATAACATGTTTGTCGCGCGACACGATATCCACGAGACTCCGACGAGAACGATACGCAAAATTTGATTTTACCGAAACCGTTGGTAAACCGAGCGGCTGTAAACTAATGTATTCTATTGTTTAACGCCAGTTCTAACGGACTATATATTTTTTTTTTTACATATTTATTTGCGGCTTGACTTTACGATTAAAACAAATAAAAATTAATTTAATTTAGACTGCAGCATACGAATCCGTAAAAAGCAATTAGCGCCGGACCGTAAAACACTGTTTAAAATATCTTTAGCAATATTAATTGCTGTAATCGTTACTAAACTGTGTCGGTAATTGATGACAGTATAAAAAAATATACCTATACGAGGAGTCGGAAGTATAGTTATATGAAACTATTGTGATTTCGTCTAACACGATTAAAAAAAAAATAAAAGTAGGTGATCATTCTGCTCGAGCATGCACGGCTGTTTACCGTCCCGAAAGTTGTTTTTTAAGAAAGCCTATTCCTTCGCATTAGTTTCACACTTTCTGCACGAAATTATCCGAAAACTCGAATGACTCAAAAAATCCATCGGATTTGCATAATGCGTAGGTAAAATCATTATTGTCACTACAAAACGTACCTATATATTTATTCGCGAAGACACATTCCTAATGAAAATGTGGTCGCGTTGTTTGTGCGTGAAACACCTCGAATCGATTCATTCGAATCGAATGGACCCGACAGTATGATATTAAACTAGATTTTTTTCAAAAACACGTTTGTTTGAACCACGATTCCGTGTCACCACATACCATCGCGGTTATCGCCTTTATGAGGGGGAAAAAAAAAACGGGCAACGGTGTGTATTTTATGACGCATTTGAAATAAACGTGATGTTATCAATATCAATTTTTTGTTAATTTTAAAGTGTGTTTTTGTAATTTTACATTATGAATCCGTAGACGAAGAATCCGGTTATTTTAATAGTGTTTCTGGTCGTTTACACCACAGTATAATATCAGTTAAGTTTTATTTATTAAGAAATATGTTCTATGTTTTCAGTCATTTTTCTTCTCTATAATTTATACGATCTATGTTATGATTTTGGATTTTTTCCGAGAACATTTTTTATGAAAACTTTTAACGCCGTGTCTGGAATACTCGACAGACGTGATTTATGCGGGGCTTATGTCGAAATTAAAAATATTTAAATTCAAAAGCGATCATTACACTCGGATTTTTTTTATTACATTTTAAAAATCGCACAAAGTACATCACCGTCTTTGAAATCAGCTAATTTTTTCAAAACGATTTTTCACAAACTATTTATTTTCCCGGAAAAATTTCCAATCCTGCAAAACACGGTGCGTAGGTACTCGTATGTATGTACCTCTGTTGTACATTCATGCCATACCTACATCATCACACACATTAGGTGTAAAAAATGTTTTCCAAAAGTGTTTTTGTTTTCAATATTGTTAGTCTCATGACTAAGACTGTTGTTTTGACCTTGTTTTCTATAGTAGATGCCACTTATTATTATTATTATTTGTTTAACCGAAGAATAGTATCGACGACAAGTGGTTGAAATACGGTGTTTTTTTTCTTTTTTTTCATTAAACATCAATTGAAAGTAAAAATTACGTGTGCACGTGTAAAATGTTTTATCTGCATTGTTAAATCTAAAATTTTCACTCTTCTTGAACTATTTTAGCGAGATGTTAGATAGGTAATACATTTTTCTCCTCCAAAATGCGCGATATAATCGGTTATATTTTTATGTACCCAATTTTATCGTGACAGTCCAAATGTTACACGCTTTTAATTAAATGCCAGTTGTATATTATTTCGACTCGTAAAGTGTGGAAAATCTTCAAAATCACATTTTATTCGTTGAATTTTTACTTCCGTATCACGATTATTATTATCGGGTGTTTCGATACAAATCTCTGTGAACTCTGTTTACTATAAAGTGTCGATTACCGGATTACGGAAGTATTAACTCTAATCTTCTTCGTCTTTCTCTCAACCGTTCGTGGTCGGCCACCCTCGTCCCGTCTCTCCATTTATCGCGATCGTTCACATCCCCCCATTCGCACACATTTGACACAGCCTCGTATTATATTCGTCATCCATTGTTTCCATCCGTCTCCCTCAAACTCTTTTTCATTTAACGTTCGTTTCCGTTCTTACTGCTTCTTACTTTCTTCTCTCCTCGTCTCAATACGCGTCTAAACCGCATCGGTCTGTTTTCTTATCCACCGTCGACGCAACACCGCCATTACTTCCTCTTACGTGTTCGTTTCTTACTCTTCCGTATTCTCTGGTCACCACGCTCCTGCAAAACTTACCCTCAAGCCCTGTCCGTCACGCTTTTAACACACAACGGAGGAAACGTTTATAATTCTTCGCACTCCCTATACACGGCGCCGTGTTCCTCCCGCGCAGCAGGCGCGAGTGACCGCGGCAAGGTCACCGCGTGCGTGACCACGTTTATTTAAGGTCGACACCTCGAGCGAGCGGCTTCGCCGAGCCGGACGGAACCGTGTAGCTATTTTATACGTACGCGAAAGAGAAACTCATTAGATCGAATGTGTGTCAGACATAATATGGTTTATCACAAATTCGTGTAGGTTTAATAATAATGCATGTGTTCATCTACAGCGCCGCAGTAGGCCACGTATATAGGAATGTTTTATTTTTATTGTCGATAACGCCGCGCGATGTGCGGACGCGCCGAGAAAAAGTTTGATTTCCATTTCGTCGCACGGGGAGGAGAAACTGCATACGTACGATTTCGCTACAGGTGTAAATAATAATTCGCTATTATTACCTGTATAGTGACGGACGCGACGGGACGTTTATCATCGGTGCACCTATTCATCGATGACGTTATCGCTCGTATATTTTTTTTCTTAACGAGTAGAAAAAAACCAAACGCAATGTACGCGATTCTAGGAAATAGTATGGTGTTAAGAAAAAAAAAAAATCGGTAAACCGTAATACAGCAATAATAATGATAATCGTGCGCTTTCCGGACGTGCGTTACCCGCCGGTGCGCGGCGGCGCGTGTACGAGTTAAAAGTGAGATCGCCCGGCCGACGGCGGAGCGCGACTTGACCCATATAACGCGCGGCTCGCGTACGCGTTTTTACGAACATTCCGATTTGGTTTTTTTTGGTTTTCGGTCCGTTTGCGTCCGTGTGTTGTGTACAAATATACATTAAACGTTGCGCAAAATGTATTACGAGAAAAAATGTTGAAAAAAGCATATGGACCGCAGTTAACCCTTACCACCTAACCCTCTAAAGGTGGCGCGTTGTTAGTTTCGTGGCGACTGCGATTTGGGCGGATCACTGGTAGTTCAAAAGTATTTTGTTCAATGTCTGAAAGCAACGATTGCCATCGAAAAAACGAATTCTGAGCGAGCTCTGCAGCTGTCTCGTATACGTTACTTTTCGAAAAGTCCCTTACTTTGGTCAAAAATTTTCGAAATCACTTGAAACTTTTAACGGACTGTGGAATCTTACCTGTTTGAATATCATGCGTAAAAGTTTCAGTTTGTGTCCGATCATTATTTTGAATGTAATGGCCAAAAAACAAAACCGATACGCCCGACGATTTCGCGAATTGGCGATTTTGCCGTTTTCGTCGTTTTCTGCGCATAATTCAGAAAATAATCAAAATATCAAAAAGCGCTTTAAGTGAAATAAAATCAAATGCCGGATTCCCAACTCTTATGATACGAACGGAGCACTTCCCGAAAACGTCGTTACAAACCTGAAAATTTCATAATTTTCGCCGTAAAATTTTTCGGTTTTTGGGGCAAAACTCAAAAGGTAAGCGAAATTTCATGAAAAGCTCCAACCATACGTACCACCAAAGTTCGTAGACCTTTCATTACAGGTGATGACTTATACTATACGAATCGAATCAATGTATGAATAATTGAGTTTGTGTATGCAAATCTGAGCCCAGATATGAGTAGAAGTGACTCGGATCGTCTTTTGCCGTCCTAACGATTAAAATTAGATCAGTTTCGGTCGATTAGTCTTCGGAACGTCAATCAATTAACGTCGGGTTCAATCTAAAACGGAGCTAATAACAGTACTTATTGCTTAGCAGAAGACCGGGGACCCGATACAGTAATTAAATACCGGATTTATTGGACACTTAACGAACAGCTTAACGAGTATTATTTTATAATGGTGAATTTCTAAAACCTACACAGGATATATGTACATGTTGAAAAAATTATTACTCGATCGTAATCATACGAATAAAATATTTAGGTCGAACCTTATACATTCGCAATAGCCGACTGTACAATCGGTACGTACGGAAATCTGCAGTTGATAAGTCGCAGTTAAACAGTGACCTAACCATGGATATTTTTTGTCGCCATTACTACATTTGAATCGATAAGAAAAAATTATAACGGTGCTATAGGTAACAACGAGTTAAAACGTTAAGTCGAATATGTAAATCGAGTTACCTGACTCGTTATTTTTCTTTTAAACTAATTTTTAACGTAACATATAAATTTTTTCGTATTTAACTTGTTTTGGTTGTACATTTCTGCGATTCAATAGTAGCAACGAATATATATTTAAAAACATTGTTAAAAAATGTATTTATGTATACATATTTGTAAGGGGAAAAGTTTATTAATTATTTCACGTCTTACGTAACAGTTTTTTTTTTTTTTTTTTGTAATAATCATAATATCTTTGGTTATTGTACACGTATTGACACTTAAGTAAAATAATATGCCTAAATGCTGCTGTACTCTGGAATACCTGCATAAATTGTATAATGACTTACTATCAAACTTCGAGTATTTAATAAGTATTTTTACTGTCATCATAGAATCTTATATAATCGTTTTTGTCAAATAATACATACGTAATACTATACCGTACCCATTGGGCACCACTATTATTAACTTAAAATCAATTGATAAACCTGCATACACGTCGTCATATTTTCAAAAAAAAGTCAAATATTGTGGTTCAGCTACTCAACGATAAGTGCGGAAAAATACCACTACGATTGCTGGTTAATTCGATTTTTCGAACAGATTTTAAGTATCAGTTTGTAGAAATCTTCGACTTGTTTGATTTGTAACTTTGTAGGTACATAGTAAAACGTACACAATTTTAGTAAATATTCGAATTTGACGTTATTAGTTACAACGTTGAAATATCAAATAACTTATCCCAATAGATAACAAAAGATGTCGATAATTCTGTTTGCAGAATCCAACTGTTCAAAGTGGCTGAATTTTTCCCGCTTAATATAAGTTTGAATCGCTAAAAAAAAAAAAAAAAAAAACACGCACGTGTTTCGATCCCGTTAAAACGAATCTATGTCGTTACTCGTTAAAATCGGTTTGAAAATCGTGAAATTTCGTATTTTTCCCTCGTGTTTAAAAATAAGTATATCTAAAAAGGTTTTATTTTTTATCTTTCAGTAACTATAATCCGGTAAAGTACGGCGGCCAGAGCACCAAACTGCAGTCGGGAAATTATTACACGAAGGACAAGACCGAGGACTTCAAAGTGTTCCAAACGATACCGGCCAGCTCGCACCTGTTGGCCAACTACGATCCGTTCTACAGCCCGCTGCTGTCCCGGATCGACTCCGTGTTCAAACATCTCGGGTACACGGCCGAGCCGTGCCGGGAACGGTTGGTCTGTCACATGTACAAAAATCCCGCCAAGTTCGCGCCCCACAGCAACCTAGTGTCGGCGCAATTGAGCAGGTCAGTTTTGATAGTCCAGCAAACAAAATAATTTATCTAGATAATGATAACTAAATCGAAGAAACAAAAAGTCAATTTTTTAAATTTTTCAAAAAATCAATTACCTAACTTACAAAAAAAAAATAACATTTTATATGTTTTTCATTCACGTGGTTTTGTATGACAAGTATGACTAAATTTTCTCCGCTTCGAAAAAATTGTTTCGTAATTTCATTATAAACAAAATGGTTTTTGTTAATTTTTTCGATAAAAAAAAAAAAAAACAAATACGCACAGTCGAACATACGAGAACATAGAACTCGTAGAACATCTTATTATTTTTAAGTCGGTTAACAGAATATGCGGTTAATGAAGTAATTATGATGACCTAGGGTTATTTAAACGGTACAACGCACACGAATCGCTGTGAATCGTCGTATTGTTATGACAAAGCGTATATTTTAAGCTGCAGTTAACCGCTTGTTTGGGCGAACGAGTTAATAAGGAAAAGTACATACAAACAGTCGAATGTTTGAGTTAACGAAAATTATTCGCCTCGGTCAGTAGTTAAGTAATCGAGTATAATGACTCGATGATTCGGATAATTTTGCAGGTTTGTCTTGTTTCGATACGACGATATTCGCGCTTTTAAACTATCCAAATACCGTTTAAATGTCGAAAACGTATGAAAAAATCGCTTAAAACGTGTTACGTACCTAAACAAAGTTGTTGACATCTGTTGATTGTTATAATATTCATTCGAGCGTACAGAGATTTGTTTTTGTGATTGAGTTATATCGTCGTTATAGTTTTAAAGACGAAACCGATGTCTATATGGAAATGAAAATATCATTATTTACGGACCATTTATTCAGCATTGATCATATACGCTCGCGTAATATTTATGCGCGCTTAAACCTATTGAATTTGATTAAGATAATATAAATATTTAACGATGACGGTTTCACATTAAAATAGTCTCTGAAAACCTCGTAGAAACAGAAAGTTAAGTAAAAATATATTTTACAGTTAACAGTATGTGTTCTTGTTTTTCAAATACGTAAATTTAAATTTAAAATAAAGTAAATAAACGATAATTTAAATTAAATTAAAATAATTATGAATAAAAAAAAAGAAAAGCACAACAAAGTTGGTTACTTCGTCAATACCAATAAAAATATAAAACTACTTAAACAATATGAGATCACGATTATAAGGTTCATCTACGAGTAGTGCAAGTATTGAAGAGCGTAAAAGGACTATTTTAATTTCTTTTTTTCATTTAAAATTTCTTTATTTATACAGAAATAATAATATATGCTTGTAGTGTATTTGAACCGCTGAAACGGAAAACCTTTATTTTTTCTTTATTAGTAACTTCAAAACTTAGCCTAAATTCAATATCAAACTTGAAGTTAGATAGGTACCCATTATAAGAAATCTGTGCTACACCGTATAAATTAATAATTGTGTGAAAGTTAATTTGCCCATTTTGTGAGATCCGTATCACATAGGTATTATAATATTATAATGTTGTCATATGTATGCGAATAAATTTTTGTTTTTTTCAAGTAATCCGGTTAGAATATATTAGTCAAACATATTATCATATTTACTAGAATGCTTATAAAATTTATAATTCGAACACGTTCCATATTTTCTTCAAAATATTAACTTATACTTCTCAAATTAACACTGGACTTAAACACTACTTTTTAGGAGTTTGAGTCCGCGCGCACGTTTGCGTCATTTCTATAAAAAAGAGGCTAAATGTGAAAGTTTTATAACGCGTTGCTTGAACAAAACAACAATGTATGTTGTATTAAGTTGTCGTAAATGTACGCATAAACCTGGTCTAGAATGTATTATATTATTCTCTTTGATGACACTAATCGGATAATTACACGGTATACTGAACTTAGAGGATGTATGTTATAATGTGAGCATTACGATTTCGACAAAATCGAAACAAATAATGCTCATCGTCCGTGTTTTTCGTTCATTTTATTATAATAATCGAAAATATATCGTAAACGAACGTTTTAAAATGACACGTGCTAGCGAACATATATGTAGTATTATTAGTATAGATTTAATGTTTTTGTTCAAATAAAAGATTACACTAGACAACATATATAATATTGTATATAGATAACTCCATTATGAACGCCGATTCTTCACCGTTTCATAATAATTTATACACGTTAATCAGCGATTTTAGAACACTAAATCACGATTATACACCGGGCATGCTTGGAGAAAAAACATGTTAACATTTTCAACCATTTTTTGGATAGTTTTTTGAAGTTTGCAATATTTTGCAGGTTTTGTTGATAACTCAAACATTTAATTTTCATATTTTATCACTCGAAATCTTAACGACTAACGCAAGCTTCACATCATGTGAAAACATTTTAAAAACTTTCATAATAGGTTAATTTTGTGTTCATCGAACATTTTATATACGCATCGTTATAATAATATTTCCTTAGTTTCCATTTTTGTTTTGGTCTATAATTCTTTCAAAAAACTGTTCAAAATTGTTCACAATTTCACACATTATTATTAAACGGATAATGTGTTTTTTTTTTCTTGAATTGTTCGCACCGATCGACTCTTGCATCTTTGATCACTCGACTTTTACAACACGTTCTTGGCTTGCATCTTCCACGCTTCTCTTCTATATTATTATACCTTCCAGTTTGATGCTATGCATATTTATCGTTTGAGTGTCTCTAACAATAATAACTATTATTGTTGTCAACGCGTTACAGAGAGTTGAACGAACTGCGCAAACCGTCGTCGGAAAATCCGGAGATTTTGAGATTCTTCAAGTACATGAAAGCCGCCAAGGACGGACAGGACAACATGGACTGCGATCTCATTTTCTCCGCGTGCTCGTCGCAAAGATCGCCGGACGACTCGGTGCCCATGATGACCACGTACAACGATATCAACAAACTGGTGCAGGCCAGAAATGGCAAAAAAGTCGACGAGTCGTCGCCGGAACCGAAGTCGGGATAGACTCGAGACCACGTTGTACATATAATAGATCTATATCATACCGTAAAGGTAAGCGCACGTTAAATGCAAATTTGTTTTAGTCTCCTCCGAGTGTCGACCGATCGACGGTTTTTAGATTTTCTTTTTGCGACGGTAGTACGACTTGGTTTCGGCCATATAATACAACATGGTAATACTGTAGTAGAATCGGTCATATCATGAAAAAAATCGACTCGAGTCATAACGTCGAAATCGTTATTTTAAAACTGCAAAAATCTCACAATGGTCATTGACTTGTGTATAGTTTTTGCAATGATTTTGGTTTCCTGTAGTCCATATTTGTATTAAATGATTACTTCTCTTCTTCTTCTTCTTCGCCTTTCTCCCAATTATTTGGGGCGGTCGAGCACACTCGTCCTATCCCTCCACTTGTCGCAAATATTCACATCCTCTACACACACAAATTAACGTACGTAAGTTTTAATTTTGAAAACGTATTTCGAAGCGAGTACAAACTACGTTTTTTTTTTTTTATCGAGTTTGAACGCTTTACTAAATACACTTTGATTAGCAGCTAAAATTCTACCGTACCGGTCAGACGCGAAAATCAATTGTACCTGCATAGTTTTAAAATCTGTGATAATATTAAAACATCATATAGTATGATAATATTAAAAAAAACCATAGACGTGTAAACCTATGGACTGCGGTTTGGTATGAGTCGCCAAAACAAACGTAGGGCAATCATGGGTGAAAAATTATTTGATTTCATTGTTCCACGAAAAGTACGTAATGATAAGTCTAATTATTAATGGAATCAATATTTATCGTGGAAAAAATAGTACTTGTACAATTTTTTTTGTCCCGAATAAAATCATTATTTTTTGTGGAAAAAAAAGTATTAAAATAATATTTCATTCACGACTGCCCTTACGTTATATTGGCAAAGAGTACTCGTGTGTTAGTGATATACGCGCAGTCCGTAGGTTTTTATTATGTGAAAAAAAATTAAAAAAAAAAAAAAAACTCAATCAACTCATACGGTGGATTTCTTTGATTTCAGGTGCAGCGGAGACGTTTTAAAATATCGTGTAAAAACCAAAAAGTGCGTTTCGCTTTCTGTCCATGACACGACGTGCATACAATAATAATATGTTAAAAGTCATTAGAAAATATGTTACACCCGCGATACCTCGTCTAGCTCAATCTAGTTTGTAACGCTATTTATATTGTTATAGGACGAATTGTTTTAACTTATGCACATAATTTGTAAATGAATATAATAATATTATTTAGATATAAGATTTATAACTTATTGTGCGTGTGGATTCGCTTATTTTTACAACTGTTATGAAAACGTCATTGATAGTTTGTCACTCACAGAATACGCGTTTGAACGCGGGAGATGTTGGAAAAAAAAAACAGCGAAAAAAATTGAATTCGAAACACTGGAAGCGTCAATATTTTTATTTATTTATTTATTTATACTAGTATTGATTTACAAGAATCGCTCGAATCGATAAAGGTTTATTTTTTAATGTCTTATATAACCGTTTCAGTATAGGAGATTACGACGATTATACGAATGGCTTAAATTCGGTAATTTTTGTTTTTTTTCGTTTTATATAACATCCGAGTCTAAATCACTTTTGTGTCATGTTCGGAACACCGCACGCCCGTCGTTTCACGTCGTCGCGCTGTGAACTAATAAAAAACAATTTTACGTTTGATTTCCGTATAAAACACTATTAAGTATATACCTACTTAAATAATTATTGCCCCCGTGTGACATTACTATTATTTTAGATTATTTCGTACTGTTACAAGTATAATATACGATATTTTCGTTCTTCTAGACTATAATCTTTCAATCTTTGTTACGACCCAGCTCTGGTCAGAGCCAAGATGACCGTACTTTCTCACTGTATTATAAGCGTTTATATCGTGATGAAATTATAAAATTAAAGCTATAAGTCTTCCATAATAGTCGCGGGACCTCAATATTAACTTACCACCACAGAACAAACAGAAAGGGCACGTCTTGGCGAGAGCCCAAAAATCGGTGAAAATTCCCTTTTACTGCTGTAACTGATTTCACGTATCTTTTTTACACCGCAAAACGAACAATGTTGCCGGAAAAGGGAAAATATCTATTAACTGGTTACACTGATTCGTCAACAGGTGTAGCAAGGGTGTGCTTTCTGGTTGTTCTGTGTTACCAACATCATATTGTATTATAATATCATTGTATGAATTGTTTAATTTATTATACTTAAAAAGTATTTAGATCATTTAACATATTATGTACAATTTAATATTAGTTACATGATATTATTATTATTATTATTATTATTACGCATAGGCCATATTATAATATTGTAATGTTGATAGAACGAATAACATACAAGAAAATAAAGTTTTTGTGTTTATTTTACAAAGTTCTACACTATAATCATACATAGGTACGTTTATTATTATTATTATTATTATTGTGTTGTTAATATTATAGCTGTTAAAATTTTGCATAAATGATTTTGGGCACTAATCAAAAATTGTTTGTATAATTTTTTTTTTTTAACGGATTTCAATAATTGTATTTATTTTTGTTTGGTTTTTTTTTTTTTTGCGTTCAAAAAAACACACTGATCGTTTTTAGACTTTCACAAATCAATCTTTTAATGTAACGTGCACGTAGTGCGATAGTAAAAAAATATACGTTTATTAAAATATGTAATTTTGGTTGTATTGAATCAAGTGTCTACATCACCTGTAACAAAAATTCGTTTTCACACCATACACATATGCTGCATCATAATATGTTCGAAGAAACTATTGAAATGTCCGTTGAAGCACATTGTTTCAGTATGATAGTATTATATTTGCGTATTTTACTGCTTAAAAAACCATAGTATACATAGGACGTTGTACTCGTGAAAATTTAAAGGAAAACCTTTACGTTTATGTAGCATTTTTCTGTGACGTGCAGTGTTGGTGATAGTGGGAAACGATTGGCAAGACAATTTATTTTATTTTATTGATAATCAATTATTCATTGAGTATTTTTTAGCAGCATCCTCTCTGTTTTGACAGTTGATAATCGTATGATAATTGGTTAAAACTTAAAAATTACAAAATTTTAATTCATCAACAATTTTGAAATCCATCTAAAATATCGTAAACACAAATACGCCACATTAAACTTGAATCGTTCCTTAAAAAAAAAAAAAAGATAATTTTATCCTATGATGAACACAGAATAATATTTTTGTCTAGCTCAAAATAGTTTCTACCATACTGAATTAATATATAATATTACACCTACTTCCATGTTGGTTAAGTTGCCTACTTCCAATCCGAAGTCTTAGATAGTCATACAGATGTAATTGAAGTATAATAATTCATATAAACGAATTTGTACATGTTTTTTAATAGTATTACAACTTAAAATTGAAATAAAATTAATTTCATAGAAAATGTATGTAAATGCAGTTGAAGATGTTGCAATAAGAAAAAAAGGAAATTTCACCGTTTAGAAGCGAAAAAAGGAATGTATTGTACTCTTAACTGAGTACTCTTAACTGTCAACGAAAAAAACGCATTAAATTAAACACATCAGCTATCGCGAACATGCTTACTCTATTGAGTTACACCCTAAAAACCAAAAAACAATTTGGGAATTTTGGAAAATTTTACGGCGAAAAGTTTGAAATTTTAAGATTTGTGATGAAGTTTTTGTACGGAAAGAACGCACCGATTTTTAAAGCTTTTGCTTCTAATGAAAGACCCATGAGCTCCAGTGGTTCTTTGGTTCAAGCTTTTTTTTTAAATTTTGCTTACTTTTTGAATTGTATCCAAAAAACCAAAATAAAATCAAGAATTTTAAAATTTGAAATTTTTAGATTTGTAATGACGTTACGTTGAATACCACATAAAAATTGGGATTTCGGATTTAAATTAAATTTTTTTGATACATTTTTTTATGTTTTGATTATTTTCTGAGTTATTCGCCGAAAATGACGAAATCACCAAATCCGTCGTCAGACATATAGATTTAGTTTTTTGGCCATAACATCCAAAATAATAATCGGAACAAGCAGCAACTCTCACACAATATTCAAATAGTTAATATATAGGGTTGATAAAAGTTTCAAATGATTTCGAAAATTTTCGAGCTAAATATGGAACTTTGAAATTCACGATAAATTTACCAGGACGCATAATAGACAACTGTGCTCGCTCAGAATCGTTTTTTCGAAGGCTATGATTTGTCATTGTTTTCAGATATTAAATAATACGTTTGAACCACTATTTTCGTACTACTTTGGTTTGATTGGTCACATACTTCAGAGGCGGTCCCGGATACATTTTACCGAAATTGTTTCAGTGTTTTTGGAAAAAATAAAGAAAACGTGACGGTAACAAACAACTGTTTTGAGTTGCGAACGACACAGAAATTTTTTATTTTCATTCATTTGTTTTATACTTTTTAGCGTTTTTCAAAGTCGGTTTTATTTGCTTGTTAAAGTTTTTATTTATTTATCGCGATCTGAGTAGGAGCTTATGTGCGTTATTTAACATCACGTACACACGTCATCGTTATCGTTACGAAACGTTTTGGTGTTTTTTCTCCGACGACGTTTACGACGATCCGTCGGGGGGGCCGTTGAACCACGTCGCGTAATAACAACATAACATCGTAAGAAGTAAATAATTTTTTTTTCGGATATTAAAAACGTCGTGAATGCGCGCCGGGAAGTCCCGGAACGTAATTGTGTTTGCGGTGACTCAGTGGACTTGTGATGTAATACGGATTCGACGAACCGCGGTCCCGGGGGTAACCATATACCATGTGTATAACGCGATTACCGCTTTCTCGGCGCGGGCGGGTTCCGAGGTCAAAACGACGATTATCATACGATAATAATAATAATTGTTGTCATTATCGTGGTTGTAATCGTATTTTAGATTCTGGGCATAAGCGAAGATGATTCTTGTTTTGTTTTCTTGTTGTTCTGTGTTCAAAACTTTCTAGTAGAAAGACTACTCTCCGATTTTAACGTACGATACCTTGAAATACAGACAGTTGATCCGAGATTTGTTTTTCCTCTTCCCGAAGGTGTGCGTCCAACCACTCAAATCATATCGTCGCCAACACGTGTAAAACTAATATGAAACGAAACGGATATGCTATGGGCATTGATCAGTGACTATACTATAACGGGCGGGCGGACACTTGTGCGTGATCTTAATCCAGACGACTCATCTGGGAAATCGTTTTGATCATCGCGTTTAGACACGACTTTTTCTTTTCGAGTAACTTAAAATGTATGATTTTACAAAAAAAAAAAAAGTGTCATATAAAGGACAGCGCGTCCGTCAGCTACGCTCCTCAGTGCCCGAGGAACACACCTCACCCGGTATAATACAACGTAATAATATCGGTGCGGTAACCGCCGCCGCGTTATAAATAACAAAACGGTCGACTTATTTAAATTTATTATTTTCGAACTTTCCTCGGGTCCCGAACAAAAACGTCGCTCGTCACGGCGATTATCCACTTATATAATAACAACAACGGCGGCCGTGATCGCGTCTTGTTATACGATCTGCCCGCCCGCCCGCGAACAAAAACCGCGCGGTTAATACCTGTGAGCGGAGGCTGTAATTACGTGGTTACTGGTTACGTGTTTCTCGAGCGGCGGCGGCGGCGAGCCGTTTATAACGCCCGGGGTCGGTCCGGCGGAGCGTTAGTGTCATCCGAACGGTCATTGGACGAGGTTCACCGCGATAGTTCCGCGGCGTTGACCACGATATTATTATTATTAATTCGTAACGCGGTAACGGTATACGTACCTACAAGAATATCTTAAACCGCACGTAGACACGGACAAACCGGTGCTCGCGTAAGTATACCATCGTTGTATGTAGTATACACCGCAGTAGTCAAGTTGATTATTCGGTGTTTTTTTCTTTTGTCATCCCCTCGACGATTGAGAGTGCAGCCCTCTGCAGATAATTCGCTGTGGACACCGCAACGAGTTTTGGGGATAAAATCAAAAGACACGTCGGTTTAAAACTGTTAAACATAACCGAGTGTTTCACGTTCCAAATCAGTTTTGATTTCGATTTCGTTCGTATATATTTCAAAATATATGTTTTTATTTCAATTCATTTGCAATTCGGATTTTTTTACGTACCCAGTCGAAACAGCGCGTTAGCAGTTTTCTAAACACACGTATATTTTAAACGTAGATGTATACACCAAAAGGATATTTTTCTCGAAAATGTTATTAACCGTTCAAGCCGATGTACGGTTCAAATTTGTTTGTTATTACGCGTTTTTGGGCCGACGTGACACACTACTTCGTAGCGAAAAACGGTTCAAACGCGTACGATATATTGAAATTTCCACGCGTAGTCGGAACGAATAAACTTATGAGACGTCTGCGTTTATCGGAAACGCATAAAGTTAAAACCTCGTTACAGTTTCGACTATTTTCGAGCCAAATACGGAACTTGAATTCGATTCACTCCAGAGCTGGCTCTCAGCAATCCGTTGCTTACAAATCCATTGTGTAAACATCAAACCATAGGGGGCATAGGTAGGTAAAAACCTTCCAAAACAGTGACTGATCAAACGCGCTGTGATCCACTCTTGAGCGAAATCACTTTTTTCAAAATTTTAACCGTACAACGGACAACTTTTAAGAAACATCTAATCACGTTCCTGTGGGTTTTGTCCCGATTCGTACGTATATTACGTAATATTTGTACAGTTATAATCCGAGCCGAACAATAATTGAACGTGTTGTGTCCCAGTTATGAGTCATAATAATACGTATGATTGAGTCCACTACAAAACTTTTCGGAAAATCGCTTTAAATAGAACTTTTTAACTCTTTGAAAAAAGTGAAAAATATTAACTCGTAATAAACAATATTAAACTCATACTTGCGTTAACCCAGGAAACTGATTGGTACCTAAAAAAATAATTTACAGTCAAATATAATTGTTGTACACTTGTACTACCTACACGATAGATGCTCGAATAAAAAAAAAAAATCTATTTGTTTATTTCTACGACCTTTTTAATTTTCTGTTATTTTAGCTGAAAGTATTACACAATACCGAAATAGGAAAGATACAGATTCGACAAGAGTATTTATTGTTATATTTGTTTTTACCGCGACGTATGCTAGACAACTGAGCTCGCTCAGAATAGTATTTTCGAAGGCAATGATTTATCGTTGCTTTCTGAAATTACACAATGCGTTTAAACCACAACTTCTAAACTAGCGACCCACCCAAAGCGTAGTCGCTACACCGTCAAACTCTACCCACGCAACCTAGACTGATCCCGGCTCTTACTTTTTTTTTATACTTTTCAATTAAAGCGTTCTAACATGATATTAAATATTGATTTGTTTGGATTAATTTTTGTTGTTAAATGCATTTTATGTACTACGTTTCTGTTGCAGTACACGCGGCCGGTAACTGCGCGACCAGTCATTTACAGGGCACGTGATGCAGCCAAAGACGACGAATCGCGCTGCGGTCGTTCGCGCGGCCGCGACGCTGCTGTTCGCGGCCGCGTCCGTCTCGTGCCAGACGATGTCGTTCCCGGACAGCGCGGTGGTGGCGACGGCGGCGGTGGGCCCCGCCGACAACGGGACCGCGGAACCTGGAAGCGACCGGAGAGGCAAGAATCTGTTCAGCTGGCTGGGCAGCTTTGCGGAAGAGGACGCGGACCCGTACCTGGTGTCGGCGAACGGCGCGTGTCTGCAGGTACAGTGATGGATAACGCGTATTTTTGGTGATTTTACATCGGCATAACTTCGGTTCTCGAGAGCAAACCGTCGCTAATTTCACGAGTGATTCCGGAAAATCGTTATAATCTTTTCTTTGTCGATCAAAGTCTTACCACGGCTCGGGCGGGCTACCACCTACGAGGAGCATTATTTTAGCCCACTTTCGGAAAACAATATAATCGCGAATTTCGCAAACGAACTCGCGAATTTTCGCGAATAATCTACGTGACGGGCCAACTCCGAAGATTTATAAAATAAATAAATCGCTGACAATAATCTTAACTTTACTCGGGTAACTTTAGACTACCATATCACGTCACCGGCAGTTTGCGGGAGTCTTCTTTTTCTTCTTCTTCGCCTTTCTCCCTACCATTTTGGGGTCGGCCACTCTTGTCCTATACATCTGTAAATATCACGATCATTCACCTAACCTACACACACACACACACACACACATTAATGAAACCTAACCTCGTAATATCTATTTAAATTGTTTCCATCCATCTCTTCTATGGTCCTCTACGGTCTCTTTCACTATCAACGTTCATTTTCATAACCGCTCTTCAGTTTCTTCTCTCCTCATCACAAACCGCATCGGTATATTTTCCCTTATCTTATCCACTATTGATCCAACACCAATACTACCTCTTACATGTTCGTTTCTTTTTCTATTTTCTCGCGTTACTCCACTTATCTGTCTAAGCGTTCCTGCTACATTCATACTCGGTTCTATTTTTCCTGTCGACCGCCCGACACTCCGAACCACATGCGATTAGTCTCACAACGCTCCTGCAAAACACCAATCGCACTGCCGGAGTAACTCGCCAGTGTGAAATTCCAAAACAACAAAAATCGCTGGCAAAGCGTCCCTGTAACAATGTTCGTATGACGTCTGACGCAGGGCGACATGACCGAGTGCTTCAAGGCGCGCGCCCTGTCCGGGCTTGGCGACTTTTTCGTCCGCGACTCGTACCGGCTCAACGAGAACGTGCGCGTGGTGAGGCTGCCGCAGGGCGGCGACGACTACGGTCGCGCGTCCCGGGCGTTCGAGTTCTCCACGGAACAGCGGCCGGACGACACGGAATGGGACAAGCTGGTGAAGTTCGCGGGGCGCAAGGCTGAGCGGTTCCTGCGCTCGGCCGCCGTCGAGGTGCACGTGCCGGACGAGCTGACCGAGGGCGGCCGGTACTCACCGCGGTTCATCGACGAGATATCCTCCGAGCTGGACACGCTCGAGGACAAGAAAGCCAGCATCATCAGTGAGTGTTTTTGAACATTGTTGAGGAATCTCAAAAAAGAGAAATTTCAGAAACCGCGTGAAATCAAAACTTTCGTTCAACACGCGTACCATTATTGTAGGGAATAGGGGGTTAGGTTAGATTAATACGTATACATTTTATTCCAATATGTTATACCTGCGTAATCTGGTTTCAGAGATATTATCTCGAAAACATTGCCAAACAAACATTGCCACAGTGCAAGATGTTTATACGTATTCGTGTATCAATAATTGTCAGTGCCAAATATTGAAACTTTCAGTTTATAAAAGTTTCAAACTGGGCTAATTATAGGACGACTCGTTGACCGTTGTTGATTTTCTCGCGAGCGAGCTCAGATTCGTAATTATTTTCGTATGCATTCCGTTGTTCACGAGTTAAATACCTACAAACACCTTCCGAACTGCACAGTGACCCACCCAAAACTGTGACCGACCACAAAGTCGCTATATGCTCCCGCCCGATCGCAGATCGGTTGATCCGGTATTTTTTCTTGGAAGTTTAAATTTAAAAAAAAAACGATTTGTTGTCGTGGACCAGAAAAAAAAAAAAAATAGAAAAAAAATACGAGCACCGTGTCGGAATCGGTCAGAATGTCGTATTGTAACGTCTCGCGTATTCGGAAGTAACGCGAGAGACGCCTCAGTCTACTTTCTCCCGGGCCGCCGCGATCGTCCAGAATTTTATTCACACCAGGGTCACCTAATTTTTAGATTCTAAGCTATGTAGTTTTTACAGTGACGGTTTTTTTTTAAAATGATTTCTAAACGTACGTTTACGATATAAACGATCGACGTGTAATTGGCGATGCAGTTTCCGATAGTACCCGCGGTGGCTAATCGAGGCGAACGCGCAGTTCCGACGACTATTTTTTTAAATTCTGAGCGTCGGCAAAGAATGTATGTAATTGGTTTTCCAATGATGTTTTTTTTTTTTCCTGTGATCAAAAGTTCTTATAGTAAACCAGCGCCGATTTTAACGCATGACACCTTAAAAGAAAGATAATGGATCCCCGAGATAGTACTTTATTTGAAGCTTTTTTTGAAATTTTGATTCTTTTTGAAAAGAAGCAAAAAACGTCTCGATTTTCCGAGTTGCTCCGATTCATATATGTCATTTAGGAGGGTCTTATGAGTGTTCCGCTGAAATTTCAGTCCATTTCGTTCATTTTTGAAGAAGTTATGGAACTTTGAAATCGTCATTATTTTGGGCGGCCGTGATAAAAACGATTCTGAGTGAGCTCAATGGTCAACTATAGGTAAATTTTTTGAAAATTTCATAGTATTATACTTAGCTCAAAAATTTTCGAACTTTTTTGAAATTTTTATAAAATTCGTATCTAACCTATATATTATGTAAAAGTTTTAGCGTATTCCGATCATTAATTTGGATGTTATGGTCAGAAAACTAAGTCAAAAACACGTTTGCCGCAATTTATGTTTCTCCTTAGTTTCTCGATTGTAACTTTTTCAATTTTGAACTTTAAAAAATATGGAACCCTCAAAATACAATCAAAGCTCATAGACTCGCAGAAAGAAAAGAAAATTATCTTTATATAATTAATACATTCTTCGCTGCGCTCAGAATATAAAATGTGTGTAGAACATGGAATATTGTTTTAAATTTTAACTTCAATATTGAACATTAAGGTTGACTAATACTATACGCGACGGTGCTGAATGCGAATTTATGCAAGCAACTGCATACAAGTGCTTGCAGTTTAGTATACCGCGGCTGCCGTTTGCTTTATTTATGATTTCACATCGTCGAACTGGCTAAAACGAATAAGAAGAAAAAAAGAAATAGAAAAACCGTCCGTTATTCGATCGCTTTCGAAATTCCCGACGACATCGGCATTCGTAGTAGGTATTTATAGGCTAACCCGTCGTCGTAAGTATAAATATTATATTATAAATGACGGAGACGCGTGCTTAGTAATGTTTGATTTATAGAGAGTTAAATAAAAAAGTAAAAGGAGTTATCGTTTCGTGTACATAATTGTGTAACGAAAACAGCTGTTCTCTTCGAATCCGCACGTTAGTTTTGTCGTCGATGCAAATTTTCATTTCGATAAAATTGAATTGTAACTAAAGATTTAAAATTAATTATAATCTTCTTACGCTTCGACAAACATCGTGTTTGTAGCTTAAATAAATTTTTGAAAAAATTCCAATTAGTAATATATTTAATCATCATAATACTGTTTTTCTCGGAATGACGTGACACAAATCAAAAATTTCAAATTTCAAATACGATAAGTTTTTTTTGGCTGTATTCCTGTATATATTTTTAGGTAATTTAAAAATATAAAATATAATACAACAACAACTGAAGAACTACTCGTCATCGGCTGTTCGCGACGAAACTTTTGAGTTTTTCTCGAACACGTTTTGAACTCGTATATTCTTAGGTGTCGCAAGCGATCGAGCTGTGCAGTCGTGTAATTTAATACGCAAACCGCGTTCATTTTCTATTTTACTTTTTCGTTTTTTTTTTTACGATCCAAACGCACAGTAACAAACACCTGTGTTACACGTATATTTACCGTATAAGCACGTACATTATATTCTACGTTACACGGAATAACATATACTTTCTAATTTTGTATTTTTCGAGTTCATTTAGTATTTCTAAAAGCCATAAATGGATACGAACGAACGCGGAAAATTTCAGAAAATAACAGCTATATAGCAAGCGGTTCGCGCGAAAAATGAGAATAGAACATTACATAAATAATATCTATTGCAGTCAGTCCGGGGATGAAAAAATTAGATTCAAAAACTCAAAATACAAAATAAATATGTTGAAATTTATTCGAAACGCGTGAAAATTTGAAAACAAAAACGCGTTTGAAAAGCTCGATAGTTTAAGATTTATTCCTGAAACGTTCTCGGAATCTTATACACATTTTGATTATTCGACGGTTAAAACCACCATATTTTTCTTTTTTTCCAACTCTTTGCAATCATTGATTTTTGAGAAAACGACGTTTTAGTATGTTTACTAAATAAAATATCCCGTAGAATACTTTATTTAAAACAGGTTTTATGACTTGTAAATATTTTAGAAAAAAAAAAAAATTACTAATTTTTTTTTAACTTAGTTAAGTTTACTTCATTTTAACTTTCAACTTATCTAGTTAATTTTTTTTCGTTGTTAAATTTACAATTTTATCTGAAGCCCAATTTGATTGGTCTAACTTATGTTAACTTATCGCAGTTAACTTTTCTCACTAAAACTTGCCCAACATTGCAAAAACGAACGGTACTAAATATATTATTATTGTTATCGTTTTGAGCGTCAATCGTTCACAAATTATGCGTATTATTATACTTTTATGTAGATCAAAGTGAAAATAATTGTGCCCGTTATGTATAACTATTTTTGCGTTTGCGTAACGAAAACGAAAGCGCGATGTAATAATGGGAGAAGGATTTGGTCGCGCGTCTCATCAACGGGCGCGCTTTTATGATATATTTGCTCGTTCGCGTTAGTATTTTTCACAAACAATTTACAATTTAATAGAGTCACGAAGTGAACAAATACAAAAAAAAACGTTTTATTCTTTTCACCCGCGGAAATAGGTATATATAATATAACGTTATACAATAATAAACATATTATATTGTAATGCGTTGTTTGACCCGACCGAGTGTTTTTGTACGTTTTACCGCGTGTTACATAATTCTTTGGGTGGATATATATATTTCCGCGGCGACGACCACGGTTGATTTATGACTTTCAAGTGTCCATTTCTCGATCCACGAAACCCGTCACGATCATCTAAATATAACGTCCCACGTCTGCCGCAGAGAAAATAATTGTACACAGATTGTTTGTACGAATATAAAATTTAAGAAAAAAATTAAATTGTTGAAATTCCATTTAAAAATATCAACGTTATCCCTCGGAGACTTAAAAAAAACTCAATGATTCTTTAAAAAAATTTACTCGTTACCACGTTCGATTTGAATAGTTGCTTTATGTTACCTCGCGCGCGAGACAGTGCGTGTACAGTTTTCAACTTTTTCGTTTTAGTTTTCACCATTATAGCTTGTTTAGCAGAATAAAGGTAGTAAGAATTTCCGTTTTAGATTTTCGGTAACGCGTACATTTTACGACGACGTATCGTTTATTTTGTTTACATTATGAAATACTTCCGAACGAATTGGCAAATTCTTGCGCGTCAACGGAATGTATTTGGGTACATTTAAAACGTCGACAAAGCTTAAAGCTAAGAACTCTTTGAGTACACCTACTTATTTGACCCACTCATCCGAAATAGTAATCTTCGTAAGCGATCCACTGCTCTCAAATTTAATACGTACAAACATCGAACAAGTGACCCACACAAATCTGTATCCGACCGTCCAACATCGAATTGCTTCCCTTTTTTTTCTTTTTATGAACTCAATGCCCAAATGTTAAAGTGTGGGTCAACGATTTTCGTGCATCTCAATCTTCAATTTCATTAACGTATATGCTGTCTTAAAATCGCGACCTTTAATCATGTGTGTTCCGTTGGTCGTTCTTAACTTTTTTTAATATATGCTCACAGCCAAAAAAAAGGTGAAAAAGCTGCTGGTTCCGCTGCTGATCGTGCTGAAACTGTTCAAACTCAAGCTGCTGCTGTTCCTGCCGCTCATACTAGGACTGGCATCGTTCAAGAAGCTGCTGGGCTTCCTCGCGCTGGTCGTGCCCGGGCTCATCGGCTTCTTCAAGCTGTGCAAACCCGATCTGCAACACAACTACGGTACGTTCGGGCACAGCAGCTTCTACCACAGGCCGTCCCACGGCGGCGGGCCCGCGTACGCGCCGTACCGCGGCGAACACGTCCCACCGCCGCAGGACGCGTCGCCGTACCGCGAGCACCCGGACCAGTACCTGTTCGAGTCCCAGGACGTGCAGCATCACCAGTCGTACGGTCAACCGTACAACAGCAGGAACCAGGAGGAACCGCCGAACCCACAGCAAGGTTTCCGGCCCCCTGCATCCTCCTCTTCATCGGGATCGGTGTCCTTCAAAGACAACGCCAACGACATGGCGTATAACGGTTACCGCAGTTCGCAGAAATAGGCCAATGTTTGCCACTGCAACGCCCCTTTACCTTCCCTCTCAGATATAGTCTCCGGAAACGCCGATCAGAGATATAAAACGTAGGTATGACGTAGGTATCTATAACGCAGGGACTGGAACCGTAATAAAAAGAACCATACATTTCAAAGGAATTATTGGAATCGAAACGTTAAAATTAGATTTTCGTTTAATATTTCGGGCGGATTGTTCTGAAAGAACCAAAACTTCAAATTGAAAAAAAAAAAATAAATAAACCTGTAAAATCTAAATGACTGTACTTTTATCATATAGAGATTATCATGTTTTGATAGCTGTCGTATAAGTCTCATCATGCAGATTTGGGTTACAACTTACAGCTCGAAATCCGAAATTTCTAGAAAGCAGTGGAATAACTGAGCTTAGCCCCAACGACCACTCTAAAACGCCTCCAAACTAAATAATAAGAAAAACGATAGTGATATAAGAGTTAAAGACAATAAAGAAGAACCTTATAGTTACAATCAGTCCTCGGAGAAAAATTTTATATTTTTGCTTCCCAAATCGCGTCAACGCAAGAGAAACAGACTTTGGTCCACTAAATTCTATATACATATATATAGGTACATAAATACGAAAAAATAATATTAAATGTACGCAATGTGTGGTGTTTTTTTAAGCGTATTATTGTATTTTGTTTGTGCACAGTATTTATTGATTATTTTTTTTTAACTTTTATATATTTATTATTGTTTACTGCTTGTCAAAGTTACCGTCTGACTATTTTTGAAATCGTATGGTACACTATTGTTGGTCCAAATTATATGTAGAGTTTTGTACATAATATTATAAAATAGACGACAAATTATTGATTTGTCGACGACCAGCTTGATATGACGTGGATTGCGACGATTGTATAATATTCATTATTTTTTTTATAATCGTCAGATGTTTACTATTGTTTAGTTGTTAAAATGTGTGAAAAATTTTTATTTTAAACAAAATTAAAAATTATATTAATATTAAGGTTCGCCATTGTCTGCACTCGATGGTTTTCTGCGATTACGCTCAATAAAATTACGGAAGCAGAATTTGAGTTCTCGCTTTTTTTTGTTTTGTTTTTTTCGAAAACGGTCATATTTCATGTTAAAAAAAAAAAAAAAAAAAAAATTGAAAACGAAGCAGTATGGTTTGAGTTGTTTCGTCAACATGTTGTTAATCACGATAGTTTGGTTTCTATATATTTTGAAATCGATAGAATCGTCTTCGGAAAAAATATTCGAAAAGCACACATGGGTCAACAGCTCACTTCATCATCCGTTTCTTCTTGAAGTAATAATAAAATATAAAAACATTTCGGTCGTCGGAAATTTCCCCACGTGACAGACGTTTCGTATGCGATTCTATGAATCAACACCGAAAATTCTTCCACAGTCGTATCGACATAATCTAAAAACGTTTTCAAATTTATGTCAAACTCACCGTTCGGTTCACTATTATTGTACTGTCCGTTCAGCTTGTTTTGATTATTATAATACATTGCAACAGATGATTTTATAAGTTTGTTTATTTTATTTATAGTCTACGAAAACAACTTGCAGTTTGTTAACAATTTGAAACCGAGGTTTTTGCCGACGGTCGGAGCGAACAGTTTGTTTATCGGATGGTACGAGCAACCATTTCCGACGACCGAAATCTTTTTATTTTTTACTACGATTTCGAGAAGAAACGGATTATGACGTAAGCCATGTGTGCTTTTCGAATATTTTTCCGAAGACGATTCTATTGGTTTCGAAATATATAGAATCTAAACTATCGTGATTAACAACATATTGACGAAACAACTCTAACTATACTGCTTTGTTTTCAATTTTTTTTTTCTCTAACATGAAATATGACCGTTTTCTTTCGTGTTGATAAAACTCTTTAAACGTGCCACGCGCTAGCGAACAATAACCATTGGGAATTTTCACTTTTTCGGTGATTGATTGTGTAGTGTTTTCGTGTGATAATATTATTATTCTGTTCATTACATATCCATTCAATTTTTGTGTATTAAATTTTAATAGTTTGAACCGTTTAATATAATACTTAACATTTTTACACTTACTTTGGTTTTTATTGGATTAATTTTTATGAAAATCATATCTACTACAATTCGCATCATTGTGGTTGTACAATAATGTTTTGTTTGCACTGCGTCAATTCATATGTAGGTACGCTTGTGGGTGATGATTTACCATACTTATAATACATTTTGAATTCTACAACGTTTTGACCAAAATCCAACCTAACCTAAACCCAACGTTTTATTTACAACTCATTCTGAGCATAAACGAAGAATTAAAAAAAAATTTTTTTTTAAAGTCTCTCAACTTATGATGTTTCTGTACTCTGTAGTACATTAAGGAAAAGTTCTTCATATATACTTACATAAAATGATTTCTAGGAAGTGATATCTTCGATAGTGTGTTTCCAAAAATTTTCCTTTTTTTGTTTTTATTTACACAATGTATCGAACTTTAATTTTATGATGGGTATATGATGTAAATTTTAGTTTGTTTTTTAGTACTTATCGAATTGTTCGTATCTTGCTTAAGGCTATCAATTGATTGACTTCTGTATATGGTAAAATTTTTATCTATTAGCCTTGAATACACATCAAAATGTCGCGATAAATTTTTATACGGACTATACATTGGTAGAACACTTCTTTTTTATTAAGATGAAATAATTATCGAATTTTTTTCTTATGTTATATATTATTGTATGGATTAATCGTGTCATGGTAGATGATATCGAACTTGTTTTGTTGTTTTCGTTTATTATACGTCATTAAATGTTTACTTTTTAAAAATATTTATTGTTATCAACCTTATAACAACATCATAACATCATAAAATGATCAAGTACTTTAAATGTTTAAGATTATATAAATGAGTTAGTCAAGGGGGAATATCAAATAGTTTTTTTTTTTTCGAATCCCGCCAGATCGCGTTCTATACTGTATTTCTATAGCAGTATAGGTCATCTTAGTAGGAAATCTCAGTTTCTTGACAAATCAAACAATAATTAACTGATTTTTGTTTGAAAAATGATTGCGATACGGTATATCTGAAATGTGTATACTAAAGTTGTGGTTTTTTTTTTCTTAATTTTGATCATTAATAAAAGTATTCATGAAATTTATGATTTCCAATAACGGAGTTAAATTTAAACATTATCAACTTAAAAAAAATAAAAAAATTATTGTTGTTAATAAATTGGCGAACGACAGTACATTGATAGCAATATGCATGGATTATACATTTAAAAATTACGGACTTCTTACTACAAAACTTAAACTAGTGGGAAAAAACTTAAAATGTTCTAATTTCGATTTTTAAATCGTAGTAACTGACTGAAAAATAAATGAAAATGTTCTAATTTTTTTTTTTTTAGGGTTATCGTATGCCTGGCTTTAACTACAGGTATACTCTACTAACCTAACCATTACAGCAAAAAAAAAAAAAAAAAATGGTAGGATACTTCCTCTTAATTAAAAACCAAAAGATATTATGTCGATTTTTTTTAACTGTATTATATAGTAACTGACTAAAAAATAAATAAAACCTTTTTAAAATATTTTTTAGGTTCATCGTAAATCTAGTATTAATATAGTATTTACCGTATACTCGACCAATCCATTTTAGCAAAAAAAAAAAAATTCCAAAGCCGCAATCCGGGACAGTTTGATTCAACGGTTCGTGATTTAGGTCCCGAGTATTTTGTGGGCCTCTCGTTGCCAGGCACTGGCCCAGTCCCTATTAAATCGCGCGCAAACACAAAAAAGCGATTTTGCACGTCCCGGTTAGGTTCTCGCGGCCTCTCAGATTTCGTTCAAAAGGTTTCGAACGAATTTCGGTTCCAAACACATTTTGAAGATTTCGGTTCTGAACAGTTCAGCCTGAACGAGTGTACATGCATATTTTTTTGAGTAAACAAAATCCCGGAAAATAATTTTCGTTTATTCTGACGAATTGCATCCGCATTTATCGCACACACGATAGTAAAAAAAAATAATAAATAGGTACAGACGATTGCAAGGCAAAACGAATCGAAACGACGGCGACGTTAAGCGTTGTTGCTGGTGGTCGGTATGTAAGCGATCGGCGACAGCGGGTACGACGCCTGTCCCAGCACGGTCGCTTCGTCCTCGCCGTCCTCGACGGCCGCGTGTTGATGCTGTCCCGGCGGAGCGCCGCCGTCGTCACCGTCATGGGACGCGGCCGGTGCGGCGTGCACGACGCTCACGTGCAGCGGTGGCGGCGGCGGCGCAGGTACGCCTCGGCCGCCGACGTGGTACGCGCCGCCGTTCAACCCGTTCGGGCCGACCAACCCGTTCGAGCCGACCAACCCGTTCGAGCCGACCAACCCGTTCGACCCGCCCTCGTCCGTGGACAGGTGCCTCGCGTAGCTGTACGGCGCCGACGAGTACGCGGCCCCGTGCACCAGGTGCTCGTGCTCATAGATGGCCGGCTTGGTGATGATCTCGTAGTGCGACGTTTTGCCGTAGCCGCCGCCTCCACCTCCGCCGCCGCCGCCGCCGTGGCCCTTGAGCGCGCACATGGCGGCCAGCGCCAGCGCCAGCATAGCTGTCATCAGAGCTTTGCCGGACATGGCGGCCAGCGACGCGAAGCCGACGGCCGCCAGCGCGCCGGCCGACCACATGGCCGTTTTCATCGCGTCCTTCTTGCCTCGGCCTGTCGGACAAACGATAATAATAATAATAATTAATAATATTTCGATAATTGTTGTCGCTACAATATTTCAAGGGGCTGAAGCACGTCGTCATGTTCTTGAGGAGTTGTTGTGTGGGCAATTTATTACGCGCCTAGTTTTGTTTTTTGTGTTTAGACGCAATAAACAAACGCCAGTACCTTTCAGATCAGATGCAGAGTGTTCGCGATGTCTGGGACGCGATTATTCGCACACGCACGCAGAAGTCAATGTGAAAATAATAAAACAATTTTAAAGAAATTATAAGACCGCACAAAAAGCGGATGTAAATTAAACATACTTCCTGCAGACGACCGAGTGTTATTTTGAAAATATGGTCGAGTTCATAAACACTTCTTGACTAGGCTAATTTGGACCACTTTTTCCATTTAAAATCTGATACGTCCGAAACTCAATAAAAATAAATGTTACGCATTTGTACTTAGAAATTTTTGAGTTAAATCCTTAATTTTTAAAGATTTAAAAAAACGAAAATCGGACATACGGAAATATGCCTAATTTTCCATCGCTTAATGGTCCAAACAACATGCGAAACACGTTTCGCTGTGGCCCCCTTAAACTTAATTAAAAAAAAAAAAATCGTCACCATGTAGGGGCAGTGTTTCAAAATCAAAACTATACATTTTATAGCACGTATCATTATAACATAGGCGTAATAGCGTATAGCTGATTCGGAGAAGCGAAAGGATTAAATAAGAATTATTATTATTACAGTTTCAAACTGACATGGACAGACACCCGTGAATGATGTATTCAAACGAATTTTTGATACCAAATTTATGTACCGAATAATTTTCCGAAAAATGATCGTTTACGGGGGATCGTAACAACGATGAATGACCAAATTGAAATACTACCCTTTGAATGCGCCGCGCACCGTGTCACGTCACATTTTTCGTTTCCAATTATTGCTATTGTCTCGTAAAAAAAATATTGAAATTGTTCTATGCAAATCAGTGGCGAGAGCGTATATGTTTTATGATACGTGACCGATTTCACTCCGATGTATAAAATTATATACACGTATATAATTAAGTATATATTCACGTCTAAATCCTATATTGGCCACAAAATAGGTAACAATAATAATTGTGTATAGGTACACCGAACGTATTCGCGAAAATGGCATTATTTTAAACATTCGAGATGGTTACTACGTGACAAACCAAATCGATTATTTTAATCTGAAAAAAAAAAGGAAAAATCGTTGACGCATATACAAGAATTCGTGGAAAATGTATACGTATATATTACGTATATTATTTATGTGTGTACCGTAGCCGTTCGATTGATTTGTAGATGTACGAAAAGAGAAAAAAAAGAGCGGAAAACATCGAGGACACCGAGGTCATCGGAATAGTATATTAGATGTGTGAAACCCTGTTCAATGTAATCGGATCGGAAGAGTTTCACAATCGAATAATGATTAAACCGTAAACGTAAAATGTTTATGAAAAAAATAACATCTAAAACAGAGCGGTTTTCTCCGAAGAACGTTTTCGAATTTTACATCGGTGATTACTCTTTAACAACGAACTGAATTATGAACAACGTCTATCTCAAATTCTAACTTTGTCCATACGACAATTCGATACATCCGTTTTTTTTTTGTTTTTCAATAACAGTAAAACAAATTATAGATCTTGGGAGAACAGTAAATACGAAAAAAATGTTTTGAAGCGGAGGGAATGGCAAGTACGCCAAGTACAAAACCATAAAATGTGAATTAAAAAAAATATATGAAACACAATATTTATTTTTGAGTTAAGTGTTGATTGTTTTTTTTTTCGTAAGCTAACTTAAAATATTTTTAATAATATGCAAAAGTAATAAAAACAATATCAATTCTTAACTTTCTGGATTTTTTTCAATTCATCACTAAACATTGCCCAGCCTTTGTAATGTTCAGCGTGCGGATCCAATAGTTTTCATAATATTATCGTATTATATTATTCGCAATATAACGTGATATGCCAAAACGTTACATTACCCGTCTCCAGCATGTCGTTGGGCAGCACGTTGACCAGCATTTGAGCGCTGAGCTTGCGCACGCTTTCCACGACCGCGGAGTCGACCAGTTTGACGCTGATGGACAGCGAGCTCAGGTACTCGTCCATTTTTCCCATCAGGTATCCGTCCAGCTCGGACGAACCGTTACCACCGCCCCGGACCAGCGATCGTATCACGTCCTGCGGTACGCCGCTGTAACCGCGGTCCTGTTGACGGTTGCGGTTGTAACCGGTCGCCGCCACCGAGGTCCGGTTACCGGTCGCTACGTCGGCGGCCCGCACCAGAGACACGCCCGGTAGCAGTTGGTAAGCGCCGGCCGCGCCCAGCCTGTCCACCGTACGGATCAGGTCCAGTTTCAGACAGGCCATCGTGTACCGGTGCAAGCACTTTTTCGTCATCGCCTGCGTTGAGAATAATTATACGGTGACGATGTCGTCGGCAGGTGGTGGTAACACGAGGGTACTAGACGGAAAATCAAAACTCGGGAAAACGTTTTTTTTTTTTTTTGGAAAACCAAAATCGGAAAAATTATTATTCGGAAAAATAATTTTAAGTATAAAACTCGGTCTTGAAAATTGGAAAATCAACACTTGGAAAAGCGAAAATTAGAAACTATTATACTCTTTTACCATGCGGTCGGTGGTTCGAACGAGTGCACGAGGGCCCCGTTATGGGCTTGGATCTTTTTTGAGTTTTTTTTTCTACTTTTACTTTGATTCCAAGATACTTTTGATCCTGCATCGTTCGATTCGCTATTTAAAGCTAGGATATAATCGTGTTAGTGGAGCGACGTTTTACTCCAATTTTCGCTTTATCAATATTTGATTTTTAAATTTTTGACTTTCCAAGTTTTGTCACCGAGTTTCATAGTTCAAAATATTTTTCCGAATAATAATAATTTTCTAAGTTTTGATTTTTCAAAAAAACGATTTTCCTAGTTTGGATCTTCCAATAGTCTTGCTACGCACTCTGAATTTTAACTATGCGTACTACGAATTCAAAAAAACATTTTTAGTGACGTTTCTCAAGATCTTTAAAAATTTGAGAACAAAACTTCCCCCACACACTATTGAAAATATTGATTACGTATTTTCTCAAGGATAAGTTTGTCTGCTTTATGTTTTGATTATTTTCAGAGTCCTTTTAAGAAGTCCTTTGACTTCTTGTAGTTACATCCTGTCCTTGCTAACGAATAAAACGATTTCGAAAATTATGTTTTAAGTCCGTGCGATACACATGTAATCTAATACTTATAATATAAGGTACGCGGAAGCGCCAGTTTAAAGGTGAAAAAAAAAAATTAAAGCTAAAAAATAACTGATTTCGAATCTTTATTTTTTATATCCTCATAAACTTTCTATTATCGATCCGTTCACTTTTCTTTTTCTTTTTTAGTTATTGGTTATTCATAAAATCGGTGGTAGATATAAAACACAAAAAAAAGCAAAATCGACCTTCTTGTCAATTAAAAATCTATATACCTTCATCCATCATTTAGGTATTCTCAATACGTGTTTGGGAGGATTGTGCAGTCTAATTATGATCGATGATGAATGAATATTGTTTCACGATTTCTCGAGTATCTTGTGAAAATAAAACATCACTCGTCGTGGCCCGTGCTCGTTTCCCCGTGACTGACGTTAAGGGGAGAACGCGATTATAAAAAAAAAATTAATTAATGCGAATACCACCAGGACTAATCGAGAGTCCTAAACGTCAATGTCTAAAACAAATTATTTTCAGTATTCCTGGGTATTTTGAAATTTTTTCATCGAATTATCTCACTATACACTCGTGAGACCCGAAAGTAAAATTATTATTGAAATTCGAAAAAGGACCTGCGGGATGGTTTATCGATGCATATACGTTTCATTTTGAGGAGTGATACACGACGTATAGGACTTTCGGCTTTAATTGTTAATATCATATACCTAATTATTGCTGTTCACGCTAGAAAAGTTCAAGAAAAATGTTTTCAAAACCGAATCGTCTCTTTTGATAAGTTAATATAATAATTATTCTAGTTAGCAAGATCACTATATTGGATTGTTTTTTTATTTGCTAATGCGCAGCCTATGTACATAATACTCGTATTATTCTCGATTTTAGAAGTTTGCGTGATTTTCATAACAACTTGAAACAGTCGTTATATTCGAGTTATTTGTATACACTTTAGATTCTGTCCGAAGCTCCTAGGGAATTGCTCCGATTTTGAACAAAAGTACCTTTTTCCGGTAGAAAATTTTATATTTAATTTTATATTATAAAAATTGCTATAAGTATACGAAAATTTCAAATAAATCGGCCCAGTAGTTTTCAAGAGCGTAGAAGAAAAGTGTCGATAAAATGGTGCGTCACACTATATATATTGTTCGTCGACTGCGTGCCGCGCTGGTTCGAATCCAAAAAAAACTCCCGGAAAAAAGTTTTTTGCGTTTTTTTTCAAGTATTTTTTTTTTTTCAAGTCTTGTAATTAAAATTTAACTCACATTCCATTGTCCTATCGAGCTGACATTTTGCATACAGCTTTGTTTAGGATGACAACATTATGGAAAAGTCAGTAAAGGGAGACACCGAAAGACTAGGATTAGGTTTTATTTTATTTTTGTGATCACTTTTTCTAGTAAAAAAATGCTCCAATTTAACGTAAAATACTTCAAAAGATAGATAATTGATCCGAGATGGTATTTTATTTGAAACGTTGATTAGTTTTTAGGTTCTGAGGGAAAAACAAAAACGGTCAAATTCCCAAAAGTGCTCCGTTTAACTCGAAATTTATATGTGCCATTAAAAAGGGTTCAACGAGTTAACTGCTTAGTTTTCAAACTATTTTGATCATTTTTAAGGGTGTAATGGAACTTGGGGGGAACAAATAATTACGGGAAACGTGTTTTTTCCACATCGATTTAGATTTTTTTGATTATAGCGTCCAAATTAAAGATTGGACCAACCTGAGACACAATAACAAAATAGGAAAGATACAGATTTGACAAGAGTCTTTATTGTTAAATTAGTTTTTACCACGACGTATGCTAGACAACTAAGCTCGCTCAGAATCGTACTTTCGAAGGCAATGATTGCTTACAGAAATTAAATAATGCGTTTAAACCACAACTTCTAAACTAGCGACCCATCCAAAGCGTAGTCGCTACCCCGTCAAACTACCCACGTGATCTAGACTGATCCCGGCGCTTTCTTTTTATAGTCGAAGCTGTAAATTCAACGGATTTGCATTATTTTTTCAACGTATGAGAAAAGTGTTTGAATTAGTTTTGTTTTTCATTCATCTTGTCTTCCATTTGTTCGCTTGTATTTTTCGTATATTAACGAGGACATTATTACGAATGCATGTTTCCGAACGATTTCTATTATTTGCATTTATATTTTTTCGATCGATCAGGAGGTGGTTGTGCAAACAACTGGAGGACAATTTGTTAATAAATAGATAATTTCTTTGTACAGGCACATTTTTCTAGTAGATTTTTCGGCGAGTTTTGGAATTTCTAACGCGTTCAGCCTCGAACAAAACTATTATTATTTTCACGCATCGCAACGAGCGTTTATACCGGGCGATCCGCCCAGTGGAATCGTCAGAGTTTAAATAACAACAGTTAGAATAAAAAGTTAAAATTTGAACAGTTCGTACGAAAAGTTCGTTTCAGAATCGGCAGTTTTTACCTGCAGTCCGAGCACGTCCGCGCCGTCGTTGTCGCCGGTCGGCCCGTCCGTCGGTGGCGTCGCGGCCGCGGGTCCCGGCGGCGGCTCGGCCACTGCGGCCGCGGGTCCCGGCGGCGGTTCGGCCACTGCGGCCGCGGGTTCCGGCGGCGGCTCGGCCACGGCGGCCGCGGCCGCGACGGTCTGGCCGTGGACCGCGATCGCGGCCTTCAGCAGGCACATTGCGCACAGAGCGGCCGCCGCGGCCGCGTTCGACCGCGAGGCGCCGCGTTTTCGCCGCGCGCTGCACATCGCCGCCGCTGCGCCGCCAAACGCGGAACTCGAGGTGTCTATTTTGAAATCGACTTTTTCCAAACGTCTTATTTGGAATATTAAAACGTAATTTTAATTAATCAGCCGCGTTGCATAGTCACACAGCGGACACTTCATATTGATGTACAGTGGTTACGGTTAAAAAATGCACAAACCTCGAAAACGCGTACGCCCGCGACCGGTTTTGAACAACCGGATGGGTTTCGATGCTGCTCCGCTGCTGCGGGGTCGGCGACACGCGGCTGGTTCCCGCGGTTTCGGGCAGTGTTTCCAACACGTTCGGAGAGCAGTCCCCGGAACGGAACACACCCGTCGACTGGACCCGTCCGGCGGCGCGCGGGTAGTTTTTATACGGCCGCGTAACGAAACTATAGTGTTAAAATCGCGGCACGAGCCGCGGTGGAAGCGCGCGCGCGCGCGTGTGCGATGAGCGCGAAACGATGCGAACGAGTGGGAGGATAGATCGCAGGGAGGAAGAGTGAAGAAGCCAAAAAAAACGTCCGGGGAAAATCGTTTTCCATGAACTGGAAGATTCATTCGGCGTACGAGCGCGGATGCGTGTGAAACTCGCGCGGGGGGCGCGCCGGAAAATCGTAATTATCTCGCCATTTCGAACCGTTTTTTTTTCTCCGCGAGCGCGTTCTTTCGCTTTTTCTCTTTTCCGATTCGCTCGTACGGTCCGCGATAATCGGTTAACGTGACGATAATAATAATAACGTCACGTGTGCAAAGCCGCGAACGATCGCTGGAGAATTTTTTTTCGGTCGTCTTTCCCGCAAACGTCTCCCGCCCCGGCGCGGCGGCGCATCGATTGCGCGAACCTTCCTTGCAGCAGTCGACCACTTCAAGTCCCTCCCGGCCGGCGCGCGTTAATCGCCGTCGTTCTATCGCTGATTCTACAATAACAACAACTCGTACGACAATATCAGAACGACGTTACACCGTCGATCGTAAGAAGTTAACCCCGTACGAATTTTATACTTTGTTTAACGGTCCGACGTTCGTAACACGATCTCGTTCCCCCGCAATTTCATTCCGCGTGTGAAATACATAATATAATATATATAATATTATATATATATAGACTCCGACAACAATAATATCGTTATCGTTTTACGGTTCGCTTGGCGCGCGACGACAGCGGTTTTCCGCCGAATCACGCGCCGCTCTCCGCGTGGGCGGCGCTCACCCCCGGGCGACCGTCGTCAGTCGTTAACCTCTCGCGCGCCCGACCCGACGACCCGCGCGGCACCGGCATCGCGGAAGAAACACGGCGTTTGAAAGTTTGGCCGATAATACACCGTTCACGTATAGGTACGTGTATTAGACTCTGCCGGTCTGGTAAACGAATCGATAAACTCCGTTTTGAACGATTAAAATCGCTTTTCTCGCGCGGACATTGTCTTCGACGCGCGCGGGTTCGTTTGCGTCACGCAGCGTCCCGAAGTTAAACGCACTGTTTCGAACGGGTCGTAACACGTATTGCGATATAGACGCGAAACCGATGTTGCGTTTGTTAGAAAGAAAAATTATTATCCCGACGGGTCGTGCGCCAACTAAATGCCAACTAAATGCCGGTCGGACTCGACGAGCTCGACCGTTTTCGCGGGAAAATCGAAAATCTTTTTATGCTCAGAGAACGTTTTGATTTCAGCCGCACCGTCCGCGACCTGCCGCAGAACAGCGATGACGCCGCCGTTCCTGCGGTCGTCCCTGTGCTTCTTACTGTGTGCGACAGCCGTCGTCGTCGTCGGCGGCGGCAGCAGCGACGGACCACCGCTGAGGAGGACGCATCGCAGGCGGCACGCGACGCCGCGGCCGCCGACCGCCGCCGCCGCCACACACGGCGAGGAGACGTCCGCCGCTCGCGCATCGTTTCAGGTAAGAAAGAAGACGCGTTGCCTCGCAGGTCGACAACCGTTTTTCAACCCGTCGGTTGTGAAACCGAAAATCGAGTAAAGTTGATTTTTTAAACTATAAAAGTTAACTAACAGAAAAAAAATAAAATAAACCGACTCAACTTCAAATAAATGTAACAATAGATACGCTCAACTCGCACGGTTCGGTGTGATATTTAAGAAAAAAAAAATGTTCACCGTTCCGTTTTGAATTTTTTTTTCCTGTTATTTTTTCGCGATTTTATAAAAAAAAAACGCATACTGTCTCAAAGTTAACAAGATAAAACTAAAAAAAACTCAACTTATTGGGTAAAAAAAAAAAAAAGTAAACCGACGACTTAATTACTTGACTTTTCAACTTGTTTTTATATTTTGACGAGTTAACCCGTCGAGGTTTTCGTATTTTAAGAGCTCTGATTAATCAAGTGCAGAAAACAATACCGAAAAGCGCAAAAACCAAAAAAAACACCTAAAAGTCGCACCTTTCTCTGAAACGGGTTTAGCATAAATAAAAAAAATGCTTGACGGAGTAGCGACTACGCTTTGGTCCTTTGTTTTGGAAGTTGTAGTATTATTTGATATCCGAAAGCAATATGATAAATCATTGACTTCGAAAAAACGATTCCGAGCGGGCTCAGTTATCTACGTATACGGAAAAACCAAGTTCAACAATATCAAAATAACACCGTTTTATAAATAATTTTTTTTTTTTTTACGCTTTCAGAATATACTTGGCCGATTTTTTTGAAACTTGTTGATTCAGATAGTAAATTTTGTTTTATATTTCATATTTTATATTCAAATTTTAAATAACAAATTTGTGTAAGTTACGAATTGTTTTCAAAAATTAAGTCAAAGGTGTGAGCAAATATTCCGATGATTTTCCGAATTTCTACGACAAAAAAAAAAAAAAGAAATTATAACTATGGATTTTAGAACTTTTTTAGTAACTCATGTATTAACATGTTGCCAACCTTGAAATCGCATAATTTTTTGTTAAAAATTAAATTTTTTTATCAAAAAAAATTTACAAAAAAAAAATGGAAAATTTAAAAAAATTAAAAGTTTTATACTTAGCTCAAAAATGTTCGAAATCACTTGAAAATTTTATCGTACATGTTTCATATATGTTTTAATGTTCTATGAGAAAGTTTCAGCTTGTTCCGATCATTATTTTGGAAGTCATTACCAAAAAACTCTAAATCGATTACCTGTGTCAAATAACACGTTAGCCGTAATTTTTAACTTTTTTTCTTGAATTTTGACTTTTTTTTTTATTTAAACTTTTTTTAACGTTGGATTCCCAAATTTGAGACTCCTCAAAATACCGCATCTGTCCATAGACGTATTCAAAATGTTACTGACTTTAAAAATGGAAGTTTTTCATTCTACCCTGAAAAGTGTTCATGGAAAAAAAAAACATCATTTTATAAACAATACATTTGCTCAGAATCTAAAAATCTCAATTTTAAGCGCAAAAATGGAACTGTAAAGTTTTCCAATTTTTCAATATTCAGATCTTTTGCTCTTTTACAAAACTTTCAACGATAAGTCTAGAATATTAAACGGTATATTTTTCAATTTTTGAATAAAATACATCAAAAATCAATTAATAGACGCGTTTCAATCAACGATTGTTATTTTGTAAACTTTTCTTTCCCTTTTTTTTTTTTTCTAAGTTTTGTATAATTTATTTTGCGGGTTGTGGTTTTCATAATATTTTAGACTCAAAACTATCACAATCTTCACAAAATATTTTTGTATTTTTATAATTGATTTAATATTGTTTTATACGTATTTTATGCATAATTATGATCTCGGGTTTTTTTCTTTTGAAGAATATACAACATATCACACATAAGTACGTTATATGCGTATGAATATTTCATATAAAATAGCTAAATTATTTAGCCTGGAAATAGTCAAATGATATCGATAATAGTGCTCAATATTTTGTCAACGATCTAATTTAATTAAACAATTAAAACGTGTCTATTCTGGTGTTTTATTCTGGGTCAATATACTTGTTGTGGTGGTGTTTTTTATCGATACAGTGATTTCTATTTTCACGCTCGCCGATTTAACGCACTTTTGTATTTTAACGTAAACTAAATAATAATATCACTTCAACAATAATTATAAAAGATCGCAAGGATAAGTTTTTTCAATAAACAATAAAATAATAGGTATTTCGTTCTGATATATCCTATTTGTACCTTAAATGTTTGTGGGTAAGACATGTTAGTTTACAGTTCACACAAAAATTATTTATAACTGTGAAGATCGACTTGTGTATTGAATTATATATCACCCAAAGTTAAAAAAATTCCCAAAAATGGATCAATATATTATTTGAAGTATTCGCATAAAGTGTAAAATAATTAGTAAGTTTAAATCGATTTTAGCTGAACTATTTTGAACTTTGTAAATTTTGATTTTATAAAACTTTATTTGATTCACTTAATACGGATCACTAATATTGTTTGTTTCAAATAATATGTAATTTTCTCGTTAAATGTGTATCAATCCAAAAAAGTATTTTTCTATGGATGTTTATAATAATTACGAAATTATAATGTACATCTTATTAAATGACATACAAATGTTTTCCTTTTATTTTTTGCATCTTAAGTTATTTTTATGCATTGCGTGAACCTATAATGTGAAAATTTAAAATTTATTATTATAAAAACCAAGAAACGAACTAACAAGTTTGAAAGTTGGTTTTTTCTCATTTGTTTATGTATTACGAGTTTTTTTTATCATAATTGTTACCAATACTTTGAGGTGCCAAGCGAGAATCAAGAAAAATTACCATTTATATGACACACATTTTTTTTTCAGAATATTAGTATATTTCTCAATTTTCATGAGTACATAAAATACATTTTCTCAAAATTAAGTTTATGTAAACCAACCTTAAGTCCACGTGGCTATTTGGACACACGTATGGCATAAATGACAAAACCAACAACAATTTTTTTTAAAATTATTAAATTTTGTTCTTTTTTAACAAGCATTTAACATTGTAATCACACCAATCTTCATATGAAGTACATAGAATTGTAGCACGTTTGATAGTAGAGTGATTTTTGTTGTTTCAACACCAACAGTTTGAACCACTAGCAATCAGTTGGTTTTTATTACACGCAGTTTGAGATTGTAATTAATTCGTTTATTATTATGTGTATTATTATTTTTTCATTTTTATATTGCAATTGTCAATCTTGTTTTATTTATGAACCACTTAATAGAATATTTGGCGACAATAGCTTCAGCTCTTACGTTGTATTGTATGTATGTATCCGTACTGTTGGGCAAAAAAAAAAACAAAAAAAAAAATCGTTTTACTTTTTATTTTTCCAAGCACCATATTCAATTATCACACTTCGAGTCCCATTGTTTCGCGTCGTTCCCAAAACTACATCAAACTGCAGATAGGTTCAAACGAATCGAAAACGTGATAATTATTGTCACAAAACAATGTGTCCGTGTATACGCGTTAACGAATCGACTCGCTATCGATTGTTATATTCTCGGTGAATGGACTAAAATCAAATTTAAATATTCTTCCGACAATCACGATGGGAACTGAACCCGCAAAAGAACACATTTCCCAGTCGACAGCTCCGAGAGTCGGTCGACGGCAAATGTTTTGCAATTCTAGAAATTTTCCTTCAAGTGAAACTTCTCTTTTGAGCGTTTTCTTATGTGTTCATGTTTTTCAAAGAATTTTCGGAAATTTTTAGTTTCTGGATCTCATCAAAATAAAATGTTAAAAAAACCTTCGACCGAAATACCGTTTCACTTTAATTATTATCTACTTTTAGAAGTGATTCCGGATAAGTACCCGATAAGAATATTGTTTCCAAAAAAAAGGAGAAAAAAAAGCGATTGGTTGAAAACCGATACGTGCAGACAAAATCCGAAAAAATGAAAGTGAGCGCTCGGAAATAATATCGCCATTATCGTAGTTTATAGCTCGCGTATATTATGCAAATCGCCCCAGATTTCGATTGTTTGTATACTGTTACTACGCCGAGCTAATACGGATTTAATAATTCGATTTGCAGTGTCGAAACCCAACAATCATCGCTTTCCGCAGCAAACGATATAATGATGGCCGACAATAATACGGACCACAATGGGATTCGAAATAATATTATAAACGTATATCATTATAGGTAAACCGATTTTGATTTTAATACACACATTTACACGTTTAATGGTTTCTATTACTTTCACTAAGCGGCCTCCTCCGTGTCGCTTTCGTCGTTAAACTAATTAAGTTTGAAATAAAAACAAAGAAAAAAAAAAAAAAAACAGAAAAATCGATAACCTATAGTCGCGGATCGACGTAAAAATGTAAAATCTACTTTTCGCGTTCGTACCTATATATATATATATATATATATATATATATCTAAGTACAACGGGACTAAGCGATGCTAATTGATTCCGACTCGTTTTGAGTGTATATAGTTTTTTTAAAACGCGAATCGTTTTCGTACGAAAAAGCAGGTGCAAAAAAAAAAAATTTCTATTTTCTTTAAAATTCTATTTTACGAACGACGTTTAATCGATGTCAAGATGATCCCCACGAAATTGACAGAGCGTGTAGTCGCCCGTGGACCAAGTTGTTTGGGGGATAGGAGTAACTGGAAATAATTCTGAGAGGTCGTAATGAATCGATGGTCCGCAAAAATCTCATCATCAAGCCCGAGTTTTTCGGAAGAAGGTCAAATATTTTGTAGCTCCTCTTATTCGCTGCTATGTTGCATCTAGATTACTGTGCACAATTCGAATATTTAATATTAATTCAATATTTTGATTAATATTTTTCTGCACCTATATTATAATTTACAAATAAATAAAACGGTTATTTGAATTGTTTTCTTTTGCAATATTTTGACAAAAAATTTTAGTTTGCGTCACAGTATAAATAAATAAATATATATGTATAAAATAACTCAATAATATGCGACCGTAAAACCAAAAATTACAGTTAACGATTCGTATTAATAATATTTTAAGTTTTTTGAAAAAGTTATTTTTACTTTCACGAATTTTGAAAGAAATCTAATGAATCATATATCCGAATAATAAGTCAATATGTTTATGCTTATTCCTCGGATCCGAAGTATTCATAGAACTTAATTTATGCAATTTATGAGTATCGTAATATTACAGAATGCTTGTATATTTGTCCCGAAATATGAAATCATATAGACAAATGTAAAAAGTGAATAAATTGACGTGGAGTTCTCGAGGACTTGTATATGTTTTTAAATCATTTTACACAAAAATCGCTCAATATTATATACAGCTAAATATTATTGTATAAAACCTGGAATTTTTTTTTTAACTTTCCGAGCGTTTTACGAGCTGGCTCAGATTCATTATTTTCGTAGAACATTTATTTCGTGATCGTTCATCGATTGATATTTACCTGCAGTGAAAAACGTTAGTAAAAACGTGCACAGTCAGTCTGTTTGTCATAAAAAATCGAGTATAGAAAAATTTTAATTTCATTATTCAAGGTAAAAAAAAAAAAAAGATTTTCCCTTTTTCGCGCGCGTGCATAACGTGTTTACAGCAATGACCCGCATATTATCGACGGTACGGTTATTAGTGTCGGATCGGACGTGCTCTACATCTGCGTCTTCTCTAAACCTTCTGCGTATGAAATTTTAATAATATTTACTATATTTACTCAATATATGGTTTGAAATTTAGCATTAAAATTTTTTTTTGAAAATATTACGTGTAAAATGCTCTCAAAAACATACATTTTTGAATCATGGGAATTGTACTATGCCCAAAAATACATAATTCTACTTCGAGAAAAATTGAAAATTCGAGTTTTTCAATGGAATAAAACCGAGGATGCATAAATATTTTTGCGATGTGTATTGTTTTTTCTATAATCCCTTAGGGGCATATAATATTGATTAAAAAGTAAAATAATCAAATTGATAATTAGTAACCTTTTTCTAGATAAAGTAAATTTTAACCAAGATTACCTTTGTGAATTGTTAAAAGCCCTAAATTGTGATTGTAATTTGTAAGTAATCAGTCGACTAGAAAAGTGTTTGCTCCAGTTTTATAAAAGCTGAGTAACTTGAGCTGGAATCAACTAATTTTGGACAATAGAATAAAGCTGTCAGTTTTTGATTTTTTGTGTTCAAAAACAATCGTGCTACTTGCCAATAATAATAATAATATTAAGTAAACAGAATTCACAATGATTTGGTTTTTTTTGTGTCCTGGTTTTTGTTTCTTAAATTTTAATTCACATAAACTAATAATTATTGATTAACAAAGAAAATTGATTAAACTGACGAAAATAAAAGAAAGAAACGCAATTTAAAAACATGCTATTTAAAAATACATAGGTATTTTATTTGTGAAAATATGTGTACAATGTAGAATACAACATAAAAGATATTGTTGTATATTTGGTTATCTAAACAGTTGCTCCTTATTATTATTTATTGATTATTAATGTGCGGACAGAGGCCAAATTTTATTCAAAACAAAACGTAAATTTTATCACATCATCTGGATAAGAATATTAATTTATTCACTATCTGTTGGTTATTATATAGATTCTGAGTAGAGCAAGAAATGTATTGAATGTATTGTGATATCATTTTTTATCACTTTTAAAATTTCACAATAGGCCTGAAACAGCCCCAAATATTATGGTTGTTCAGGCCTTTTTTTTTGTTTACAAATTTGATTTTTTGAATTATGGTGTTAAATAATTAAATTATTAAATTTTAAATCGGTCTTTATTTTTGACGATAACTGTTCTAAAACGTCTTATTCGAACTGTTTCAAATTTTCACAAGTTACTGTAATGGATTGAATACTTTAGATGCTGTAAGTTTCTCAAAAACCTCCATCCTTTTTTTTAGTCAAATATATAAAACTAAAAAGTTTATACGCGTTTTCGGCACTCGCGGCGGTCACTGACAATTTTCGTCTCGACGCAGGAAAGTCCGGGCGAGCGGTGCGCGAACAATTACACGATGGTGTGCGTCAAGCGAGATTTGCTCGCGTTCTTGAACGCACTGGACGGCGAGCGGAGCTACGAGATCTATCCGGGGTTCTCGGTGAACCAGAGGCGTAGCTCACCACCGCCGCCGCCGCCGCCGTCCCACCGAGCGACGGAACCGAGCAATTCCACCCAGCTGGACAGCCTGATCGCCAAGCGGCTGAACGACTACGCGGAGAGCATCGAGTTCCGCGTCAAGCTGATCAACCCGATCAACCGGACGGCCCGGTCCGTGGGCACCAGCATACTCGAGCGGATACTGCCGTTCTTCAGGATGAGTGAGTGAACCGTCATAATTTAATGTACTATAATCAATGTTGTAGTTGGTCAAGGAACAGTTTTGGTCATCGTATGATTTGCAGTCAGTAGCGTTATTTCAGTATTTTCTAGCCCGGGACGAACTGACAAGTTTGCCGACTCACAACACCATCGCCACGTTACTGATACGACTTAAAACGTAAAATTTTCTTACTTAAACTTTCGATGAGCACGAACGCAAGACTGAGGCAAACGTATTACCCCCCATGCCCAAAATTACGCCACTGAATATACAGTGTGACGAGGCTGGCCGTTGACATGTTAAAAAGTCACCACACCGGCTGATTTTAATCCTGTTGCCAATGTAGAAAGAAAATCTGAAAAAAAAAACCGAACACTCGAATTTCGGATACAATTTACTACTCCTCCTCAAACTCGCGGGTTAGCCCACGCCTATGCTCGGCGGTATTTTGATCTCTTAGAAAGTGGCGTTCGTACCTCGGGTTTGACGAAAATGTCCGTCTTCAAACGTCCGTAATATTTTAAAATATAATATGACTTTTAAATATCCTCGTTTTTCGAAAAACGCTTGAAGCCCATTGACAAACGACCGATAGAGGGACAAACAAAACTATAACGACTATCGTAGTTTTAATCGTATTTACATTGCTCGTACATTTAATAATATTTCATTTTATCGTCTCCGTTTCTTTAGTATTATAGCGACTATATTATACATAGATTTTGGCGTAAATTGGTGTCGCCGTTCGCAAAGTGAAAGTCGCGTCGAAATTTTTCACACGGGTGCAATAATACTATACACGTAGACAACAAAAGAAAACTAAAAAAATGAAAAAATTAAAATAAAAAAAAAAAACAAATTAAACGCGGTACACACGACGATTGTATTTCTCGTCAACCGGTTGATTAGACGTTTGCGGGAGCGAAATAATATAAAACGCTACGAATTCGGCGTGACGCTAAAACATTATATTATTGTTGTAGACACGCATCGTCAGCGTCATCGCATCATCACGTGTCGTACCGATTTTTTTTTGCCGAGACTTAATCAAATAATATAATATCGACCGAAGTTTAATGCATCGAATGTATACGTTTTGTGGATAACATGTTAAAACAACGCGAAATCGGCTATAAACCAAAATTGTGTCTACCAATTTTTTGGATTTTTAACCATATAAATATAATACTATCTTGTTTAGATTTCGTTAAAGTTTCGAGACCAAAAACAAAAAAACTGGAGGTTTTACGGAACAATATAACTGTGTAAAATTCAAAAATTTCAATGTCCCGTTACTCCCTCAATAACGACCGAAATCGATTGAAATTTCACCGGAACACTCGTAAGACCTTCCTAAATGACACGCGTACATTTCAAGTCTGTCGGAGGGATTCGAAAAATCGGCCCGTTTTTTTTGTTTTTGTTTCGAAAACAACAATCGAAATTTCGAAAAACGCTTCAAACCTACTACCACCTCGGATCCATTGTCCGTCCGTTGAGGTATCACGCGTTAAACGGAATCGTCTTTGCAGGCCGCAAGAAGAAGGACCACCAGGGCCTGTACTGGGCGGTGGGCACGATGGCCGCGGTCGGCGCCAGCGCCCTGATGGCGCTGTCCAGCAAGGCTCTGATGACGGCCGGCGCGGCGCTGGCCATGGCCGTGTACAGCTGCATGAAGAGCCACGGCGGCGGCAAGAGCGGCGGCAGCCACCTGACGGCCACGCTGATGGAGGAGAGCGCGCTGGTGCCGCACCGGCAGTGCGCCGAGACGGCCGCCGTGGTGGACATCTCGGGCCCCGGGGGGCACGGCGGCTACGACGTGCAGGAACGGTTCCCGGGCACGCGCAAGACCATCGAGATCGTGTCGCCCGCCATGCCCGTGTACCGGGTGCACCAGCAGCAGCAGCAGCAGCAGCAGCAGTCCGACGACTACGGCTCGTCGTCTTACGGCACGTCCCAGTCCCAGCTGTACCAGTAGTAGTAGTAGTGAGACACGCGGATGAAAGTGACATGTCATCCGTCAACGTGGGGGCACATTCGTTTTCGGAATCAGTCTGAAAAATCCAAAATTAAAAAAAAAATCCGTTTTTAATTAATTTTTACGACCCGTATAAAATATTATGCGTATTACGACCGTGACCGTTGAACGAACTCAACCCGTATAATATGCTATTGACAACAACAACTCATTATTAACCCGAAAACGGATTCATCGTTTCTCTACGAAGGGGATGAGGGTTAAATGATTTACGTCGCGTGTACTAGCGGTGTGTTCGTTCCGATTTCGATAAGATCGGTCCAAGACGGACTATGTTTTATTAATTAAAACGATAAGAAAAAACAATTTATAAAAAAAAAAAAAAAATTCTGTTTAAGAGTTGTGGAAAAAAAAAACCAAATCAACGTCCGAAACCGTAAACAATAATTTATTTCGTTTACTATTATTTTAATGTAAAAAACGTTTAATTTTTAGCGTTTCGTACGATGTACTCATCTTTAATATATTTTATTATTTTTACGCGTAATCTAGCGACGATGTTTTATGCTATTATACAATTGTAATTAACTTATTTTATAATTGTTATTCGTATTTATTCATTTTATATCATCAAACGTATTTATTTTATATTATTTTTGTGCATAGCTGATGTTTTGTGGAATTAATCGTAAATATTATAAGTCGAATAAGAATAATTTTGGTTTTACCTCGGGTATTTCACGATGGTTGAACTTTTGGCATAATTATAAGCGTTAGCCTTGAGCTTTTAAAATTCGTATTTTTAAATTAACTCTTTCAAATTATTATAATAGTAGAATAATTACGATTGGAATTGTTTCTTATTTATTTTGTACTTGAAGCGAAAAATCGTGTTTGGTTATTATTCCTATCGACCTCTTCTCGTCCATCAGACATACGGTGAAACAATAATTGTCCTAACAATATAATATAGACATTCCTATATTATATTGTTAGGAATGTTTTTTTTAAGGCGTTGTTTAGTAAAAGTTAGTATAAGCTTACAACTAGATATAAGCTGCATAAATGTTAAGTACAACTGTGGATTAGTAGGTATGAAATCAGTCAGTAAATCGTATTGTGTATAAAGGTTCATAAGTTTTTCGTTTTTTCACTAATATACCAACTACAAAGTTGAATAGATTAATTTTTAAAGTTTCAAAAATGTTTATAAACCTATCTATAGGTATGTCATGTTCAAATGAAAAACACTACAGTACTACACATCGCCGCAGACAATAGGAACTATATTTCTTAAAATTATCGAAAACGCTTATTCCGTAAAACTTATGATTTTTCATATGTTTCAGTTCCGTACAAAACAGTTTTTACTACACGGAAACGATATTATATTTTGCACAAACAGTCAATTTTACTTATTCGCGTGGGATTAATTTTAAATCGCACAAAATGTGTGTTTAAATGACTTGAAAGTTTTAAATGTTCGTAACGCTAAGAATTTCATTAAATTTGCCTACACGAAACCCCTTAAAAGTTACCAAATAACGTCCACTTCATTCTCTAACGTACATAGTGATGTGGGACGAGAATATTCTCTTGGTTATAAACTGAAATCATTTTAATTAATCCACAAAACTACAAAATATATCGTGGTTGCTATTAAATATTACGTTCTGTTAATGAAGGAATATTTTATAAAAACTGCCTGAAAATATAGTTATTTAATTTTGGTTTTTTAACCACATTTTACATCACAAATCTTACCCGTAAAATTTTTAAATAAACATTTAAAATATTCAAATATTTCCAAACTGGTTTGGTTAGGTATATAAGAAAATTACCGAATATTTTCGAGAATATTCTCCTAAAAGTTAATCACCGTAAATTTACATTGCCAAACGTATCTACCATAATTATAATAATCACCTATAATAATATTTATATATATATATTTACTATTTATAATTTACGATATTGATTTTGAAAATTGTTTCTAACAAACAGTTAGTGATTTGCGTCTATACATTGAATGAAAAATAATTCTGTTTTATTGTAACTTTTCAATTACACCTATATATATTATTAGATATAATACATTTATGATGAATTCACGATAAATCGTTGAAATTTTTTTTCAAAAAAATACGTCTGAATTACTTAATATGATTTTTATAAATCATAGATTAAAAGTAATCAATATGCAAACGACATATTATTATAATGTCGAAATGTTAATTTTCGAGATTTCTCGCACGTGTATAATTTGCGATGTTTTCAGATAGGATGTTAAGTTCCGTTAAGGTTTCTCTGGGGATTTTGAACAATCGCTAAAACAAAATTTATCGTTAATATTGTTCTCCAAAGATGGCCGTTTTCTAACAATTGTTTCAGTTTTGAATAGTTGAAATAAGTGTATAGGTGCACGTCGTTTTCTAAAATTAAAAGTATAGTTTCCACTCAAATATATAGTTGTGCCCGCCACTGCCGGTGACGTACGGCATATGGAAGAACGCCATCTCGGAAATAAAACTGTTGAAAAGAAATACGGTTACCGGGCGACTTTGAAAGTGTGTACGATATCGTCTTCTATACCTGATTAAAAAAATAAATAAAAAAAAAACACCTGTTTCGAGCGTGCAAATGAAATTTTTATGCATTCGTACCGGACGAGAAAAAAAAAAAATAAGTATTAATTGTTCCGTCGTGCAGCACAAAATGTTATTTGTCTTCATACACACTTGACACAGATATATTCCGCGAGTGACAGTTTGTTTCTATATCATTCGATACACTCGAGACGCGCACTACGAATCAGTTGACAAAAAAAAAAAAAATTAAATAAATAACTTCCCATTTCTACGACAGCATAATGACGTTTAGTACGATCAAGTATTTAGAAAATAACAACTATTATTGAAATTTGGTTTTTTTATCTCGATCGGATTGAATTATTTAAAATACATATAGAATAGTAAAGCCCCGCACGAACTAGTTTTTACCACGCCGAGAATATAAATTATACGGTCGCGCAATAATAAAAGCGTTGTTGGCTTGTAAATTTTAATATTGTTCAAAGTTAGGTACGGTAAATGTTTATTTATGTGCGTTTAAAACATTATTGAAACAATTATTCAAAAAGTTTCTAGAAAATCGCTTGTACAAAGTTTGTGACGGCACTTAATAATGAAGGTGTTTTTCCGGTCTTCTTATAGTTTTTGAAGAGTTTACTACGATAGCTAAACATCAGTTAAAAATATTCGGTGGATGATTTCAATAAGTGTTTGTCAATTTTTTTTTTTATATTTTATAAAAATAGTCTTGAAATAATTTTCGTTACTTGAAAATACGTTGTTAATTTTCAGGGAAATCGGCAAATTTGAATTTTATTGAAAAATTTCTCTATCTTATATCATGTATAATATCATTTGCAAAAATGATATTATACATGATATAATATAATATAATATAATATCCAATATAATATCATTTGCGAAAATCACGGCTTTCGGCATATTTTCGTCATAATTTGTCAATCACTGCTGTCTAAAAAAGTTTAAAAACTTACAGTTTTCTTCTCCTGAAAATCAAACACTCTAAATATAAAAATATCCTACAGAAGAGTGACACACGTTGATGGCCAAAAAACACCAAACGCGACGATGGTACTGGATATTATGTTAAATCGGAATGGAATTAATTGGCTGCAGATTTAAAACGAAATTAGTAAACATACAAAATTTACTATAATAATATTATGGTTATATAATATTGTTTATTGAATTTTATTGCAAATGTGTATTCAAATTGAGTTTCCGATTTCGCTTCTTTTTAATAGTTTTTGTATTGGAACAATATCGTAATTCTTTTTTATGATATTCCAAATCATTTGTTAGAAATATGCCATTTTTTTGTTACCTGTAACAAAATGCGAATCGTGTTATTACTGTATATTCATATATCGCAATATTTGTGTAACTAAATAATAAGACAATAGATGCAATTTAGTAATGTTTTGGAGGATGCAATTTGGTATTGAAATGCACGGCGGCTCGATATAGTATAGAGCGACTTTCCTTTATAATATAGTCGCTCACTGTTTTGGATGATTTTGTTAGAATTTGTATATTACATTTTATTTTGATTGTTATGAATTCCTAACTTGAATAGAAAGATTTTGAGTAAGTTCCGTTTATCCTATAAAAACACAATCGTGAGAGTTGTAACGATTTCATTTAAAACATGAAAAATAACGGATGGGCATTTAGCAAATTTAAAATCTAATGATTAGTTTTCCTATAACTGCAGAATGAATGAGCCAAACAATTGTATAGAGCTCGGAAAATAATGTTTTTATCACTAGTGTATATCTAGTAGAATCTATTTATTCGGGCACTATAAATAAAAAGCACAAAATGATTCAAAGTGTCAAAGTTCTTTGGAATCTTAATTTTGACATTATTTGAAAGTCGTATAACTATAACCCCGATCAAAGTTTTCAAAAATCGCCGAACAATTAAAAATTATACCTATAAATATTTCTAAAAACGGTTAGATGACTCCTAAATGTGTACATCTATTTAAAGAAAATTAATTCGCACATAGCGTAAAAAAGTTTTAAATCTCTCTAACGACTACTTTAAGAATAGATTTTACTGTCAATTGTGCCACGGTTAATAAATATTTTACACAAAAATATTTTTGGTCTTTTAAGTCAGCCATAGATTGTGTTGAAACTATCGGATGCAGATAGAAAATTTGGTGTCATAAGCCAAACATCTAAATTTCAATTCACTGACTTAAAAAAATTTATCTCAAAAATATTACAAATTCTTATAAATTTTCGAGTTTTAACGAATAAAAAACAAAAAAAAAAAAAATTTAATTTAGTTTTATTTATATTGCTCAATGACTCTATGTCTTGTTTTTATTGAATTTTCAAAGCCTTTTCAGGAAAATATAGTTTTTATTGAATAAATACGACTTTTAAATTGATATTTCAAACAATTATTTCAATGTCCTGTCAATAACTAAAAACTGGAAAGAAAACTTTTACAATTATACCAGTCTTGTATAATATTAATAGGCCTTACCATTTGTGACGGTTAATCGTTATTTCTTTTTTGTTAGTTATTGTGAGAGATTTTTTAACAACTCGTTTTTCGTAAACTTTACTGTTTTGCATATAATTTTTTGTCTATTATTAATTAAATTTTATAAATTTCAAAAAAACAATCGTCTAAAATACCGTAAAAACGATAAAAGATTCCATTACTGTCAAATTTATAGTTGGTTTTGAGCAAAAAAAGAAACAATTATTATCATCATTAAAATATATCATAATATCCAATGGTTTCTTAAGAATATATACGAACCTTTGTAGGGAGAATTATGGCTTCTAACATTTATTAGATTCGAGTAGGTTAGACTAGGTATTTTAGGGAGTGGATAAATTATTATATAAAGCCCTAAAAACAGTTTTCAAAAGAAAATAATTGTGTTTTGAACCGTTTTTTTTTTTTGTCCATTAGTTGCGTAACATTTAAGAAATATGAATATTGCATTTTTGGAATGAACCAAAACGAAATTTAATAAAATGTATCTATGAATTGAACATTGTAATGTACAATAACTGAACTTACTCTTAGGTAACGATGTACATCTTCGACGCAAAACATTAAAAGATTACCTAACAGACATTCATCGGTAAATGATTCACCTGAAAATTAAAAACTACATTTTAAACATACTTAAGTAGTTTATATTAAAAAACAAAAGTTTAAGTAAAACGGATGTATTATCCAACGCAAAAGTCCGTAACTGTTCATGGTAGGTATTCATCGAGAAATCCCGTAACACTCTCTACTCAAAAAAATTATCTCATACACGAAAATTACACTTATTTGAAGTAAAATCATCGACATACCATAACTAAAATTTTTTTTCAAAATCTCGAAAATGACAAAACAATTTTGTTCAAAAAACCGTTATATATGAGTTACTAAATCACTGCATGGTAGGAAACTTCCTTAAAACCGACAAAATAATTACAAAAAAAAAACATTACAAATAATATTATAGTATATAAGATGCGTCCAAAATCTAAAATTTCTTTTTGAAGATTCATAATTTTTCAACAGATTGTACTAATATTTAACTATTGAATAAAATATTATTTACCTCTTTGTGGACAAATCTCTAAAAATTTTTTGTGGAATCTCTTTTCATCATCTCCTTGATTTGTCACTTTTTTAAATTCTTCAAATGAATACTTGCCGTTGACTATCTGCTCGCAACAATAATTCGATATGTTTTCAATAATTAAATGAAAAAAAATGCATACAATCCAAGAACATGATTTTGCGTAAACATGTCGATAATTTATAATTACAATTAATAAAATAACAAATAGTGTACTTTTTTTTATTCTGTTGTGTGCCGTGAGCATGAGTAAATGAAAACAAAAAAATAGCATCATCAGTGAACGCAAAGAAAAGTAAAACGCCGTCGAAAATAATTTAAAATTATGTAATAACATGTTTTATTTTTGGAATTTGAATGAAATTTTTTTTCAAATTAAAATTAATAAAAATGAGTACTGTGCAAACGTGCAATTATTATAATTTCAAAACTTATGAAAACCGATTGAGTATATCAAACGTTTTTGTATTCATCAAATCCATGTTGTTTTTTATAATATCGACATTAAAATTTTCTCTTATTCTTATTTATTTTAGAACATCGTAATTAGTGTATTGAGGAACCGTATAGAAATTCAGAAATTCGTATGTTTAATTTTGAAATTAAACGATGGCGTAATTTATTATGTTTTATACGAATTAAGCTCCTTCAATTATAGTTATTTAACGTACGTATTATTTTTGAAAATAATTGATTAATGTATAATACACTGTAAATAAAAACTAATTACGTAAACGTGGAAAAATCAAATAACATGTTTGTTTTATGCTTTCTATTCAACCATATTTGAATAATATTTAATATAGATAAGTGTAAGCATTTAATCCAATCATAGTACGTATCATAATGACCTACATATTTACGTGTAATATTACCCTAGATTTACTTACCATATTCATTTTTTTGTAAACACAGCCGGCCATACACTAGAAAAAAATTATGAAATTCATTAATTAACACTGTTTACAACTAAGTTGTACAGAACGTACGAAACGATTAAAATTCATATTCGAAGTATGCTTTTTAAACATACTTTTGGCTCTTCAGTAGTAAAATGTTCTGTAGTAAAGGCTTTTTCGGCTTCGGCTGAAAAAAAAATAGTTATAAACATTATCAATAATACAATATTGTTTATTTCATAACGGTTATAATATTAATTTCAACAACAAAAATTAAACCGTTGTTCGATCTTTTTCACTGCGGTCAAACACCATAGACTGCATTTTAACAATTTTCTACTGTGTAAATGTATTTTTTTTATTTTATGAAAAGTGTGTCGAACAGAAGCCGGTTTACACATCAATAGGGGTTCCGTAACGAAATAACATTTCATTTCCCAAAAATAGTAAAAAAGTCAATACATGGATTGTAGTGGTTTAAATAATGAATAATGAAAATATGGAATTTTTGAAATACAAATCAGAAAAACCCTATCAATCTACTTTTGTTTCGATCATAACAGCCGAAAATTAATCGAAATTTATTATTAATATAGTGAGTTACCGATAGTGAGATTTTTTTCCATCGCACACGCTTTTATGATCTCCGTCGAGTTGTACTTGGCATCATATTCGTTCTGGGTTTTGGCGGTATGATCTTCCGCAACCGGCGATCCATCGGCGATCTAAAATCATCGTTTCATGAGGAAAATATTTCTGAGCAAGTTATACAATATTCGCCTATACGTCCGCATTCGAATCGCCACACGGTTAGGTTAGAAAAAGGTCTTGGAAAAATCAAAAGTTTTCGTAAAGTCATTCAAAATCATCGTTCATTACGGTTTTTTCTGTACTTTTTCCAAGTGGACAACACGATTTGTTTAAGTTTACAAAATCTTTGATTTTTTTTTTAGTATTTTTAACGGAACAATTAACACGAATTGATTTGAATTCGTTGTATTTCTTATCAAGATTAACTAGATTAAATAAAATAAAAAAAGTCAAGTTAATTTTAATTACATTTATTTCATTTAAAGTTTGCTTTATTGAAGAAGTTATCGTCATTACATAGTGGTAAAAAACACACATCATATGAATACCAATACATTCTTCGTTTCACTCAGAAAAATTTAAATAATTGACTTTTAACTTTTTCTTTTTCTAATTGACTTAACATAAAGTGTTAAAAGTATTGGTTAACTTTCCCAGCCTTGCTTTTGATTTATGTATTATTTATACTCACAACAACGACGGCGACGGACAAGCACAGAAAAACAGCGGCCAACTTGAGAACGATCATTTTGTATGCCTTTCAGTGAGTATCTCCGACGAATGGACGAAAAACGATGAAAAAAAAATGAGTTCTACTGCAATCAAGTACGGTCGTCATCTATTTATAAGGTTTTTGATTTTCGTGTTTGTTTTTTTTCACTAGTAGATGTAAAGGTCAGAGTTTTTGGTCTTGATGCAAACGCTGAATAAAAAACACGGGTCGTTTTATTTGCGCAATCAAAAACGATCATACAGAAAACATTCATAAAACGAGCTAATTGACGACTTTTGATATTTGCACCTTTTGATATTCAGACGTGATAAATCGTAAAAATCGTGCAAAAACACAAGTAGGTACCGACGTAATTAAGATAGTAAAATAATGATGTAAACATTGAAGTGTTTCTATATTAATTATGTCTGGTCAGTATAATGCTAGAGCGTGTGATGCTGATCTCCGAATAAAACGTTTACACTCGACTATTTTATCTATTTGAAATTGTTATTGATTTAAATTTAACCTATAGTAACGATAATACTTAACCAGTAGTAATAAGGCTTTCGATCAAATGATATACGAAGGCCACACGTTTGAAAATAATACTTTTTTTTACACTGCAAAACCATTCTTAAATCATAGTAATATTATTACTTTACTGAAAGGGAGCAAATAGCTAGTTTTAAAATGATCTGAAATGTTCTTTGATAGTTCCATCAAAACGATATGATCCTTTTTATATTTTGAAAACCTATCAACATTGTCTGTGTTTCCTAAATTTAACATTTTTGAAGAGCACACATTTTATTTTAATTTTTTTCAATTAATGAACATATTTTTCGTTAAGAAATTTATAAATCGAAACAAGAAGAAAATTAATTGGACGACGTTGTCCAGGATAAAAAAAAAAGACGTTGTTCTGAATACAAATCTGTTTTCATGAGAAAATCATTTTGGTCCACGTGTTTGTTGGTCGCGTACTGATGAAACTCACCAGACATATTTTAGCACATTAATAATGCCGAGACTTTTAATCATTTTTGAACATAATATTATCCCAAATCTAGTTTGACGGTATAAAATATAAATGTACACCAATTAAATATGTTTCAAACTGTGTGTTTTAAATTTTTATTTTATATAAGTAATACCATGTAAATAATAACTGTATACTTGAATCATTTATCTCATCCACGAGATTAAATAATATTATTTTTTTATCCATATTAGAATTTAGAAGCTTTTTTTAAGGAAAAAATCTGTTCGAGTCAACCACGTTATAATATCCACGTTGTGAACGAAATCGCTCTTATTATATAGAGAGGAGACGACGATCGTCACGTAATTAAAATAGCGTCAATTATTCGGTCAAGTCGAATTTTAATTATAATATTTTAATATATTAATAGCCTATGCGAAACAATAACAACGATCTAATTAACGTTTCGTGTCGTTAAAAAATGTACAGAACGAGCCGATTTCACTTTCTCGTTGGTGTGTAACATTTTTGTAGTTACAATTTGCCCAAAATACTTTAACTCGATAGGACGTTTAATTTCCTCACATTATTCACAATAATTAATAACGTTTAGAATCTCGTAAACTAGGTACCATCGTTATCAATCGTTTTCTATACAATATCATATAAAAGTTACCCAAAAATCTTCTGAAATTAATTATTACGCTTGTACAAAGCTTACTAAGGTACATTGATTAAATCACACAATTTTAAGTGGTACAACAGTTCTAAGAGGGTCTATATCTTGAAAAAACAAAACTGAAAATCATGTTTACAAAACAGTTTAAAGTTTTTTATTTTTTTTGGTTGACAGTATTTTTTTGGCAAAACTAAAAACGTGTTCAAAACTATCTGATATGGCTGAGCCTAACCTAACCTAACGATCACTACTCGTACGATTGTTCACAGAAATAATCATCTTCGTAATGTAAAATTAATCGTTCAACTTAAAGTATAGGTAATTCGTATGCGAGCCTTGGCGGTGATAAACTATAACCTTATCACCTCACACTATAGGTACGCTTCCACTGCTAAATAAGATGAAGTAAAAAAAAACTAATTTAAAGTTCGAGTAGTGATTACTACAGTAATCACCGTGACTTGAAATCGATATGAACAACTTTATAGAAATAATAGTTCACTCATAGAACATATTTTTACAAATTGCATAATATATTTCGTTAAACATGTTTAAAAACAATATTGCAGAACTTATTAATCAGTATATATCTATTAATAATAAGTAGTTTTCTTGTCTTAAATTTAAAACACAAATGTGTTGAAAATATGGCTCAGGGTACATGAAAAAAAAAAACAAAGATTTAATGTTTAGATAGGAAAGTTTAAGACTAATTTGTGAAATTTTTTGAAATTTTTCTCACACCTGTACAATACCAACGTTAACATTTTGTATAAATATCATGTCTTTCCAGTCATTATTTCGGGAGTTATGACTAATTAACAAAATTGATTTAGTCAAAAACGCGTTTTCCGTACTTTTTCCGTTTTTTCTTAAATTTGTTTTTTCGTTTATCCTGAAGAACTTTTTTGGAACTGAAAATTTCGAAAAAAACACGTTCAATAATGCACCAAGGATATAAAATTCTCTACCGGAAAGTGGCACTGTTGTTGAAGATCGGAGCAATTCCCTAGGAGCTACACGTGCCACAGACACAAAAATAAAAGCACACATCTTTGTATTATCAATAGCTTCCTCGCTTCGCTCAGGATCTAAAACAATGCAAATTTCGATAAAATAACCAAATATTACGATCGTTCGCGAGAACAGAGTGAAAGTCTGAATTGATAATTGTACAAAAGCAAACATATTATATTTCGCGCGAAATATCACACATAATTATATTAATATATTAATATTAATGAATACTCGTAACCCGATTTCGGTACGATAAATTATTTATACTTTTTTTTTTTTTTTCAAACAAGAACGATCCGATCTCGCGACGGCGCGCAACATAATATTATTATTTAACGGTACACGGACCGACGCGCGCGCGTTTTTTCTTCTCGCCGCGTGTTATGAATTAATTCGAACGTTTTATTCGTTCGCCTTCGAAAGACCGAAAAACTGGGTCAATTTTATTTATTTATATTATTATCATCATCATCATCGTCGTCGTCGTCGTATATTGTTGAGGGCGTTACCGTATTATTATATTACACACGCGCACACACACTGAGACACCTTTGTTCGGAAAAACAGTTCGGGAAGAGCTGCGCGAGAGATTAATTAGGCCTCCGTAGTCCGGCGTAAGTATATCGAATCGTTACTATTACTTTGTTCCTTTTGTACGGTCGTAGGCGAGTCTCACGAGAGAGTGAAACTTTTTCAAAACCGTTTTGGGTGAACGCTCTGAACGAAAATGGTATAAACACACACACACAGTTTTACGGACGCACAATGCCCATTGCGAGCGGTTAAATTTTCCGAAATCTGTATCGTCCGCTGCTGCGCCGAAGACGGAAAGATTATTAATTATTGTGTGCGGCCGTCGGATTAAAAAAAAATAAAAAAATGATGAATCACCCGCGTCTCGTTAGTAGTACAATAACGCACGAGACGTATCGACGACGACGACGACGGATGGAATAAAACAATAGGAGTTGATGATTTCGAAACGAGATATTCACCATCGGAACAATGAACTACGAGAGAAACAAAAAAAAAACAAATCCGGACACATTATCGAATCGATTAATCAAATGTGAACCATATTTGTTTGTAAACTAAGAGTGTGAAAAATATATCACTTGAACTTCTTTAAATATAAAATAATATTTCGGAACAGTCACACTTTTTGAAACACTTCCGTGAGATGTTCATAGGTAAACCCACTTCTTCCATTGATCACGTTTCGTGCATGGTCAAGTGTTGTCGTTCATAAAAAAAAAATTAAAGTGAACTCGCTGTGTGTATGACTTTACCTCTTTTTTGTGCATTACCCTCGAGTAAAAACATTGTTAAAACACGTCCGTATTCATAACATTCACGTATGTTAATTGTTGTTCAGTTTGATTAAAATATATAAAACATATTTTCCACTGCCTGTGCCCGGTGGAATTCGTAATTATACTAGAACATGGTTCGCGTAAGCAGATGATGAAGTTGCAGGTGTCCTAACCTATACATACTCTATTAATTTTTGTAATTTTCACAGTAATGCGAAACGTTTTGTGAAATATTCATGAAAATTTTTCAAATTAATATATTAGATAGACTTTACTTTGTTTTTAACTAATCAACTTAACTAGTTTAAATTTTTACTTTAATATTTTAACTTTTAACATCAATCGGATTGGGTGTTTTTTATTTTTATTTCCATCAAATGTTTTAAAAAAATGATTGAAATTAATTGAATATATTTTGGAAACACTAATTATCTATTATAAATGCTCAAGTAAAACGAGAAAGGTTGGCTTGTGTACACGTTTACTAGATTTAACTTTAAAAAAAAAATTGTTTAGCCAGTTTATTTTAATTGATTTATCAACTCAAACAAAACAATAATTTTGCGAACTCTTCACTTTTAAATAAAAATAATTTTGCACGTGTATACTTGACTTAAATGAGTTATTTTTTTTTTCCACTTACTTTCTCAAATTTTTACGGAGGATATGATCGTAGTGTAAACAACGATTGAGTGTGAAAAACGAACATAACAGCATTCCTTCTCTCAACTAGCACGATCGGTAAAAATAACATTTTTCTATGGTAGGTGTTGTTGTGAAAAAATTTCATTATTGTTAAATCAAATATTACGTTAATCATATTTGTTCATTTTCAGACCACGAGTATATATAGCGTAATGAATTTCAATGGATTTTCGCAATAATATTTTTCTCGAGTTATTGATACATAATTTTATCATCCCGAGTTTTATCGTCGGTTATTTTTTTGACGCGACACCAATATACATATTATATACAATATAATATATTTGTATATTTATATTTAATATACATATCTGTGGTAAAAAACGTTTGGCTACTGTTTTTGGGCAAGAAAAAAAAACTAATACGCCGTAGATACCGGAGAACTATACTTTTGGATTTGCTCAATAAATAATGTAGAAAAAAAAAGAAAAAACGAAAACGTGACGTACATGATAGTACAAAACATTTCTTTTTCTTTTGACGTTTGGAAAACTGTTCGTTTCAATTGCGTTCTGTTTTTATACACACGCATTTTTGCCGTGTAATATATGGACAGTGCGCGCGTAGGTATATTGTTTCGTGGAATATAATATTGCATTGAAGAAAGGAAAACGACGATTTCCCACGATCGCTGTTTTCGTATGTTTTTAAATGTATTTATTTTTCTCTTTGAGCTGCTTATACGTCTGGAAAGAGCTTGCAGTTCACCATATTTCATTGGTCGCGTGAAAGACAACGGATAACAGAATTCGTATAAGATTTTTTTTTTTTGATATTTTTTGTCGGTTTATTTCGAATTCGATTTGACGAGGGTGAAATCTCTAAGGTTAAGGTAGGTTAGGTTAAAATTGGGCACAATTTTTCGATTGATAACTAGCATATTGTATTAGTGACTAGTTAATTATAACAATAAGTTTTTTTTGATATTTATTTTTTTTCTGATAGAAATATTTATAATTGACTATCGAATCTTCTTGTCAAAGAATCAAATTTATAACTCTAAACAACTGTTAAGGAGTTACAGAATATTTGAAAGATTCGAATCGTAAAAACTAACAAATCGGTTAGTTTTTTATTCGTTAAATAGAACAAATAATCATAAATTAATTCATATCAGTACAATAGTTTTTGTACATAATTTTTTTTTCATCGGTTAACAAATAGGACTTAAATACAACGAAAAATGTGTTGGTCGAGTACTTTGTTGGAGTACTTTGAAATTCCACTTATGAGAAGGTCACAGCTTTGGACGAATGACCACTGGCGACTGCCGTTTGGAAATTGTGTGAATCGAACGGCGTTTGAAAAAATTACTATTCGGACCCAGCTCGTAGTTATATTCGAACACTCAACAATTGGTCGAATTGTACGTTTCACTCATTTTTTTAATTTTATTATTTTTTTAACCATAGTAATTCTTGATCATTTCAATCAATTTTAATAACAAATTTTTTGTAATTTTGGGTCATAACTCAAAAAAAAAAAAAAAAAATCATCTCTGACAGATTATCTTTCTTATGACGTATAGGTAGGTACTTTCTATTGTACGTAAATAATCCAAAGCACGCTCTCGTTCCGAAAAAATAATTCGGACAACCATAAAAGTAACACAATTATTTTTCATTTTCATCCGCTTTTAGATAATATCGCATTGTTCCATAGTGTAATATATATATATGTTATCCAACACAGCATACATCAACCCATCCCGCGGATCGGTGTACGCTCAGAATCAAAAATCGTGATTCGACTGAAACGTTTGCGGATCCGTATGGACAAGAAACGACTAGAAAGTGGAATAAAAAATAGCCGCTTTTCGTCGGAGATTTTTTAGAAATCTCGGATCGGTTTTTCGGGACGTTGTTGCTCAAAACGCGTACATGTTTATTGTACAATATTTTTCACTAAAATAATATCATTCATGATATTCATGTGTGTACGGATACAATTATCGTTATTATCGCGTTGTCAAAACGTTTAAAAATTCAACCTACATCCCAGCAGTGTTCCCGGAGAATAAACACCGACCGATCGTTCACAAAAGAACTCGCGACTCATCGCAGCGACGGCGAGTATACAATAAAGTGTACAGCCGAATATTTCGGATAATGTAAGTGCGTACGGAAAGAAAAATAAAAAAAATATCGTTAATAATTATTGTTGTCGCTGAGGTGGTGACGACGGGTAAATAAACGAGTCTTATAGTACGTTTTTGTAAAACATTAATATTATTATTTCTAAAGATTCGCATACGTTGACGTTATAATATCATGTATTATTCGTCGAATAAAAGGGAAAAACTTCGCTCTCGTGTTGTCCGACCCATATAGGTACACGACGCACGCGTGGCCTATAGTGCCTATAATATCGTATATTGTGTTTTGTCGTGTGTGTTTAGAGTCACGATAAAGAATAATAACTTGAAATAATCGCGTGAAATTGAAAGCATCGTATTAAAATCGGTTTTTTAGTTTTTACTCACGAAAACCAGAACTTTTCGACGAAACTGAAGGATTGGACGTACTGCAGCTGTGGCGGCGGATACGTTGTAGAAGCGATTGGGGTCGTTTGAGACTACGACGGAGGATTTCGATCTTGAAAAAAAACCATTGTTCGTTTAGTGATAAGTACGTATAAGACGAGGATGAAAGTATGCAAAATAGAAAAATTAATTCAGCTTGTTATTCTTAGCTGCACGACCCGCTGAAAACTTACTTAGTTGTAAAATGTTCGAGTTGATGACCGGAGAACGGACATTTTAGTTTAATTCGCTTAATCCAAAAATACTGCCGAATTCACGTGAACCAACTATTGTGAGCCCCTTGTACAACGCTTGACTGTTGATTCTGGGTCTCTGAGTAAAAAGGATCTTGTCAAAACGTATAATTTTTCGTTTTCAATTTTTCATTTTATACTACCAGCTGCAGTTAATATTATCCACACACAAATCAAACGCGTTCTCCCTTACATCGCCAAATTTTAATAATATCATTCATTGCTTTTCTGCTTCAAGGAATGTTATGGAAAAAAAAAACTAATTCCGAGTAAGTAGTGTCCATAGAGGTGATTTTTTGTTCTCGTTTTTTATTTTGACACGTTGGTACCTAGAATACGTTTCTCATTTTATATGGGATATTTCTTTTTTAAATAATGATTTTTTAGAATATAACGGTACTTTTTATGCCAGTAAATTTAGTAAATATTTAAACTTATGGAACCTTTTTGCTCTCCACAATCGTTTAACAACTTATACGGTCGACGGATTAGGAAGTAAATGCAAAATTTTGGACTTATCGGTAAAGTCAATTAAACAAATCAACTAATTTTGTTGAAAAAATGAAAATAATAAGTCACCGTTTGGCGTTTGTATTCTTTTTAAAGTACTAAAACGATTGCAGTTTTTTCCAGCTATAGTGGTGAAAAAAAATCTAATGTCAATCGATCAAAAACGATTAGGAAAGTGTTAATTTTTAGTCGACCAGAGAGGGAAATCGAGTTAGATCAAAAGTTATGTGTTGATTAATGCCACTATAACATAGAAGTAGTCCGTCGAGTTTAAGCGTTAAAAATTAACATATTAAAATTCTTTTCAACTCGTCCCGCGTTGAACGCGGTAGACGAATCGCGGTGCACGACAGTAGCAAAATTATTATATTATATTATATTGTACGGCTGACGACGATGTACGACGTATTTATAATAACCGACTCGGGTTTTAATTTATAATACAATAAGTAACATCTCGCGAAACTCGGTCGCCATATATAGATACATGTATATAATTTTCGTTCGCTTTTCTCGCGTGCTAGAAAAATAAACAAATAAAAGTAAAAATCGCGTCGACGGACAAACGTTTTGAAAAACAATATGCTCGGGCGGAAAAAAAAAAAAATGAAAAAAACTCGCATTCATATCGTACACACTTATTAAACTCGGTCCCCGGACGTCCATCGTATAATAATAATAATATAACAATAAGACGACCAGTTTCTCATCAATATGACGTCGTTTATAATAACACAATAATATAATAATATGTTATATGCGAGGTTTGACGACGTGCAGAGTAAGTTTGTCATTATTATATTATTGCCGTTTGTTACCGATTCGAAACGAAAAGGACTCGAAAAGTAATAAACACCTGTATTTGTAAACCTATATTTTAATGTCAAACAGAACAGGTGTATATTTCAAAGCCGTATATTATACACGTTTCGTACATCGTATTTTAGTGCGAATAGACCGCGCGCGTTAACCGTGCACCAGCAATATTATAATAACGCCGAATAAGTCATTGGGAATAGTAATATATCATAATATTCGAGTTGACACAGTTCTCTCAAAAGGAGGCGGAAAAGAAAATACATCGTATACCATACTTAATATATTAGTATTGTGTTTTTTTTTTTCCCGCATACCTGTAAAACGGAAAATAACTATGTATACAGTGTGCAGATATGCAACTTCAGTTGGAATTTTTTCTCAAAAAATAATCAAAGAGCATCGTTGACGGTCCGATTTTGAAAATGTCTACCCGTATTATTCGGTTTGCGATCGCTTGTTTTTTCGCAAACGTTTCGGGATAGACTAACTCATATTATAATTATATTATGTTTTACACTATAACATTCAATATTATAATTTTTCCAATGCTCGTTGCGTTTTTTTCATCTCGGCCGTGTCACGGCTAAATTGAAAATATTTCACCCTCGATCCTGCGTTTTCCAAGACGTTCGACAAAAAGGACACACTGTTTATTATTGTTATATTCTTATAATTTACCGGGCTCAAATAGTTGTTATAGTTACGTTTGCTTGGATACCGGCCTTGTGTAACGTTATAAATATTCTCGATTTCGTATTGCTTCGCATTTTTTCGACTGTGACTACTACTCTCATCTTTACAAGCGTAAAAATGGATTGTCTGACGATATTTATCACGTTTTTGTATTTGATCAAAGTGATCGCAGTGTCTCTGATGGATTCCATTCGAAAAATATCTGGAAAAAACCGTCCAGCCACCGGTAAGACAAAGACCAATTATTTATTTTTCTCGTAAATGTTTGAACACCTCATACATTGGTTTTATAGTTCGTTTGAAGTTAACATACCTAGGTTAATTTATATTCATTTATCGTATTACGGTCGACGTAAGTTCGATGCGAGTGAATACATAATAGATATTTTAATGAAATTTTAAACTCCTGCCGGGATTTTTAATTTTCATCAAGACAAAATTAGAAGTCAAATTTTATTTTATCAGAATTATACTTTATAGTATGTTAATTTTTATTATTATTTACTTACACGTAGTCCGTTTGAGATCGGTCGAGCCACCACGTACTGCACACCGCCAAAAGGGACAAACTCCTCGTCCTTGCTCTTTAAAACCCCGGACCCCAGCAGCAGCGGGTCCGAACCCTTTGAGTGTCTTTAAGGAAATGCACCCTAAAGTGCGTATCACGGTAACCGGCGGCATTCCAAACGTTCACGGACAAGTGTGCAACGTAGCGTCGTTCACAGTGAGTTTAATTACGTTTAATGAGTTCTAATCAAAGTTTAATAATTTTATACTGAGCCGATTCACTTGTCAAAGTTTCAGTATTGTAAAGTTTGTTTATGTCCCGAATGTACAGTTTTGGGTTTAGCATAGTTTAGTACTTTTATTGATAATCACTGAGCGTTGAAAAACACCAAATGCACAAGTGCGATTCGGGGGGCTAGCGGGGGCTTAGTTCCCTCTGGTCGGTGGTAATTTCATGACGTGAAGTATTAATTTTAATTGTGGCAGGATGTGCAAGCACTAAATGCAACGTTTCCCTCGATTAAAAAAAAATCCGTGTATTTTATGTCATATTATTATTTAAAACATAATTTGTTCAATAAGTTGTTCTAAATTCGTAATATTCTAGTATTGTTTGATACTTGTTACTTGTTCGACTCACTAAAAACCAAATTGTTTTAGGAACATTGTGATATGGATTTTTTTTGTAATTATTTATTTTTTTAATGTACTTTTTACATTATATTTTATGTTGTCTCACTGGGATGGTACTTAATTTGAAGCGTTTTTAAATTTTTTTCTTCAAAAAGACGATCCAAAATCCAAATTGTTACAGTACTAACTATAATTTCGTAAAACCTACGATTTTGAATTTAGAATCTCCAAACCTTTGTACAATCTAAACGTTATAATTTTTTATACCATATTAAAAAATTACAAAAATCAAAAAATTAATTTTAACGTTTTTACATTGAATTTTTTTTGTTAGGTAAAGTATTTTTTAGAAAATCAATTGATTGAAATTTATACGTACTATTGGATGTATATGAAGTTCAATCGAGATTCAAATCGTGAAAATTCAAATAAATTTTTTATCACTCTACGAGTAAAATACCTAGTATTAAACTAAGAAATTTACAAATCATTAATCAGATAGTATTTAATTCAAATTTTTAACTCACCCAAATTAGTGACTCCACTATAATCATTAATTTTTTTTAATCAATTATTATTTCATTCATTTGAAATATTCCATGCAATATTTCGTTGAAATACTTCAAAACTTCAGATCGCATGAAATTTTCAAACACTAGTCTCTCAAATTTGTGAAAAATACACAAAAACGATTATCTGAGGGTGGCAAATAAAAATTAGTACCAACCACCGAAAATTTCAATTTAAGCTTTTCAAATTGCGTCCGTAACCGCCCGACGAATACATTTCGCGTACGTTACTTCTACATAAATAAATAAATATCGATGTCATAGGAAATTTTATAAAATCGTTTCGGTTTCGTACACAATGCGAGTTCCCCGTGTTTTTCACGCGTCACGGAAATGTGACGTTACTACGAAACGCTAAAATGAAATAAAGCGGCCACTTTGTCCAAACGTTTTTCGTTTTAAACCATCAGGATTCTGTCTAATTACATACTTTAAAACGTTTAGGTTGACGGTCGATATTTTTGTGGAATGCACGTGCAAGAGTTCCAAGCGCAATGTTACGCGTGCGATAAATACTTTCGATGGTTACTTGACGCGCGTGGGCGCACAAAACCGCTTGGTAAGTGAAAATATAATCGATTGTCACTCGGTTTGTTCGCGCACAAGTAGAAGGGCATCCCTCGTGTGTTTAATAGGTAATATCGGACAGTCTTACATTATGTTACGTGTGTTGTTGTACAAAATATCTTATGTTTACTGATAAAAAAAAAAAAAAAATGTCTTAATCTCTTGTCCTCACCAGACACCAGTTGTTTACGGAATAATAAATTATATATAAATATTAATATTATATATAAATATTAAACTTAAATTTTCTTGTGTGACCAACAAAGAGCTTCCATTTTTATTCAGTTATTTTGTGAGGCTCAATAAGGACCTTTGTAACAACAATATTATATTATTATGAATCGGACCTATCTCGGCGAAAAACAACAAATTAACACTAAACTTGTTGTGAATATAATACCTAATTATACGTACACGTTTAATTGTTCATTGATTTTTTCAAGCAATATCCAATAAGTAAACAACACATTGTTAGAGAGTTGTGCTCTAATTATAGACGACAAGTATCAATAGTCTCAACATTTGATATTACTTATCAAGGCAGAGAATTGAAATATTTAACCTAATCACGAACTTGACTTTAAATTTAACTTTCAACTTTTTATCTTTCTAGCCTTACCGTTTTTGTAAATAAACGGGCACGTGCTTAAAGGGATATTTTATTTTAATAGTCACGCTCGATTTTAATCGGTTCAAGAGAACACGTGCCCTAAATTGATCTTCAGGGTGTTTTGTCCTAAACATAATAATTAAAATATATAATATTTTTCAATCATATTTTAATAACTTAGGATATGTGACCGGTAAAACGTCTAGTGGGGTATTCAAAAAGCGCCATTTAGAGACGGGAATTTTTCTTTCCATCCAAACAGCCGGCAGTAATAGCCTTCAGACTTCAGGAGTTGATTGTTTTTGAAATGATTATAATACTCCACTATTATACTATAGCTAATATTATAATCAAATACTGTAAAACGTTCAGGGCAATTGTACATTGGATCGGAGACTGAAACTACTGAAAACACCACCGAAAAACACCTGCAAGAAGAATATCATGCACCCGTATGTAAAACCGTTTGACATAAAATATTTTAAGACAATGTACTTCGAATATCTAGACACCTATTCGGGGAACTGTTCGAAATCTCTAAAAAATGTTTGAGTAAATTTTTATTTATTTAAGTTATGAGGTTAGCGAAATTCTTAGGTTTGTTGTTTTCATTTGCGCATATTATGCATATTTTTAGACGTTTTATTGTGATATTTGTTGGTACTGTTGTGTTTTTGTTTGACATTATATTTACGAAATTTTTTATTTAAAATTCTGTATATTTTATTCGTAACAGTTTAATAATATTTACAAACATTTAAGAAAAAACACTGCACCGGGTCGGATTGTATAGTTTTCCAGAATTCAGTATTAGAACAAACATATTGTACAAAAAAAAAAAAAAAAAAAAAACCCGCAATTATGCGATCGATTGTTAAATGTTAATGATAAATTATATTATTTTTACGACTAAATTAAATGAACAATACAATTGTTTGTGAGGTGTGTGAATATATAGTATAAACCGTTACAATTTTCTGTTGGTCTAGTTTTACGCAATAATTGACGAGGAGAAATTTTAAGTTTTTGATAGTTTTTACTCCGATGGCTGTTTAGTCTATTCTTTACGATCCTAAAATGTAAAAGAACATATTTTAAAAAAAAATTTTGACTTCAAATACAAAATTGACTAAACTTTTTTATAATTAAAAAAGCGAAAAATACGTTACAGATGTTTATAATATTGTACACATTTGATAATAGGTTTTGCCAACGAAGCAAACGGTACGCTATCGCCGAAACAAATCTTGCAAGACAGAACTTAAATCATCTTACAAGAAATTCTTAACTATGCACCCGAACGTACCTATATTAGTTTCCACTGGTACATTCAACCACAGTGGACAGATACTTTATAAGGCAACAATTTATGTGAGTCAATTTTTCAGTCAATGCGGTTTGAGTAGTTTAGTGTGTTGAAATATGTTAAGCATTTGTTTGCGTATCAAGAGTTGTCCAAACAAAATAGATACATAAGTATGGTATAATATGAGTGAGGTTAATTGAAAAAACTAAACATTAAGTTATAAGCTAATTTCTTAAATTTGTTATATTAAAATTTAACTCGTAAAAAAATATTAACTAAACTTAAAACAATAGTTCATGTTATTGATTCAAACAGTTTTAAACCTAGTATGACATTTTCCGCGTTTCAATAAAACATTTTCGTATTTTTATTTACAGATTAACAAGTGAGATTGAAAAAAAGTTAACAATAAAATAAGTGATCGATTTGGTTAAATTAATTTAACGAGTTAATGCCCTACCTTGAATTTGAGAGTCCTCGTATTGCTCATCATTGAACTTTAAAGAGCACTGGCTAAACGAATTCCCTACTTTTTTTTTCTGGAAAAATAATAATAATTCAAAAACGTATACCTACCTATCTGCAGATATTTATTCACTCGTCACAAAAATGTAACAAAATATTATATAATAATCAGATACTCTGTGTAAAACGTTCAGTTGGAACACTGCGGCTGTCGTTATTATTACTATTTTTTTTTTCAAAACGTTTAGATGTTTTACTTATATTACATTCCGTAAAACTTTTATAGATAAGTGATCAAATTTTTACCGGAATGCATTTACGGGCGTTCCAAGCGAAATTCAATGCGTGCCATAATTATTTTAGATGGTTACGCGTTGCACAACAGAACAACATGGAACATTTCGATGGTAATTATTAAAAACAATTGATTGTTTTAAAAATTGTACATTCAGTTTTGCTATTTTAAATGATCTGTTTGTCACGGTCCACGGACAACCGACTCCAAATTAATTATTTTATAAAACCTATCACTCTAAATGGTTACAACTTAGTGTAATCGTACGTACATCGTTATGGCTCAATTATTAACAATATCCAATCGGTTAAACCATTATCAACGAAACTAACCCATAACGCGGTTGAAAACATACTTCAAGCGTTATGAATTCAAGACTGGGCAAGTTGACAACTTTTTTTTAACCCGTCCAAGTTAATTGAAAAAAATGTAAAGTTAAATTCTTTAATTTTTCAATTTGTTAAATTTAAAAAAATTGTTTGTGATTTGTTTTGAAACTTTCCAATTTGTATAATTGATAATGATAAGTACATCATTTGAGCGGCAGTATCATTACTGATCGTTAAGAAGATTGTTTCCTTACAAAATTTATCAACATTTTTATCGCGGAAGTTGGATTTAACGGTCCCTTTGGGTATTAAAAACCCTATATGCGCTAGAAATGGGAATTTCACTATCCGTTCATAAGGCTTGTCTTGAGATGCTGATATCCAACGATAATTGAATAAATTCGATAGGATTCGTAAGAATATTAAAATATTAACGAATTTTGTGACAATGTATAAATACAGGAAACATGCGTGAAATGTTGGCCGATGGGACTTTTAATCGTCCTCTAGAGATGCCAGATGCACCCGTAAGTATGATCGTTTATCGTTACATAAAAATTATCGAATCCGAATTTATACAGAAATTTTGTGTACTGTTCAAAATATGGGTAGCATAGGTATATTTTTGTTTTGTTTTTGTATCGAATGTTGAGTGTTTTTAAAATTAACGTATTTTTGAATATGATTAAGTATAAATTATTATTTTTTATAGGTTTTAGTTTGATACGTACGTTATCATAAAAAATGTGGAAAATTATTTAAAATTTCAACATTAAAATAAATTAATAAAAACTTCTTGGTTATATTACACAACAAGAATTAAACTACGTGTCTAACATGTTTTACCGTGGCTATGAACGATTGTTTCAGATGCCTTTAAAGTAACCTGCACTGTGAATGGATTATAATCGTTCCAGATCGTCGATCATAATATAATATAACAACAATTGAATAACTTGATAGCGGCTAGACATTTTTTTAATAATTTTGTAATGTTAATATCAAAGGTTAGGTTTCTACGGGATAAAATGCGTTGAATTTTTTTAAAAAATACCTATTTTATACAATAATTATAGTATCTTGCGTGAACATTTTAAGACAAATAGTTTATCTGTTACTAGTTTGTTGCCTACAGTTTTATACTTGCAATTTTACGAATCTGAAACGCACGAATGAAATGTTTTTCTTCTAATAGCGCAAACACAAATATTTACGGGATGAAGTCTGGGATTTTTTTTTAAATTCAAGTTACTAATATAAACGTATTAAATATGTAATACTTTTACAAAAAGTCTCCTTTATTGATTTTAGTTTTACGTTATCACAACTGTTTTACAGGATCTTTGAAGAATAAGACAGAACTGAGCATATCGTTATTGGCCAAGCTAATTTGGGCCTACGGTATGCACAATATATCAGTAACACGTGTCTTCAAATCCGTTGCGGTCGTTGTGGTGGTCCTTTAAAATCGCCGTGAATTATTTGTTTGTGTAAAATTTATTTACAATTAAACCTTATCTTTTGTTTATCTCCACTCCGTGTTTGTTTCGACTGCGATATTTTTTTGGATTTTACGATAACAACATATTACATATTTTTCAAAATGTCATCACAAGCTATTACGGTTTTCAGTAACAACTAGAGAGTTTTCATTAAGCAATAAAAACGAGAAATCTTTTCCACGGATCGAACACGTCCCACGACAATATCATAACAGCTAGAAAAATCACGTTATATTCATTGTGTAATCTTTATACCATACTAAAAGATTGCATTACATAGAGTGATCACAAAACCTCCAATACAACAGTGGAGAACCTATATGGATAGTAAAATGCGACCTGTTTAACATTTCGGGTTCAAAACGAGTTGAACGCTCACAGTTCACTCGAAATTTTTACTAAACCAAATTTCCTTCAAATTTCAAATACGTCGAAGATACTTGGAACATTTTATATTGACGGTTTGCGATCGAGTACTATACTTCCGCCGCTGATTGGCGAAGTCGATCATGTACTGCTGCCCTTCAGCGGTGGCTGATCATCCAATAACGCCATGGGTCGGCTTTCCTCGGCGTCGGCACGGGCCATTGGATTGGTCAACGCTTTTATCAGCGACCTCGTGCACCATTGTCCGATAACCGTGTAGCGTGTTACTAAGAAAACATCGCGTTTGGTGTCAATCTGCTGATACTTCCGAACTGCGCGTTTGTCCCTGATCACTTTTTCCGCGTCCTTGACACTCGGAGGTACGTCAGGTATAGTTCCGCTCGTCGAGTACGCGTTCGGCCATAATTCGTCCGAGGCACTGGGAAAACGTTCCCGGACGTCGTCTATTCAGCTCGATAAGCTATCTGACGGTCGTTGGAGATCGCCATCACTTTCCTTGTCTAGTCCGCGCCCGAGGTGTTGCTGGTGATGCGCGCTCCCAGAATCTTTACTCCTATCGCCCGTTCCTACGAAAAGTTGTTGACGCGGGGGCGAAAAAAAAAAAAGCGCATCATCGATAAAGAGAACGCGTTACTCGCTAACGCTCAGAATCTGACGAAAAAAAAACGAATCTCTGTCGGCCGAACAAGCGCGATCGTCCGCGCGGAAAATTCGATTTTCTCACACCTCCGACGGTCGCGGTGGCGCTCGGGAGGGGATCGCCGCGCTGTTCCGCCGTCGGCCGTATAAAACGTCTTCGCCCCGTGTCCTCCGCGGTTCTTCAGCTGCCGGCGACCATCGCGTTCGGTCGATATTCGACTTTTTTTTTTTTTTTTTGCATCTTCCTCCGCCGTCGCGTTCACAACAAATGTACATAAGCACTACGCAGGCGTAGTGTTTGTTTTTTCCATCGTTTTTCCGGGTATAATTTTTTTTTTTTTTTTCCGTTCGTCAACATTTTATCGGCTCGTTGTTGTACTGTCGTTTTCGCCGCGCGTTTATCCTCGCCGACCGGGAAAAAAAAAATAAAATAAAAAAAACGCCAACATGCCGACGGCCCTACTACGGCTACTGGCCACCGTCGTCGTGGTCGCCGCGACGGTTCTACGCTCGTCGCAGTGTCGCGCCAACGCGGTCCTCCCGGACGACGCGGCCGCGGCGAACTCTTCGGCCACCGCGGCGACCACCGCGTCCGCGTCCGCGACCGAACCGCCGCTGCCGCCCACCGTCGTGGTGTACAACTCGACCGCGGAGGAGAACCGCGACCCGAGGTTCCTCGGGTTTTCGCTGGGCCCGACGGACCAGGTGGCGGCCACCAACGCGCTGCAGGAGAAGCAGCAGCAGCAGCAGGACCAGGAGGCGGCGGCGGCCGACCCGAGCGCCCATCTGGTCGACATTTACACCGACTGTCTGATGCAGCTGTCCTTCCCGTGCGTGCAGCGCAAGCTGTTGCTGTTCTTGGACAAACTGGGCCGGATGAAGGGTCAGTGTGAATCGCTTCTCGCGGTAAACCGGTCATTTTTTTTGTTTTTTTCGTACGATTTCAACGGAAATTTAAAAGTTTTTGTGCGTTTCGCGAGTCTTGTAAAAAACCGAAAACCAAAATCGTATTTTCACACGACCGTTTCTCTTTTATTTTTTTTTTACGCGAAAAACACCGTTGCTGCGAAATGCGATTCGAATAAAAAGGATCGGGTACAAAAACAGCGCGGACGGAAATCTTCTGAGCCCAAGGAGGCGAATCTCGATTAGTTTGTACAAAAGTTTCTAACGGTAACGCGACTCCCGCGGAACGTACCCTGTTACGGGCTGACACGTGTTCGTTTGTATCGTTCTCGAACTGTCTGTGAGTTCGATTCATATTCGTGGAAAGCGTTCGGTTCAACGTTTTATTTCCAAAACAAACGAGACGGTTTTAGACTTTTAGACTTCTAGAATTAGTGCATTCGAAGAATCGATTCCAAATCTACCAGCCACGAACACGGTTTTCGCTAGATTTCCAATTAATTTCACCCGCCCAAATAAGTCGTAAATTATTATACGTCTAAAACGAGTTTTGTATACGTATCATACCTATACGATTAACGTTTTTTTTTTTGGGTCGTCAGTATAAATTCAACATTGAAAGTTTCTACAGAACAAACGGGTAGCTGCTCGGAGTTTGGACTAAAAAAAAAAAAAAAAACGAATATAAATAATATAATATTGTTTCGTTTGATGAGAAATAAAAAGCGTTTCGTGGAATACTTTGATGTCGCGGATTTTAGTAATTTTTTTTTTTTCGATTTAAATCCGAGTTCGATTATTATTTATTTATTTATTTATTTTTTTATCGGCTCTGAATTTCTTCATTTGAGCGATTGAATATGAAAAACAATCTTGGAAATCGCCAAATCCGTGTGTACAAATTACGTGTTAATCGTCCGAAAGGATTTGAATTATATATAGTTATGCGAATGTACATCGAGTCGACGTCAAAAAAAACAATGTGGCCCACCACTGGGTTTAATGCCGATTTGAAAATGTCTACAACAAAGTATTTGTTCAAACAAATTACATCGCTGAAAAAAAAAATGAAAATAATTTTTGCAGAGATACAAATTTTGCCGTCAATTTTTTTTTAAAATTGTATTCGATCCCTATAAAGTTCACCGGTGACAATTAATACTATATTTCGTTACTAATTAGAACATGGATCGAGAAGCTCTTATTCATTAAACATCAAATAAAAAAAATATCGAGTGAAAAATTCGGTAACAGCAACTTACAGTAAATTCACCCGGCTCTCGCTATAGAAAAAAAAAAAAATAATAACGGCTTATAATATTGTAAAAATGATAATCATCGAGAAAAGTAAAATTCCGGGTTCTTCGTGGAATCCATATTTTCTGGTACACCGGATGACTTTGTGTAGTGGCGTAGCTTGGATTTCGAGATAAGGGTAAAAAAAATACCTCAAAGAAATTGAAAATTTTTTCTAGCAACACTTCGAGAATTCGACAGCGTTTCTTTCACCATGTTTACACTGTAACGTTCGCCAAAAAATTACAATAGCTAGTCCATTCACAACAAAATGCAATGTCTTCCTTTCGCGCGCGCAACACAGTCGCCGATGAGAAAAACCAATTGTCTTTTACATCAAAAAGGCGATTTGCAAGGTATTAGGATAGTATTTATTTTTCTACGGCGTACAATAGTAGTCGATAGCGGAACATTCATCTCGTGTAAATAAATAGAAAAAACCAAATTTGGTGTGTCACCAGTTCAAAAGTCGTGATTTTAACGCATTATTTAATATCTGAAAGCAACGGTTAATCATCGCCTTTGAAAATACGATTCTGAGCGAGCGCAGTTTTCTAGTATACGTTCTGGAAAAAACCTAGTTTGACAATAAATGTGGTCGAAAAATTACAAAAGTCCACGTATTCACGGAATATTAATTCGATTAACGGGTGAAACCATTTGGACCATTATTCGAGGAGCTAATACGGTTTTAATATCGCACGATAGCGCGCGTAATTTCATTGTCATAAACAAATTGCAACGTTTTTCAGTACTTTTTTGTACGCGTTCGAAATCTGTTGGGCAGATCAAATTTGAACTTTTTTTTTTATCATAAAGAACGTTTTTTCTGTAAATATATATAACATGTTTTCATTTCAATTTTTAAATAACGAATTTGTGCGGAAAACAATTTTTTTTCTAAAAATAAATCAAAAGTATCACCAACTTAAAACGACTAAAAAAAAAAAAAATATTAAAACTGTGGGTTTTCGAAATTTTTTCATTATATTATGTATGTACTTGTTGTTAACCTTGTGTTAAAGTTTCAAAACTTGTTCTCGAAAATTAAATCTTTTATCGAACGAAAACCTCAAAGAAAATGGAAATTTTTGAAAATTTTAAAGTTCTATACCGAGTTCGACAATTTTCAAAATCACTTGGAACTCGGACCGAACGTGTATTTTGTCTATTTAAATATCGTTTAAAAGTTTCAGCTAGTTAAACTAAATCGATTATGTCAAAAAACACGTTTGCTGTGATCTTTAACGTTTTTGGTCGACCCGCTTTTTCAGTTTTGAAACTTCGAATTTAAGGTCCCTCAAAGTACGATTAAAGCGTCCAAGACCTTTCGTCAGAGTTGAAAATCGGAGCGTTCCTCGTACCCTAAAAACTGTTTACAGAACAACAAAAATAAAAAAAAACATCGTTGTAAAAACAACACATTCTTCGCTCAGAATCTAAAAAAGGTGATTTCGAAGAAGATGTTGAGGGGGGCATTTTCCTCTTTGCCCCCCCCGTAAATACGCCACTGTCCGTTACGCGCGCACGGGCGAATACCGCGACCGTGGGAACGGGTTACCGCGCGCCAAATCGCTTTATCCGCGTGTAACGCGACGTGTACGACCGCGAAGAACCGCGCGCTGTTGCGGCTTAACCAACGGCTTAACCGTCGTTTACCGAGCACACTATTGCATATCGTTATACCTATACAACCGCGCGTGAAATCGTTCGCGATGTCACACTGCAAAACCGTAAACTACGTTTCTCGGTCACGTATATATATATTTTATAAAAAAGTCGAAGGTTGTGTCTAGCGAGTTTCACGTATTTTTTAACACGAATTTTGTACAGAGATCGAGTTTTCGGTACGTTCCAGCGGCCGCTGGAGCCTTTGGCCGTAGAATTTTTTAATGGAACAACGCATTTTTTGAAAAATTTTCTCGGTTTTTGTCGGTTTGATTGTTGCATACCAGTTCGATCGGTTACGCTCACCGGTCGATTCGAAATTTCGTTCGGAGTACGACCTCTTATAATACACCTTATAAACGCGCATCGTAACGTGTACAGCGTAATCGGGTAAAAAGAAAAAACAAAAACTCGGTTTCAACAAAAAAAAATGTATAAAAAGTTTTTTTTTTTTTTCTGAACCCTGCAGATTTGTATGTACTGCAATATCTATAGCGTAAGTATGTAATATTTTTAAAAGTGGTTTTCGATGGAAAAGAAAAAATTATGTTTACAATCGAAAAATTTCACCCGGTTCTCGAAATATTCGAAATACGTGGAAACGTGACTAATACACGGCGGAAAACGCGTGTACGATCGATTTCCGTCGCCCCGGTTCACAAACACGTGTAAAATATTTTCGAACAAACGCGAATTTCAACGTAAACGTCGTAAATCACGAAAAAAAAAACACATCGGTACGTGCATAATGTCTGCATAGTGGTCCAAATAATTATAACCGCGTAGATACGTGTGTCATATTATTATTTACACGTTACTGAACCGTTAAACGTCCGCTCGTTTATTTACCATTAAAAATGAAAAAAAAAGTGAAAAAAAAAAATGACCTTTCTCCATAAACTTCTCGGTCGCGTAATTCGCGTGATTTATTTTCCACGTTATTATTTTAATAACGCGACGGCGCTGCTGCAATTTGCGTTGCAAATTACTATCGTTTTCAAACAAAAATAATATGTTGTTGTTATTATTTTTCTTCGGAACCGCAGCACTCTCCACTACATTTAATTAATAATAATTGTCACAGCGGATTTTTTTTGCGGCCATTTTCGTTTTTCGAATAATCATTGTACCACTGGACATAGGTGCTACGACGTTCATGATTCGTTTCTGAATTAAATAAACAAAAATTATTAACTATACGTCTATACAATATTAAAAAAGACACTTTATTGAAAAACTAATCGATATTTTGAATTTTAGAGAACAACGGAGGCTTAATTATGCCGCTTGGGTGTATGTCAAAAACTATGATTTATAACGATAATAATGAAATAACAGAATTATAAAAACCGTAATAAACACGTTTCTTTTTTTTTATTGCGTAATAATCGACATTATAAGCGTTATAACATTAGACGTTCAAAAATAGTAGTGCGTTTCTCGCGAATTACGATAAAATCATCTTTGGTATCCGTTTGTTAAAAAAGGAACATTTACACGGATTTTTACTACAGAACATGATAAGATTTAAATTTTTAGTAACGTTTTTTTTTCCTGTTCTCTGTTTTTTCACATTTATAAAAACATTTAGTAAATACTTAGTTATGATAGAAACACAATAAATGTATTTCTTCAGTTTATACATTCGAAATATTTTGCGGTCGTTCGCGTGCTGACTTTGGTCGTTTTACGGAGAAAAACAAATGAATAAAAAAAACCTGACGCGATACCTTCCCGAATTTATGCTACTCCGTAAAACTGCGTCGGTTTTGTACGAAATATTGTGATGGTATTGCGGATAGGAAATCGAGAAAAACCACGCGGTTGTTCGAACGTTCTATCTATTCACGCGAACTCCGACAATGGATCTGAACTCGAGTGAAACGTCGTTTACCGTCCAAAACGCCTGTGCGCGCACAATTCACGCCAGTTTATCCTCTGGTGGATCAGAAAATCTGTTTCCGACACCAATCGCGCGACGGCCGTACGTATTGTAGTCGCCACGTTCTACTATGTACAATATAACATAAACTGTTATTTGACAAAAAAAATAAAAAAATGTTTTTAGAAAGCCACGACGTGAATATTATTATTATAAATGCATTACGGATGGTATTGTGAAAAAAAAAATAATGAAAATTAATTGAGTATAATGTTAACGCCTTCGGGTCATTGCAACGTAACGCGTTTCGTATACTGCACGCGTCCCCAAAGTTTGGACGTTAATTAATTAATTTTTTTTTTTTTTTAAAACGATTTTTCTCGGCAAAAACGTGTCGCGAGGGCGAAAAAAAATTAGAGCCTGCATAGTGCATTGTGTGTGGCGACGAAGAGCAGCTGCTGTATCGTTTTCGAAGATAATTTGACACTGTTTTCGGATGAATCGAATTATTTTTAAACACTATATACACTTATTATATAGTCTCGGGTTCGAAACACAATACAATTCGCGGTGCGGTACACTGCAATTGTTCGCTCCGGCAGATGGGACCAAAAAACACGTCTCGCGAAAGTAACGCGTAGAAATTGACCTTGGGTTTTCGTTTTTTTTTTTTCGGACCAAACGATGTTTTTTTTTTTATGTTTTTGACGTGAATTACGACAGGATATGATCACGGTGTACGATGATATTTTGATATATTTTGTATTTTCAGGTATAATATTAATGTGTTTTTACGTTTTATTGTACAGACATGTTTCCGAAAATGTACGAGTCTCATTTTTTTAGCCCTTTTTTTTTTTTATTTTTTCGATAATTTTAATACGAAAACTCGCTGTTACGGTTCTCCGTCGTGCGATCACTGTAACCGCGCGGTAACGTCTCGATTTGGTCATCGAAGATTTTATGTACATGACGTTATGCATAAATATAATGTTGAAATACAATTTAAAATATTTTAATAATATCACCGTCTTGTTCGCAATATTTTATATATTTATGTATACATATTTTTTTTATGTGAATTTAATAAGTTTATGTTATAGGCTTGAGACATATACTACGAGACATCCTATAATCCCGTCACTTTACGTGACGTTTGTTACCCGAAATCGATGAATTCTATACACAAATTTATACATTGGTATTGACTTTTCTTTAGAGCATATATAAGTTTTGGTGGATAATTACATTATTTTCAAGCGACGGGGCTCAGCTGGATCAAACACTCAACAAGTTATATAAAATTATAAACAATTTTACGTATTTGGCACGATATTTTTTTAAAACTTTTATGACAGTTTATCCACTTCGATTATCTGGTTGTATTTTCGTTTTTGAATTATAACTCGAAAATTAATGCGAAATCGTAAAATATTTTCACGCAAAGTGCGATATCGGGCCAAGTCGTAATATATACACACGTATAGGTGAATCGAATACACTATTATTCTGTACATTCACAATAGTCGATAGTAAAATAAACACAACTCACGCATCTGTATATATATATATATATATTTATGTATATTCAGTCGGTACGATGAATGTGTGTTTCTTTTGTTGCTTTGGAAAATTTTCCGGACTGCCTATGATGGCGAGTTATTCTCATAGCCGGTAAATAAAAGTGGCGAAAAAACGATAAAAATAAAACATCATTGCGCGTTTGCACCCGCGAGAAGCGAAACAAATGATATGTGAAAAGCAAAGTGCGCACGTCGCGCGCAGAATATTTATTGTATATAATACAATTATTAACACACGATGAAGTTCTTTTATAAACTAAAAGTGTTGAGAAAAACGAGAAATTACTGAGAATTTTATCGACGAGATGTTATTATTATTATTACCATAACGATTAGAAACGCGATCGGTTTAAAACGGTTTTTTCGGTGCACGATTGCTATCGATAATTGGATCGGTCCACGATGGCGATTTTTCGCCGACGACTGTTTTTCCAGAAGAATTATCCAAGCGGAGTTGCGCGGTGGTGGAAAAGGACACAAATCGTTAATGGAAACCGAAATGGTTTCACTATTTGACTACTGGACACAGCTAAAATTATATCGAAAGTGTTTAATTTTTTAAGTTTGGACATTTTTTTTTTTTTGAAACCCTGACCTCTGAGCGTAACGGAATATATCGAAGTGGTATAAGTCGATATTTCAACACTTTGTGTTCCAGTTTAAATTAAAACTCTCACACGTTGGAATGGATAGAAGCAAGTGTGCAGGCGACGGCGTGGTAAAAAAAAAATAAAATAAAACTGTTCTTCTTCTAAACTTGTTCTCCCCGACGTCGACGAAATCCGCGGCTACAAAGACGCGTACAAAATGTCGTTTTTTTTTTAATAACTTCACGTCTGCAGTATGAGAGAAGAAAAAAATATAACACATCATTTTATTGACCGTCGCTCGTTACGATGGCGACCGATCTGTTCGTTTTTTTTATTTATGTTAAAGAAGACCGACGAACGGGAGAGTTTTTTAATTTTCAATTTTTATTTTTTTTTTCATTATTCCCATAGTACCGTCGCGTTAGCGTTTGTCGTTTTCACCGCCGGAAATTAACAGACAGTGCAAAAATCTGCCGCTGTTCTCCCCGCGCGGTCCGCAATTAGAAACGGACCCGACCGCCGTGCGCTATGTTTACTTTTGTCGTTTTCGCAGTTCGACGTTATGTTATTTTGTACTCGAGGTGTCGCCGCCAATTTACGAACAGAGAAGAGGGGCGACACGCGTTAATAACGATAATAACAACGACACTGACGACGACGACAACAACGACAACAATATGATAGAGAAAAAAAATAATAATAATAACGACAATAATAATAATAACGTACAAAAGGGTTACGATTCGCGACGGTTTCATCTGCTGGCGGCAATTGCGATCCGCCCGCGTACACACCCACGTAGGAAAACCTGTCGGAAAAACGCGGTAACCCACATCGGCGGAGACTGTTCAGACGATATTGTTATCATAACGATCGTCGGTATTTATGTTTTCATATTTATTATATCGGCCGCGCGGCACCTACATTATAATATAATAACGCGGGTACGTACGGCGGCGATGACTGTTTTTTATAAGTACATATTTTTTTGTACCTATAGGTTTTTTACGCCGGGGCAAAGAATCGCGTGGATTTCGCAATTTGTTTTTTCTGAAATCACTCTTTAGGATGCCGGCCACGAACGGTATGAACGGAAAGCGAAGGATGAAAAAGGATGAACACTTCGAAAGTTCGTACTACCTGTATAGTACTGTTACTCCTTTTTTTTTTCATACTTTATTCGGCAGCGACGTTCATTTCGCTAAACTGAAAGTACAGGCAATAAGGAACGTTCAATTTTTACCCTCCTCACAACACTGAACGAACCGTGACTCGGACTTATCGTTTTACCATTGCCTAACCTTCGTATAAATCGTTTTAACCTAGGGCTCGATCTTACCACAAGCGTACACGAGAAAACGCATCGTAACGGTGATAATATTATGTTTTTGCCTTGGTAGGAAAGTTCCGACTTTTGATTCCAGGGACTTTTCAGTCAGACCACCGTGAAACAGTCCTAAATCCTTAATCGTATTTTAAAGCAGCGTTTCTAACGCTTTTGCAACAGGAGATCACGGAACAACAATATTTTTTTGTGCGGATGCCCTATGAAAATTATTTTCAAAAAAGTAGGGTACACAAAACACAGGGTGTGACCAATTAGTATTTTTTATCAAAGAATTCTTTTATTCCGCTAGCCGCTACTGGTTTTTAAATGTAATTATGAAAGTAGTTTTCTTGAAAGTTATCAAAAAATCTCTTAAATTTTGCGGAACACAGTTCATGAAACACAGTAATTTTTAATTTTAAATTAATTTAAAAGTCTCATAATAACATTTAACACTAAGATTATTTCTCTACGGTCAGTTTTACGGCCATTACGTATATAGGCCGTGTTGGTCGCAATAATATTAATCAACTCGTTATTTATAAGTTGTGATTTATGAAATTAAAAAAGTTTTAATTGAAGGTTCCGTTTAGCCACGAGGAGTTTTATTATTAACACTTTACGATAGATATTTTATTATTTTTCCGGTTGTTTTCCTGTCGGCTTTTACCGTGCCCTCGCGGCTTTCTCCCGACGCCGGTGTAAGCTCGACCTATAAGCGCGGTCACGCCGTTCCACGGATCTCCTCCAAAGAGCGCGAAAATATTGCCAACAAAAATGTTATTTTGGAATTTTGTTTTTATTTTTGCTTTTATAGTTTTTCACACGTCACTCGTCCGATTCGTGTGCCTCTCTGTACGTAACGGATCATAAAAAATCGTTATGGAAAAAATATGCTCGCTCTTTAAACGCGTCAATTTCGAAATACCGTATCTATCTGCTCAAAAATGATGAAAATCGTTAAACCTTATTAGTTCCAATATTGTGCAAGTATTTTAATATTCGACAAATTTTTGGAAAAGTCGTGGCCAAAAACATAAAATGACGCTTGAGTATAATGAGGTAAAATCCTCTATGTAAGCCAAAATTTGTTTTTAAATTTCAAAACCGTGTACAAGAAAATATGTTGTTGGGATCGTGTTGTAATTTTCATTTCGAATATTTTAAAAAATTATTATTACTTTTGTATTTTTTGGATCCTTATTCAACAAACTACCAAAACTACGGAAGTACTACATGTGAGGCCGATCGTCGATCTTTCTAAATGCTATACGTTTTAACGATTAGAGTATATCCTCTACTTTAAAAAGTGTTCGCGAAAAAAAAAAAAATAAAACATCATCGTAAAATCAACAAATTCATAGCAATTTTCAGAACGTTAAAGTAACAGTTAATTGTAACCTTATCATTTTAGGCGGCAGCCAGAACGGGAATGATGGAAACGGTTTTTTTTTTTTTAAATCATTTTTATTGAATTGACTTAGAATTGGATTCGATCAATCTCCAGTTCAAACCACAAAAGAGTTTCAATGACCGAAAGTAATGTTCCGATATTCAAAAAGAACAAGAAAATCACGTGCGAACAACGAGCTGTTGGAAATTTTTGAATTAGCTATATTTATTTGAAAAAAAAAAAAAAAACATTATGGATAATTATAGGTGCACTGTCCTTTGTCGAGATAAATAAAAAAAAAAAAAAAACGATTTGTTCCCGCATAAAATCGAAAAAAAAGAGTATTAATTGCGACTATAACTATTTTCGTACAATTCGGTCTACTCGTATACGTCGTTTGACAGTGTTTAGGACAAGGTTAAAATATCAACGCCAACGTTTAATTGAATTCTCGGTCGATTAGTAATCTGGTTTATTAGATTGCACCGACAGAGCTGCATCGTGACAGCTGTGGAGAAATCGACGACAATTATTATTGTTAACAATTAACGCTATTGTGGCAGTCTTAATCTAGATCAACCTGTTTATAATTACGTCAAACAGTTTTTGTCGTTATTATCCCGACGCGAATGCAGTCATTTGTGGTCGTGCGATTAAGTCTCCGACGAATTGCGCACTGTATCTGTCTAGCCGAAAAAAAAGCACCATGTCGAGGCCCGTTGGCGGATTGATAAACGATTTGACCCTGGAAAAAGCATCAGTCCACAAACATTCACCGGTATCGTAGTGTTTCGTGTAATTTTGAATGTTTGATTGAGCGATGGTCCAAAAAGAAAATGTTCGAAAAAGCTCTAGACGATAATATTATTATTCAGTTTTTAAACATTATTTAAAACGAGTTAAAAGATTTCAACGTAAAATTTTAGCTTTACGATACAACTATCGTTTTGACCCACACTATACACGCGTAAGCTCTATCGGTACGGTATTTTTTAATAAACATTTTCCTCCGAACCAGTGACACACTCGCGCCCCGACGCAAAGTCACTCGACTCCAACATGCGTGCTGACCGCGTCATTGAAAACATCCTTGCACATTATTTATTGTCATTCACAGGGTTTGGCGTGTTGGGCGATCTGCTGTCGGTGGTGCGGATCAAGCGGGACATGAGACCGCCACTGAACGAGACCGAACTGATGGCCCGGCTGAACGAGGTGGACGAGCAGAGCGCCTTGTCCGCGCTCATGGAACACACCCTCGACCGTTTCATCAACTCGCACGTCGTCCGGATCGCGTTGCCCGAGGGCATCACCGCGGCGCTGCTCAAGGGTAAAGCCCGGTCCATGTCGGGGAACACGCTGGACATAAACCTGTCCAGAGCCATCGGAGAAGGTATATTAAGACATACGTTTTATTAGTTCGAACCGGTCGAACACGTACAAAACATATAAATCATAGCACAATAGTTTGCTATAGTACGTTCGATGTAACACTTAGAAGTGGGAAATTTGTAACTATCGTGCGCGGTATAGAATAATTATTGAGTCTACACAGTGGCGGGCCCAGAAATTTATTAATGAAACGTACAAAAGTATGGGAAAAATAGCGAATCGTACCTTTTCTAAAATGTTTTACCGAAATCGGGCGATCCCGGTTTAATACAAAATTAGGAAGCTCAACCCATTAAAACAACTATGACGGCCGCAAACTGAATTTTTCTTATGTCCACGTTCTTTCCCCAAAAATAGCTGCTCTTCTAAAATCGTTTGGTTTTAATCATCCCGGTTAATTTCATACGATCTGGAACGCAGAAACTTTAATTTTTAAACATGGAATTTATCGTTCTTTTATAAAAAAAAAAAAAAAAATATAAATAAGTTCCTATATCTACAACAAAATCAAATTATGAATCATCATTTCGTATCGTTGTCGGTATTTTTAAAAGCGAATATAATCAGCCGGTTATTGATATAGAAGTTTTTAAAAAAAAAATTACGACCCTTCCATACTGCAACTACGTCTACGGAAACGTATTTTTATTTATCTTTTGACGATGTTATCGTATTAGCTTCTGCCGAACGTTAATTTTTAGTATTGTTGTAGAAATTTTTCATACACACCGGTATATAAACAATAAACCAAAAACAATTCTTGTTAGGATGAACGTGAATGAAAACCCTTAATGTGTACGTTCTATACCGTGCTCAGAATCTAAAACGAATCAAAAAATCAGTCGGTATCAGTTTTACGCGTTTTTCGCCTCGCGAAGATCCGGCAAAACGATCAGTTCGCGGTATCCTCTCCTCGGTGTTTCAGCGGCTCAGACCGCAAATTAAATATTATTTTAGACCAGGATTTGACTTGTGTTTAAAATGGCGTTAGTCAATTCTCCCGCGGTTGACCATCATTATGCCGTGGTTAGGCTCAGCTAACTAACCGTAACGGCGTGGCCGATATCGTCGCAAATATTAATAAGTAATTATTTATTTTGTTTTCGTCCACGGATTTCTTCGGTGATCTATATTTTTTCGTAAAAACCGCATTTAGCGATTATTTTCGACGATCAAATCAAAGTTTAATATTAATTTCTGTTAATTAATGTAATATCGTTACAACTTTCCTCGCACGCATAAACTTCATTGATTGTACCGTCTCAACACTGTTTGACATTGAAACATTTTGTTTGTGTTTTTCGGAAAATTGCACAATTGAAATTAGAACGTTTCCAATAATTTCCATAACCGGTTGGAAAAAAACAGTTTTTTCGACCAAAATTGATGTCAACGTTGTTTCGAGAACACACCCAACAATGCGGATTTCTGTATCGAGATTTCCGACGTGAAACGCGTAGGGCGTCTCGCCGACAAAACATAACAATCGCGTTTTTGAGCACGTGCGCTTTTCACACGCTAGAGCAAACACTTTTCTTCACGTCTCGGTCGCATTGTTGTTAATACGTTTTATAAGTGACGTTCAAAACGTGTGAGACGATCATATTATACGTTTAATTTTTTAACACCGTATAAAAAAGTTGATGATAATAATAATCCACTTTGTCGTCAGACCGCGGTGTATCACGATTTGGAGAAGAGTCGAGTGTTTTTTTTTTTTTTTTAATTGATATAATATCATATTACTGCAGAACCTGCTCGTGAAAGTCGCTAGCCCGTTAATCGTCCGAGCACGTATTATAACCGTCGACCGTGTAACGGGCGCACACTATTTTTCGGGTACACGCGTCGGTTTTGTTCGCGTGTTTTTAAAATTTTACTTTTATGTTTTTCCAGTATTTCTTTTATTATTTTTTTTCTTTATTATCATTTTATACGAGAGACTGTTGTTATTGTTACCACCTGACCTGGATGTGACTTTTATACAGGCCACCGATCGCATAAATTACCATCTTAGCACGCGGTAGTACGTCACGGGTCGCTCCACCGGCCGCGGTTTAATCTTATACATAACAATATTAGTCTTTTCATTGTCTGCAATCACGTTAAAACTTAATTTTTTGTTCATTTTCATAAGATTTTGAGCCGCGGCAAAGAATGTATTATTCTTACGTTTTTTTTTTTTTTGTTATTTCGGGTAAAAGCGGAATGTTCCGATTTTTAAAATTAGTAACTTTTTTGATAAGCATCTGGACGGGGATGGTACTTCGGTTGTTGAAAATTTGCTTTTTTTTTTTTTAGTTCACCACGAAAACAAAAAAAAAACAAAATTCGAATTTTTACGGCAAAAAATTTGAAATTTTCAGATATAATGTGATGACGATTCCGTGTAAAAGGAGTGCTTCCATTTTTACGATGAAAACCAGAAAAAAGTAGAGATTTTCGATTCAAATCACGTTTTGTTTGAACTATGATATAAAAACTTTTTTTTTTCTTTGAACGCTGACGGTCCAATCGACGAACATCAGTGTGCGAAAAATTGAAAAGTACACTATAACATAACACAATATAGTAAACGTGGTATTGCATAAAAAAAAAGAAACGAAGAAAGAAAAGACAGGGAGTTGGTTTGAGGTCGGTGAGAAGCCGTTTGGCGTAGGGATTACTTAAAAAATTCTAAACTCAGCAACTTCTAAACTGGTGACCCACCCAAAGCGTAGTTGCTACCCCGTCAAACTACCCACGCAACCTAGACTGATCCCGGCGCTTACTTTTTTTTTTTCTACGAATCGTTGTCGTCGGTATCGCCGAGCACTCAAAAGTAAATTTTATGTAGGTACTACGTGTTGTTTTATTGTATCAGCTACTACTGCTCTGCAACTGCGGTAATCGCCCGCTACGATAATAATAAGTAATAACCGTCGGTATTCTCGGCTGGGAGAAAAAATATATTAAAAAACCGTTCATAATCCAAAACTCCAAGACGTCGTCGCGTAATAATGTATAATGACGTGCGATGTTGAATTTTCACTTTTAGGCGTCGCAATTGGATTCGGATGATTATTATTATTATTGGTGAAAACCCGGAGTGTGCGACGACAAAAAAAATACCACGCCGTAGGTATACTTAGGTCGTTTTTCCGAATTGTTGTACGTATATTGTAAATAACGAGCCAAAAATCTTCAAAGTGTATACGTGCGACATAAAACGAAACGTGTACGGATGTCGTACGATTTAGAACGATGGAATGTACGATTCGGCGAGAAAAATTATTCGCGAAAAAATCGTTAAACGTCCGTAGCTTACGAGAAAACAATATAATTGTACACGTTCAACACGTCGTAGGTACACAATAGGTACATGAATAAAAAAATTAAAAAAAAAAAACATATTTGTTTAATTTGATACGCCGGTTGCAAGATTATAGGAATATGTAGTTTTGTACTGGGTAGGGAAGAAATTCCCCGACCACGGAAAAGAGCGATAGTGACGCAGTTTTAGAAATTGAAGTTTCAATCGTTGTCCTCGAAGAAAAGAAAATCAACAATGTATAGTTTTCGGCCAAATGTATTGCCGAATTTCTACCTTAAATCTGACGCTTTTTTTTTCTTTAGTAATAAGCGAATCTCTCGATAGATCATATACGTTTGACGTATGATTTACGAGTTGACCGGGAGTGATGGGCGTTTTGTATGGAACATATAGGTAGTTAAGCCACCATGTATACAAGGCAATCTGTCGTGTTTTCATGGGAAAAATATGTATATGTTGTCGACTAGCTGTTACATTACTTATTATTATTATCTATATTATCGTCTTTGGTACATCCGTAGTTTTTTAAATTGAAAGTTGGCTTCAAAATATTGCTGACGTCATATTCCTCGTCTGTTGAAATGGTATACGCTTATGGTTAACGATTATCGATATGGCTCTATCCGGAAAATAGTAACAATCACCGATTTTATTTGGACTTGAAAGCAAATTTCAATAGGAAGCAGTTATAAAATCAACTGACTAGATAATATTATTTTCATTCTTATTCGATGTACGAAATTCGGGTGATTAATTTTATTTTTGAGAAAAACAAAAATTTTCAATTAATCGTTGTAATCACGCGTATTTTTCATGAACACAAGGACGGGGAAAGAAGAAGAACTTCAAGAAAATGATGCACATGCTGATGATGGGCATGATGGGCAAAATGGCGCTTATGGGACCGCTCATGATGCTGATGATCAAGGTAAAGGCTATCAAGGCGTTGTTGTTGAGCAAACTTGCTCTGCTGATGAGTCTGGCCCAGCTGATGAAGGGCAAGAAAGGCGGTAGTGCCGGTTAGTATGTACTTATTAGATTTACCCGGATAAATCCGTCGGCTATACGCAAAGGCGCGATTTGGGTGGGCGTGAGAGAGCTAACTTCTCCCGGATAGTTTTAGGCTCTCTCAAGTTTAAAAAAAAAAGATTTACCTATCTGGATGAGGATTTAACGACCCCCAAATTTGAACTATTCGAATCGTGCCATTTTACAAACAGATTGCACTCAAATGTACCTGTAGGTAATTAATTTGAATAGTACAGAGAAAATGTTTTAGAATATGTATTCAAATACTTTTAAAAAGTAGGTACTCCGAATACCTGATAGATAATTCTCGGGGAAAATAAACTGAATCCAAAACTTTTTCCTGCAGGACCATGTTATTAGGTTACTGTCGTCGATACTCGTGGTACTCGACCATAATGTATACAATGTCAAGTCAAAAAATGAAACAAATTTTTCTCCAAAAATATCAACGTAATTTTCAAGTTTAACAGATAGGTACCCAACTTAAAAGCTAATTTTATTTTACAGTTGAGAATAGAAATACTAGATAAAAGTAGTATTTTAAATGCTTATGGTTATCGAGTACTCTAAAAGTATTCGAAATATCAAAAAAATGATTTGAAACTCAACACGTTTGTTGAAAACTGGTCGTAATATCGTTTCGTTTTATTCGCGGTTTTCAGGCAAGGAGGTGATAATCGTTCACGACAATCACGGATCGGGCGCGGAGTACGGCGCGGGCACGGCCGCCGGATGGGTGTCCGGGCACACGGCGACGGGCTGGACGACCGGCGGCGGCGCGGACAGTTACTCGGCGGGAACACACATCGGCGCCGCGGACACCACTTACGCCGGAGCTCAAGACTCTTATTCCTCGGGTAAACGGATTGCTCAAATTTTGTTTTTTCCAAACATAATATTCCACAAATTCCGAATAATAGCAATACAATATAAAAGAATATGGTTATCGTTCTGCACAACGACCGTCGTAAAACCTGAGCAAAGCGTGGACGTTAACGTTTAGAGACTGTATTGTGTAAATCGTTTGAAAAATATAACATTTTTACGCCAAATTTTATGCATACAATATAATAGACATGATAATAAATGTTTAGTATCATTTTTGAACACTTTAATGAAATAAAAAAATAAAATTTCGGTTTTTGAGGTATTACTCAAATACCAAGGAAAATCTAAAAAACTCTAAGACCGAAATTGCTCCGCGATCAACAAACCTATCAGCAAAGTTAATGATTTTAAAAATTGGAGTGTTCCTCCAAAACGAAAACTTCATCACAGATCTTAAAATTTCAAATTTTTCGCCGTGAAATTCTCCAAAACTCCCATTTTTTCCCCTCAAAAACGTTTGGCGTGTACCTTTAAAAGTAAGCAAAATTTTTGAAATTTTCAATCAAAGTACCACTGGAGTCTACAGACCTATCAGTAGAGGCACTGACCTTAAAAATCTGAGCATGTTTTCAATAGTACATTTATCGATCGTCGCTCAGAATCTAAACGTTAAATTTTGCGCCGAAAATGAATTAATAACGTCGCGTACAAGTTGTATTTTCGTGGAAAACAGAAACTCGTTATTTTTCGCTTTATTCTGTAGGTCGGATTTTCATAACGTTGTAGTTATTTTTTAAAATTTTTTTTTGTTTTTTTTCGTTAGGCGCCGGAGCGGCCACCGGTTGGGCCGGAGTGAACGGACACGGCGGCAGCGGATGGGCGAGAAAATCGATGGTCCACGAGCCGCACTGGGTGGCTTACAGGGCTTACATACCCACCCCAGAAGACGATCACGCCAACGAAAAATGACTTAAAACTGTAGTACCTACCTATAGTACACGTATCTAGACTTCGCCTGAACGATTAAATTACAATATTATGTAATAATATAAAATTAAATTATTATACGTATTTTTAATAGAGCGATCGTCGTTACACGACAATGTATATATACGTTATATATTTATATTATATTACTAAAATTGATCGATTAATATTTTCTAATAATCGCATTTCGGTATCGAACGAAACGGGACAGCGAACTCGTTCGCGATTTGTCTCTAGAACCGCGGCGAACGGTCGCGCAAGTGCCTAAACAATATATAATAATCGTCTACGTTCGATTCTGTAAAATCGAGAAAAATAATCTTTATTTTTACTATATTATATATTATATAGTTATCAAAGATTATAGTACGCATATTGTTATTGATTTAATTTTTTATTACGCATTAAGTATTACAATAATCATATTATACAGGCGTTGTGACCGCGAGCTGGGATAATTTAATTGTATATAATTTTTTTTTTTTAACTTACCGTTATTTGTTTGACATTTATACACTGATTATTTATTTATTTATTTATTTATTGAATTATATAAAATAATATTATTATATTTGCGAACGTATGTGCATATTATGTATGTTTCTTACGAAATCTCATCGTCAAAGTACGTGTGTGTCGTGAAAATTATATATATATACACGTATATGAATTAGAGCTCGATTTTATTTTTTTGTTCTTACAACTTTACAAGGTTCGTTTACACGTGGCTGCTTAATTTAACCTCAATAATAACACTATATTATGAGGGAACGTCCTATTATTTTTCTTGTTTGAACGTCTTGATTGTGTATTTACCTATAGTTGATATATATATAGGTGTACTGTAATGACCCTAAAAAATTTTTAAAAACATTTTAATTTTTAATTCAGTAACTACAGTTCAAACGTCGAAATTTAGCATTTTACGTTCTCTCCCACTAGTTTAAGTTTTGTAGCTAAAGTCCGTAACATTCAAACGTACTATCTATATACATATTGCTTGATATACTGTCATTGGCCATTTGTTAAAAATCAATTATATTTTAAAATTCATTTGAAATCGACCACGTTTTTGAAAATTAAATTTTATGAATACTTTTTGTAATAAGCAAAAGTATATATAAAAAAAAAAAAAACAACGCAAGTATGCAGGTATTTTTATCCTGAATCGTTTTCGAAAACAAAATATTAGTTGATAATTTTTTCATTTGTAAAGGAACAGCGAGATTCCTTACTATTGAAGCCTACTGCTATAGAAATAAAAGAGTATAGAACGCGCTCTGGTTGAATTCGATAGTAGGTAACTCTATCGGATATCTCCCTTAAAGAGGACCAGTTCGCCTAAAATTTGTTTGAAAAATACCAATACGCGTACTAAATTTTCAAAGTATGTAATTGGATGACTTTGAGAATGATTTTTTTTTTTTTGAAAAAGTATATCCTCTTCTAGGATATACTCTTCTTTCGCTCGTTTTCCCGATTTTGTTGCGATACGTTTACAATTTGAAATTGAAGTTATAAAAAATAACGATAATTTCAGATAAAGTCGTACCTTATGCCAGGACATAGTTTAAAAATCAGCAAAATGAGCGGCCTTTAAGATATTTTTATCCAACCGACGACAAAAAAAAAAAAAAAAAAATTTATTCATATGCGTTAAGTGGTTGATTTGGAAAACTAATTCTACCAAATGACATTTTATCGGTGGTTTTGAAGAAGTTTTAGAAATACACCGCTAGATTTCAATAGTTTTAGCAGCTAAGCGATGCTCTTGAACCCAAAAATAAAATAAATTTATTTTCTATGGCACCATCATTGTGTTGAAAGCCCCAAAGGTTACGCGATCCTATGAAGAAAATTTTTCTAAATACGATATTTTAGAAAAAGTAAGATCGACTGTAGCGCTATCTATCAGAGTGCCCGAATCAACACGAAATCACCGAGTGTATTAAAACGTCGCCCTTTATTAAATAATCGCACACGTCCCCCCTATGCACGAAACTAAGCACGACGTAGCATCTTTTTCCGCAAAATATTAAATAAATATTAATTTAGGATATAATTTGAGGATATAAAGAGTTAAACGTGTTCACTATATCATTTATAGGTCAAAATTAAAATTTCAATGTTTCATCGTTTTTTCAATCACAAGCACTCATATTATATTCTTTACGTCGAAAATGGTTTATGTTCCACAATTATATAATACAAACACATATTATACATATTAATTTTATATTTTACACGCTTCAAAATAAACACTTGATAAAATATTATATATCATAACTAACATTATATAAAAGTTTATAAAAAAAAAAAAAAAAAAAACAAATATGATAATAATAATCAGTAATAACCAAATATAATAAACATGGAAAAAGTAAAACATTCACATTGGTTTCCCTAAAAAAGTACAAATTTTCGACTTAAAACACGTATATATACAATCAGAATTTTTAATTTTGGAATACTATTCTGATAAGGCTTTGTAATAGAAGTCAGTTTTTTGCTGATTTTCAATAACACTCATGATTTCCTTATGATTAATATTAATCTTCATAAATCAAATTTTTTTCATTTCAGACCATGTTTCTTGCAACAGCATAATCTGCACCATGCGCATAATTAATTGTACTTATATCAGTGTATACCTACCTATATCCAGTACGACTGAATAATGTTCTTAAACTTTTTTTTTGAAGTCTTAGAAGTTACGTTGTCAATAAACTTAAAAATGAGATAGAAATTACTTATAACATAAAATGATAATCGACACCATAATATTTTATATATAAATAGGTAGATAAAAAAGTATAATAGCTTAGATATAGATAATAGAAATTTAAAAAATACGATTTTGTGAATTATTTGCAAAACACATATAATTGAATCAACAACATTTATACAAAAACAACGTGGACTAAAAATTATAATATTTCGCGGTACTTCTCTTTTGGCTGATAATACATTCCAATGGGCACCCATTTTTGCAAGTCACAATTTATAAAATTACTAGTAACTATGTTCTTGCTCGTCGTATTCTTCAACATAAAAATGATTCAAAGGACGTAGTGGTATGATTGAACGATACTGAGTGATGCTCAAATAGTATTTAAAAATGTTTTGAAGATTCAATAACAAATTGTTAAGAATGTCATCAAACTTTTCCATCTCCAACATTTTAACATTATTTGATTTTATGTTATCCTCAAATACGATATTCAATATTTTAAATTTTTCCTGAATTTGTTTCACTCTTTTTTTAGAACCACTGATCCGATTTTTTCTTTTTAGCACACATTCTAAAAAGTTTTCAATATCGTATAAAATATCCTGCATCGTCCCGGGAAATTTGTCTTTCCAATATTCATCATTAAGTTTTCGTAAAATGGCTTCAAAATTGCTTTGAATGGTGACAGCATTTTTTGTCGATAAAACCTCTTTAATCCGATAAAATATAACCGCAGCGCAGAATTTAAAAAACGAATCGTAAAGGGAAAAAATCGTAAGCGAGTTAAAAACTAAAATGGATTCGTAGTTGAACACTTCTTTCAGACTTTGTTGTGAACCGTTCCAAATGATCTTTATTGTGTTTTCATAATAAATGAGCATTTTGTTAGTGTAGACAAATTTTTGGTAAACGTGATTAACACTGAAAATTTGGCTGTCTTCATTGTTGATGCTTTTTTCAAGTACCAAGTCTTCGGGAAAGAAGTTTTTCAAGTTATTTTTAAAATAATATTCAATAGATTTGTTTATGGAATCTGTATCGCAATGTCCGATGTTATTGTATGAAGATAAAATTAAACTGTAGAAATTACAGTTTTTTATTTTATACTGTACTATTTCGTTCTTTACTATGTTATAAACCCGAATGACTTCAATTTGAAACCAATCCTTACCTGGATCTAGGCTACAATTTACTAAAATGGCACATATTTCGTACGCCATTGTTAAAATATCCACATTGTCAGTTTTTTTTTTAATTATAAGAAGAAAAATATTTTTGACTTTTTGAACAATACCCTTTAGTTCACTTAGAGACGTGTTTTTTTCTTTTTGCGATCTGCTTTTGACGTATCGATTCAATAAAGTAAACGTTTGAAACCAGAGTGAATAAATGGTTGTAAGGAAACGACAGACGTTTTTTAATTTATTATTAATCACTTTTGGAATTAAAAACGATTTATTATTTGCGTACGGTTTAAAATATTTATAATAATAATGTTCTACGGGTTTGAAAAAATATTTAGAACACCTAAAACCATCAATGTTATTCGTGATAAACTTCAATGTCTCAATGACACTTTCGGAATAATCCGTGTATTTTATTTGCGTAGGTAATATCACTTTGATTACAGACGATTCGAATTCATCACTGTTAAGATAATTGATATAATTCCACAGTTTTTTCAGCATGAATTCCCTCTTAAGCACAGTATAATTTTTTGAATATAATTTTTTCGTTTTACATAAAATCTCAAAACCTTTCTTTATGTACAATGGTGCATGTTTATTTTCACTTACTCTATGACCTGCTCTAAATATAACGGTTTTCATTTTTTGTAAATTGCCTTTTTCTTTTAAAATTTTGATCATATCCCTAAACATCAGTTTTATGACGGCCACTAGAATGGATTCGCGACACCATTTCATGACACGTAAATCGTAATTTTTATTCACCTCATTCACGATGTCTCTAATCAGTACATATTTTTGGTTCACTGCTCTTACTTTTATGTCAGCGATTTTCGGGAAAATGTTTTCGTTGGTAGAAATACTGATAAAATCCAGCAGTTCGTCAACTTTGCATCGATGTTGAAACACATCATATTCTTTTTTTATTGCCTGCGATTGCATCATAAGATTATCAACCATTACTTGAGTAACATTTTTATCATTAAACGGTGCCTTTGTATCATGCAAAAACATTGTGTTCGTTTCAGGTAACGCGTCACAATTCGTAAACAAAAATCTTAGGAGTTCGTTCATTTCCGTAACCATTAACCGCTGGATTTCCGTTCTGGACATTTTCTGAGTAACTTTGTCGTTGTTTAATGACGATTTTATATAATGAGATTTTATCAATAACGAGAACAACGGTTTAAGTGTAAACGTATTGTTGTGCACCGAATAGTCCGAGGTTCCGTGGTACAGAATCGTGTTGATTAATACAGAATATTCTTCAACCGTAGTGTCAATATATTTCAATAATTTTCTTAAAATATTCTCGAATTCCGGTTCCAATGATTGCGATTCGTCGGGAACATTTAACCGCTCCTTCGGACGATTAACCGATTGATATGAAATAAGAATTTCTTGTATTTTAATAACAGTCCAATAAGCTAACTCACAGTTTATTAACACGTTCAAAGCGTGCCCTTTGCCGATTTCCAGTTTCTGCGATTCACTCGTTGGATGGTATAATATGTTTCCAGAGAGGGTAACAGGCGTATAATGAAGTTTGAACTTTACATTTTGAATAAATTGACTTTCCAATGGTTTGACACTTGTGCGAATATTGATTAGTTGTTCTAAAGGCAAATCCGTCTGTTCAAAGTGTAAAAACGAAATCATAATCAACACAAAGAACAACATTTTTACGATAAAACTATAACTATTTTGCTTTAATTTTTATCGTATTTATAAAAAGTTTCTTCTACCACCTTAAACACCGACGAAACCCTGTATGCGTGTGCTGAAAAAAGCTGATCAAACACGCCCGAGTACGTATAGCACGTGTTTACAAGACAAGTATTTCCTGTTGTTTTTCACTAGTTTTTGCGGACGAAATTTTAATCACACGAAACCATCATTAGCGTTTTCCTACGTTCTATTTTACATTACATTTGTTTAATTAATCATAAGTTCAGTTGGAAGTAAAAATTTTGCTATCAACCTTTTTTTTTTTTTTTTTTTTTTTTTTTAAAACGTAGCAAAATATTACTATATTAGTAAAAAATACCAATATTTTAGTATTATCGATATAAGGCGTACTTTTGGTTAAAAAAATGTATTGCCTGTTTCGAGATTTTTCAATATTTTTTAGTATTTTGCAATTTTCTTCCATTTTAGATTCTGAGCGAAGTGAGGAAGCTATTGATTTTACAAAGATGTGTGTATTTTTATTTTTTTAGATTCTGAGCGGAGCGAGATATATTATATAATAATATATATTATTAATAAAACCTATCTTAGATAGTTCTGACATAAAAAATCAAATTATATCTATCGGTCACAAAAGCGTTTACAGGAAATAAAAACCAAATTGTAAAAATACTATAACCTAGCTAAAGTCGTGTTTAATGACTTAGTTTTTCACAACAACTTAATGTTTAAACTGGGTGAATGCGGTACGCGTACAATAGTTTAGGTTAAATTATTATCATTGTTCTTAACTGTAATTTAATACGCATCGCGTGCTCGCACGTATACAAACAAAACAGAGTCGAAAGAAAATACTAGAAAAAAAATTAAATTTAAAAATATATGACTGAATGTTTATTATACGTTAGCGACGAACACTGAACGAATGTTTATCGTAGGTACAGCGATAGACGAGCTAAAAAAAAAAAATTAAAAAAAATTGAATACAAAATTATAATAAAAAGGTATGTTAAAAGCTGTGCGGTTTTCGGTTTTGACAATCGAATGAGTTTCGTTTATGAGAAAAATAAGAAAATAATAAATAAGGATTGATATCCCAAACATTTATTAAGTTTATTCCTAGTATGATCATTTATACGATCCATATGTTCAACATTCCTTTGAGTAAGACAATCTAAACATATTCTAACGCAGGTGACGACCAGTATACAGTATTCCCTCGTTATCCGCGGAGGTTAGGTTCCAGCAAAGTTGAACGGATATCGAAACCGCGGATAACGAGACCATAAAGCAATGTAAAACGGGAAGTTAGGTTTTATTTACATACAATTTTTAATTTTTATTATTTTGTTCATATTTTGTATTTAATTTTAAAAACCACAAAAGTTTAATATGCTTTACAATTATTTGATTATTTATTTTTTTAATATAATTTATTAATTATTTACATACATAATATGTTAGGAAGGATGAAAAGAATTTGTAATTGATGTTTGTTTCTTTTTGTCTTTTCTATGTCTTTGCGAACTTCTTCGTAAGGCACCAGCAATCCTTGGATTCCTCTTTTGAACTTAAATGCTTTTTCAGTGAGTGGATCCATCATAAGAACTTGTTCAGTTAGTTGGTTTGCTAATGAAAAAATCGTTTTGATTGATTAAGAGGAGAAATCTAGCTTCACAGGTTCTTTTTCCTCTTCATCATCCTCGGATTGTTTTGGTTCGTTCGGGGCTTCGGTTATTTCTTCTAGATCCTCCAACATAAGTTTCTGATCATAGTTCAACATCATTTCTTCTATGTCGTTTCTATTTACCTCATCAAAACCTTTTACGTGTACCCTTATAATACTTACTTTTCAGGTCTTATATCATTGGAACATATAAATTAATAAACCTGTTCAATGCTCCTATCGTGCAAAATATATGTAGTACGGTAAAAAAGAAAATAGCAAAGTTGGGCTTTAACTTGTCAAAAGTTAAATTAATTTGTTTGTTAACTTCTAACATAATGAGTTGATTTATAATTTTTTTTATTTCTAAAATTTAAAATAATGACGACATTTTAATTTTAAACTGACTTAACTTAAAGCTTTCACAATTCACTTAACGTGTTAAAAAATGTTGTTAACTCGTTCAGCCTTGGCGAATAGACCCACTCCGGTTCACTATTATATAATCAAGCTCCTAATGACATAGTATGGATACAATTTGTATTAGTTTTGTTTCGTGCACGTTCGATTTTTCCGTAGTTATTCGTATACAAACATTTAACCGGAAAATTGTAAGCCAGTGCGGGAAATTTCTAAATTTCCCCATGTACGCGCATTAAAATAATTTTTTTTTTTTTTTTTTTTGTAGAACCTACACATTTAGCAATAATTTACCGATATTTTTGTGTACTGTATAAAACGATAATACTTAATAAATAATGTTTTCTAGGTTTTTTATTTTTTGTTTTTTTAATGATCGCGATTTTTTTTTTTGAAGGGAGAACTGGGAAACATACCATTTAGCAGTGGTTTTAAGGGTAAAATATTATAGGGTGCTGGCTGAATTCATAATTCTCATAGAGGGCGTTGATTTTTCACTTTGCTCCGGGTAAAAATTGTTCTAGATATTTATGCCGACAAGTTTCAACCCTTCCCGATACATCCCTCTCAAACGTCTCGAGTGCGGGAGTGGCCCGCACAATATGCAGGAGCGCATGTCAGTCGGTGTAACGCAAAACATACGCGACAGTGGCACACAGTGGCGACCGACAGAGACGGGTGGTCAGTGATCGTATTATGTACCGTCCTTTTTACGGTTTCGTCGACGTATGAGTAGAGTATGTCATCGAAGCTGGGCTTTAACTCGTTAAATGTTAAAATCAAGTAAAAAAGTTATGTTAATTTGAATTAAGTTCATTATAAACTCATTAACATAATTTTTTTTTTATCATTTAACTTTTAACATAATAAGTTTCAACATGTTCAACACTGTAATAGTTACTCTGTAATAAATATAATTTTTTTTTTTTTTTTTTAAATTATTGAATAGAAGATAATACTTTTTCTAAACTAAATTTGTAAAGCGGAGGAAACGTTATACTGGGTATGCAAAACCATGTGAGTTAAAAATATAAAAACCGTCTCTGTTTTAAGTTAAGTAAATTTCTTTTTTTTTTTTTGTTACACTTAACCTTTAACTCAACAGTTCGTATTTGCTGTTAACTTAACTTAACGATTTAAATAAAGTTTTCAACCGGCTCAGCCTTGAATAATATACATCAGAAAATGCAAACGGTCGTTCGGAAACGGTTGATTTCGCGGTGAACTGTTGGAGCTGCTGAGGTAATGCGCAAACACGTGGAATAAAGGTCGTAATTAATGTTTAATATTTACAAAATTAGAGCCGAAACATCAGTAACTGGACAAAATAATATATTGTTCTTTAAAAACTTGTTCAAATTTTAATTGTTTTTGATCTCGTAAAACTACGATACAATTAACGATAACGGTTAAAAAAATATATTTAAATTAACAATTTATTCATCCAATAACAGTCGAGGTCAGTAGTTCCTTGAAATTTTCAACAATGTTATGAAAATTTAAAATACGATAACGACATATTCTACTCTTTGTAAATTTTTTAAAGACAACGTGTGATAGATTGGTTAGATATAGGTACTAGATAAAGTGTTTGTTTTAACAATATAATACACGAACATTATTTGTATCAAAAATATAAGAAAAGGGAATAAATATCAAGTATGGAACGTTAGAAAGGGAGTTGATTCTAGGTTGGGTGAGAAGTTGTCATGAGTAGCAATTGTGTGACACACAATTGCTACTCATGATTTATCGTAATCGTACACACAATTTATCGTAATCGTTTGAAATTTTAACACTGAACAATTGTTAAACTCTTCTTAATGGCGTTTTATACAAGTCTCAAGTCGAAGGGAGCAATTTCGAAAATTTCGACGATTTTGCCACATAACCTCAAGAGTAATCAAAATTTTGAAAAAAAAACGTTTTGAATAAAGTACCATGTTAACTGATCAATTTTCTAGTTTTTATACGTTAAAATCGGAGCATTCCTAGAAAAAGTGATCGCAAAAAACACAAAAAAATGATTGTAAAAAAAAAAAATAAGTTCTGCGCTGACGCTCGGAATCTGAAACTAGTTATTTCGTACGTCTGTCCGTCTGCGATCCCTCTTGAGCCCGGCTGTCCCGGCGCCTCTTCCGATAGTAATTACATTGACGCTGGGCTGTGCGAAGGATGAACGTTCGCGGCGGTGCGGCCGTCGGTGGCCGGGGTGACGACGAACCCAGCGGCGGATTCTCGTCCGCCATGCTGGACGTCGGTCGGAAGATGTTGGCCATGGACGGGCTGCGGCCGACGTTCAGGACCGGGCGGTCGCCGGCCGCGCACAACGGCCGTTACTGGACGCCGCCGGACAGGCGTCGCGAGGACGCCGAGACGACGCGGTACATACGGCGGCTGGTGCAGGCGTGCGAGACGATCAGACCGCGGTGGACCGCGGCCGGCGAACGAGCTGCACCGCCGTCCCGGGTCACGATGGACCAGCTGCCGCGGGTCATGCAAATGGTGCGTACCATCATCACGGTATAGCGCCCTCCCGGCGGCGTTCGTCCGTTTAGGTATTGATTTTACTAAAGTGCGCGTGTGTTTTTTTCTGATTTTTATTCGTGTTTACGATACGCGTATGGATCACGTTACGAGATATCTAGGATATCGCCCCGATCTTGACGGTTGAAACGTTTTCTGAAAGCCCGTACCGTTGTCGCGACATCCTCGACGTTCGTCAAACTTTCGACTCGTAAAAGCCTGTAAGAAAAATAAAAAAACACAAATGCGGTAAAAAGAGCAGCGAATAAACGACTAAAATTGGACACATAGCAATCGTAAATGTCCAAAAAAAAAAAATAAAAGCGTTCTCATGATACAGTGCTTAGGGTAGGACCGTTAAACCGACCGTGGCGGTCGAAACGTTCTCTGGATTAATACAATTAATAACATATTTTTTCTAAATTCTTCGATAAGGCGATTTGTAATTTTTTTTTCGTATATACATCAATTGTAAAAGTTTTTAATTTTATTCAAACACCGCATAAAGTATTTATTGTTTTAAAATGGAAAAAAAAAACACGTTCGGTACTATCGGCCCCAGCGGATCAATGTTAACACTAAATTAATAATATTTCAAACCGCGACACACCAGTATAAAAGAATTGTTTTTAATTCTCGCACACAAATCTCAGTCGCGTGGTCGCTTTTTAATTCAACACAAATAATAAAATCGTTGTTGTTATAATATTACAGAATTTAAAAAATCAAATTTCTTTCCTTCTTTCTTTTTACTATTAAACATAGGATCGCTTTTCAGGAAGCAGGTCGAAACTTCTCATTTGGTCTGAACACTGTAAGGGACGTTCAAAATACTGTAAATCATAATATAACGTGGTGCGCCCGAGCAGTTATTTAAGTTTTTTAAAAACTTAAATCGTTATTAATACGTCGACAATTTTGACGGCTAAAGCGTGCAGGGTTTGACAAAGATATTTCATGGATATTTGCGTGCGCGCATTAAAACGTTAATGTTTTCAATAGTAAATTTATTCTCATAGTAACACTGAAAACATCGCAATTAATATCTAGTACGCGTAAAATAACTACTATAGTTTATAGACGCACTAAACTGTTATGTTTATTTTATAAACGATAAACTTTAAAAAACGTTTACTTTTACAATTATCAACTTTTTAGTTCCCTTATAATAGTACGTAAAATACGAGATAAAACATTATTAAATTCATAATATATTTATTATATTACAGTATTTGCGATTAAATTGCATACTTAAAATTCCAAAAAATCATTAATTATTCCCAAATCCTAAGAAAAATAACCATTCGTATTGCGAGTTTCATCAGTGTACGCCGTAAAATACCAACCAAAAAACCGTTTTGTGGGAAAACAGCTCTCACGACTTCAATTTTTAATATTTTAGAATTCCGATATTTAACCATCGTAGTATTGAAAAGAACATTTCGCGTAGTGCGATGGCGAGATACTATTTTGAATTTTGCGGTACCACTAATTTTTGAACTTACGACGAAGTCGTCTTTATAGGTATATTCTACATCTACCTAATAAATTATCAGCAAAATTGTTTACTAGTTATTTAAATTGTACATTTAAAATTTGTCTCTCAACATTAGTTGACCATCGCGATTGAAAATTGAAGTTTACAAATACTAAATTGAAAAAAAATTCCCGTTGATTGAGTATCCGTATCAGTTTTATTTGTTTTGTTTTGTTTTTTTTTTTTTGTTTCACAACGCTGGTTGTATGTATTGATTAGCTGTACTTGCTGGGCATTACCTCGTTACAAGTTTAAATTGAGTTAAAAGTTAAATTAATTTTGTAATTAAGTTAAGTAACCCGTTAACCTATTTTCTGTCTTGACTTTTAACTGAATACGAAAACTCTTTTTTAATTTAACGTGTTAACTTTAAATTAATCTGTACTAATACAAATTTTTTTACTCAAAACACTTAAAAAAAAAAAGTATTAGTAAGAAGAAAATACGAGAAAAATGTAAATTTGTAAAAAATAAACTATTAAGTTTATTCGAAGTTAAGTTGATTTTTTTTCGTTATTTTACTTTTAATTTAATAAACTATAAAAATTTTAAAGATTGACTTTTGACTAAACTTAACTTCTTTTTTCTAGATTCTCAGCGTTAGCGATAGCGTTAACTTATTGTTTTTAGAATAATGTTTTTTTTTTCTCGTGAACAATTTTAAGGGTAGAAGGAATGCTCCGACTTTTAAAGCCAGAATCTCTAATGAAAGACTATGAATTTTGATTGTACTTAGAAGGGTCTCCAATTCGAAAATACAAAATTTAAGAAGTAACTGCCTTGAAACTATGAGAAACGTCATTGAAACTTTGTAGAAACATTACGACACTAACGTGTATTTTACAGATCGATTTAGTTTTTTTTTTCGCCATAACATTCAAAATTATGATCAGAACAAGCAGAAACTTTTAGATAATATTAAAATATATGTAAGACACAAGTTGAATAAAAGATTCGAGTAGTTTTGAAAATGGTTGAGCTAAGTATAGAACCCTGAAATGTTCGAAATATTTACCGAAATGTACAGACTAGACCTATATACTAGACCACTGAGCTCGCTCAGAATCCTAGATTTTTGTAGGCAATAATTTATTATTGCTTTTAAATATCGAAAAATACGGTTCAAACACAACTTCCGTGCCAGTGACCCGCCGAAAGCGTACTTTGTTTTTTTTGTCGATTTACTTAACTTAACGAGTTAAAAAATGGTTGTTAACTTTCCCAGCCATGCTGATGTGTTGAAAAACGTGTACAAAATCGAGTGTATACTTACACCACGTAAAACCTAAAGATCGTGACTACGTGGCCTTGGTGGGCCCATCGGTCACGAGTTATCTGATGATATAAAATGACATTCTATATAGGCACTATTACAGTGCTGACTTAAAGCCGATAAATCAGGGCGCGGGCCCTTCGCAGTCATTTTCACCGAACTGACGCTATATAATAATAACAATAAAATTACTGCCGGGTGCATGACCAAAAGCAATCGCAGAGTCGAAATAAACCCATAAAATAAGGTAGGCACAAAACGAGCAGATAATATCGCGCGCTTTCGTTCAACCAGGCTCAACCCGGTGGCCGTCTACACGTATTTTCGCCGCGAACGCGATTATAATTATTGCAGGTCTATCTAGATAAAGATAAACAAAATGTTTTTTAAAAAACGGACATATCTAAGAATACAATACACATATATGGAATTTGTTCGATCATATCAGGAAGATAGGTAACGACAAAAAATATAAATCTCGATTTTAAAATTGATATTTTCTCACGAACGCGTATAACTTTACCGTAAACTTTTGTCTAAAAAGAAAAAGTTCATTTAGGTTTATTTTTATATAATCGTAATACGTAATACGACTTTTTTTTTTTTTTTTAGAAAGATGTCAACAATATAATAATTGTTTACGTCTGTGTATGTTACTGGTTATATGACCCGAAAATAGAAAGATTGAACTGATAGTGTAAATTTTTTTTTTAATTTTCACATTTTTCTGAAGGATGCGAGTGAGATTTGAGATGATTTTTAGTCGAAAACCACTAAATACGCATTATAAAATTATGGTTATTAATTTGTTTTCAAATTTTGTTTTTGTATAGGTCCTTAAAAACAAAATTCGAAACAACCGGTCGGTCGGTGGCGAATGCTGGACGCTCGAAGATTGGACGTCCAACGATTTCGTCAAAGACTGCCTGTTTTGGCACAATTTCTACAGACATTTTCATCGGTCACCCGAACTGGTGCTCAACTCAAAAGTCAGTTAAAAACATTGCGTTCCCGTAAAATGCAAAATTACAAATAAACAATCGACATCTTGATAATGTTCACTTTCACTTGGTAGAACGAAATATTTTAGATTTATAATATTCGTTTTTTTTTCTCCTGAGTCGCAGTTGTGTGAAGAAGCGCAAAACTGGGCGAACCGTTTGGCTCACTCCGACACGTTCGCCTATCAGAACAGAATCGGATACGGACAAAATTTGTTTCTCCAACGACAAACGAACCGGAATGTGTCCGCGGAGATCGAAGGTACCTACACACGTTTACGGAAGTTTAATTCAAATATAAGAAAAAATTTATTTTTAACGGTTTTTCCTTACCGATCAAAATGCAATAAAAAATAACTTTGTACCAAAAATTATGTTAAAGTTAACGGGAGTAATCCAATAAATTACGAAATTATAATTAACTTTGTAAAAAAAAATAAACATATTGAGAAATAAGTATGAAACTAATATGTGCAAACATAAATTGTTAATATAAATTTAAGAAAAAAAATTAAAAAAATTATATTTTGAAACTATTATGACGTAAGTTTTTGTTTTGTTTTTTTTTCTCTTTTTTAGGGAAAGACGTTGTACGTGAATGGTATTCGACGTCAAGAGCGTACAAGCTGAGGAAAAATCCAAAAATGTATTCCGCCAACATCAATTCGGGTAAATACCGGGTCGTCTAACCAGCGGGTTCAGGGGAAACATTTTAAAATCAAATTCAGGGAGCATTAAAGAGCTAAAAGGGACTCTAAGGCGCATAGCTGTCTTATTCAATTATGCGTAAACTTGAAGTTGTCCTATATTATCAAGCTGTGATTTGGTACATAGCTAGAAAATACAGTCTGGCAAAACCTAAATTAACGAATGAAACAATAATTAAGTAATTATTGTTTTGAAATATGATTACGAATCAGAAAAGTATTATCTGTACAATGACGTTGAGTTTTTTTTGTTGTAATTTTGAATTTTGATTTTATAAAAAAATGTATTCATAAAATGTGATATTCAACAACGAGGTCAATTTTAAACCTTATAGAATCTTTAAAAAAAAAAAAAAATTAATTATTTTAATATTGGCCAACGACGCATTATATCACGCAATGCGTATAGATCGCACATTTAAAAGTAACGGACTGTTCTAACTACAAAACTTAAGCTTATGGGAAAGAACTTAAAATTGAAAATTTCAATTTTCAAACTGCAGTAACTGACTAAAGAATAAATAAAATTTTTTTAAATAATACGTTTAAGATTTTCGTAAGCCAGCTATAGTATTAACATAATTAACTCAACCAAACCATTCAAGCAAGAAAAAAAAAAAACAAATAAAAATGATAGGATATTTCCCCTTAAGATCGCGTTATTTTCCTGGCTACCGATTGTTCGATTTGGTTCGTGTGAATAGGGTTCAAAACGCCAACCCTGAAAAAAATGAGTCAACCTAGAATTTTCAATGTTTGTGGGTATATATGCACAACGTTTTATGCAAGAAAGAACTTTAATCAGACGTTCCCCGTTCTAGAAAATGGCTTGTTGATTTTTCGATTTACGCAAAAAAAAAAAAAGGCCCAATTTCAGAAAGTTTTTTTAAATTTTCTCAAAACGGGATCTAAGTGACGAGGACTTTTTTTGCTCACCCGGCAGGGCCTTTCACGCAGCTCGTGTGGTCGGACACCAGGGAGTTGGGCGTCGGAAAGGCGTGCAGCCGGTCCGGAAGGACGATCGTGGTGGCCAACTATCTGCCGAGAGGGAACGTGAACGGACGGTACGCGGACAACGTGCGGATGAACCAGTACTTTTTGCCGGCCAACCGAAATGTCCTGCAGGACGTCGTCTCCGGGAGAGCGCAGGCTTGCGTCCGAGGGCCAACGAAGCAAAAGCGCGAAGCCGAAAAAACCGATTTGTAAAAATGTTTAAACGTTTAAATGTTTAAAATTCTATACAGACAATTATAAAAAAAAAAAAATGTACTTGGTTAGTTAAAAACACAAGCAATGTTATTTAATGTATAGATCGATATAATTTGGCAGGGGAGGATGGGGTAAGTTTCCGCGTGGAACGAGATGACGAATCTAAATTCAAAAGTAAATAATGGTGTTTTTGAGTTTCTAAACCAACTAGTTGTGTTACTAAACGTACAGTTTTACGGTTTTCTTACGTTCGGAGATGTTCTTTCTATTTTTATTTTGAATATCGTTAATTTTAAGTTTCTATAGTGGACACTGGGGCAGGTTGACATTGCCGATATTTAACTGCCTATAAATCGCCAAGTATTCGTCCAAAATCACTTAAATAGTGTATAGAAATCCTCTAAATTCGTGCAAAACGTTTAACGTTAGTTTAAAAATATAATTCATAGTCAACTTATAACTGCCAATAGTCAACTTGCCCTGGTCGTAGGGCGAGTTTACTAATAATTTCTCAAAACAATTTAAACTTAAATAATTTGTTACCGATTAAGAATTAAATGCTTAAATTAACACAAAATGTTTCTAATGACTTTTAAAAACGCCCGCACTAATTTTCAATAACCGACAGTTCAAGAGTTATAGGCGGTTAACCTTAGTCCATGGTCAACTTGCCCCACTCTCCCCTATCCACTTGATTTTTTTTTTCGTACCTTTCATTTGTTACTTAATTTTGATCACAAACGAAAATCAATTAATTTCGTTTCTGTTAATTTTGTTTATCGTTCATTTCCGTGTCCTGTAGTGCGCGTAATATGTTCTGAATTATGGAAAACTACACATTGCAATCGATAAATAGTAAAACTACGCGCCAACGGGACTAAATTGCGCTTACGCAAAACGTTTTTGTCCGTCAGAAATCGTAATATTTCAACTACAATTAAAAAAAAAAAAAATTGGAATTGACATTACTAAATTTTTTAATATTATAAAAAGTCAACAAAATCACATTGACACTTCCGAGAAGATCGAAATTTCTGTCGCTGAATCGGATTTTGAAAATTATGTTCAAAATAATTATTGTCAAATGGATGAATTATTCAAACAAAATATACGATATATTATTATGTCTGGTTTGTACGGATCTATATATACGTGGTATTCAAAATAAATAATATTAATATGCATGGATACCGTTGTTTATACGGTGGGAGTGTTTCGAACAAAGTTTTTGTGTGATTATTTGTTCCCGGTGTACCCGAATATATCAGTATAAATATAATATATACGTCTTATAATCACAAAAAAATAAAAATATTTAACTTTTTTGCGCAAAAATGGACGTGTTACGCGTACTTATTATTGCGCTGTTGTGCTGCATCATCGTGGCGACGCAAGTCGTGTTGGCCGTGTTCCGTCTGACAAAAGCTGTCGGCAGTTACGTTTACACCGTCGGTAAGACAGACAAAAACGTATTATTTTATTTTTGTTTCATTGTATAAATACGTTGTAGAGCCAGAATGGCGTTATAGAATAGAAATTAATTTTATTTTTGTGCTTTGTCGTCGAAACTAGTGTCATCTAGACGTACGTAGCGTATAAGGTGTATTTCTACAACTTCGTCGAAACCATCGATAAAAATGTATAATTTAGTAGAATTAAATTGTCAACAACTCAACGAATTTGAGTATTTTTTTTTGGTTGGTTGGATAAATAAATAAAAATCTCAAAACTCGCTCGATTTTTAAATTACGTCCTAGCATACCGTACAACTTTTTTTTTTTTTTTTTCTGAAAATATCGTGATTTGTTATGACTTTTCAATTTCTAATTGTAAACGTTTGTCTACGAAATTCGGAAATCGGGAAAACGAGTGCCCTAGAAGAGGTTTTTACTCTTGCACAAAAAAAAAATTTCAAACTCGACCTATAGTAAATATTTTGAAAAGTGTGTTCAAATTTCGGCATTTTTTTCTTACAAATTTATGCCGCACCCGTTCCCCTAAGCTTTAAATTTTAGTGACGATTTTTTTATTTTAAATTTCAATAATATTATATATAAACTGATAATATAATATAGCCTATTATAATATAGGTAAAGCCAAAAGTCTAACACTATACGGTACCAATACGCACAATGTTGTCCTCCATTTTTTCAGGTTTTTTAAAAAAAAATATTAATTTACATTACGTTATCTCGTCATTTTTTTCCCCCTAATTTTTAACTGTAAATCTCGAAACCTGTTTCGGTGATAATCGCACACTTTGCACGCGCGGCAGTCGCGGCATCGGACTTATGAAGGATTTGTTTAAAAAACCATTTCGGTGTTCCATAATATTTAAGAATTTTTTTGCACAAGCTTCGAAACATTCACTTCTATAACGCTTTATTTTACAATTTTAAAAATCGATTAACATTCCACCACATTATATTCGTCACGCGCAGCGATCAAATTTTCGGTACCGACATGGGCTGAGAATCTATGTGCATCGCCGGTTGTGGACCGCAGTGGACCGAAATGTTATCACTGTAGCGAGTCTCCGTCGAGCCGACTGCTGAGTCGCACGCCGGTTGAGCACCACGACTGCGTATCCGATGGCGTGAGCCAACAAAACCGTTGCGGTGGTGATACTTCCGAAGGTAATCAGTTGAAATAAGTTGAAATTTATAGTAAATATAAATGTATATAAACGCACTAATAAGTAAAGAAATGGTCGTGGTTTACAGTACAAATCAATGCCAAAAAAAAATAAATTAACTTTTAGTTAGTTACGTATAAACACGTATTTCGATAACGACGTTACCATCATCAGTACTACGTATAAACACAAGTGTTTGTTTATTCCAAAAAACAATAAACTTCTCTAAACTCCGCGTGAAGAAACGCTAAGTATGAATAAAAACCATCTCTAAAAGTATCGATTATATCATTTTATTGCTATGTAGGTATAGATTTAACCATAGGTCAAATATATATATTGTTATCATCTATGTTGAAAGTGACAGTTAATAATTGATCGGTTTTTTTATTTAAATTTAAATTATTTAAATCATTGATTCATAATTATTAATTGGTTGGTATTTTTTTTTTTCTTTTATGGTACTATGTTAACCAATTTTAACAGTGATAAATGGTTTTTTTTTTCGTTTTCAGCAATCCAGTTTTTTGTACCGATTAACGGTGAAATTTGCCGATAGTGTAAATTACAAATAGAGATTAATTCTTATTTTGACAACTATAGTTAATTTTATATTGATATAACTGCACATTAAAAAATTGTGAATTTCGCTTGGAATTAAAAATTTCCCAAATAAATGATTTTTTTTTTTTGAAGTCAAAATAATATGATTAAAAAAAAAAAATACAATGAAAATGATATAATCGAAAAATGCAAAATGCAATGAGTCTATTTTTATATTGTCAAATTTTATTTTTTATAACACAATTAATCATACATTATTAATTATTATTACGACATATTATACAGGTATTAACGGAAAATGTCCGACAAAAGAAGTCAGACCTAAGAGCCCGTTGATGATATTTTCCAAGTTGTACAAACATGTACAAATAAGTGTAGATGACGCGCCAAATGCAAATAACCAGTGCTATACCGCTTCTTTTGTGGTAAGTATTTATTTTTGATTCTATTCAAGTTAGGCTTCCGAACCTTACAAAATATTTACGACATGATAATTTAGTTTATTTAAACTGGACTTTATTAGGTCCGTTAATCGTTAAATTTGGACTCCCCAGAGTTGCAGTTGGTAGAACAATTTAGTTTATTTTCTTGTTGTAATATTGTCTTAATAACGACTACTTAGTGTTTTCTGAGTACCTAATTATGTTGTATTTTTTTATTCAATTTTTATGAAATATCAATTATTATTTTCGTGTCAGAAAATTGTGACCTGCAGCGTTTACAATTATTATTCTACCATTTGCAATTTAACAATATTTTTTTCTGCACAATATCCTCGATAAATTGGACGACGAAAATAATTGCTATTAACTATTGATAAATTCTTGAAAACGTTTAGATCGATGGTCGGTTATACACTGGAGAACATCAGCAAAAACATCAGGCGAAACAGAACGTGTGCGATAAGTTTTTTTGCACGTTGTTGGCGGAAAAGATGAGTGAACCATCTGGTGAGTAAAATAAAAAAAAACAGTGTTTTCGTTATTGTCCAAAGCAAAATATTCTTTAAAATTATTTTACTTTTAAAAATCATAATAGTTTTTATTATCTAATGGCAGTGCTTGAATTGATGGGGAACAGGGTATCCGCCATTTTATTTTTACAAAGTATTTTAGCGTACACCCCCCTTCAAAAGGCTGGGAAAATTAACAACTTTTTTTAACTCGTCAAGTTAAGTATTAATTGAAAAAAAGAAAAAAGTTGAATAGGTAAAGTTAAAAGTTAATTTCAACATTTTTTTTAATTTATCAAAAATAAAGTTAACCAACTTATTATAAACTGTATCAAAAATTTTCGAGAAATGTATTAAAAATCGTTTATTAAATTATCTTAAAAAGAATTCATTTTTTTTCTAATTCCCAGTTTGGGTTTTTAACCGGTTTGTCAACAACTGATGCGCTTTTTAAACTTGACAACTTTGTTCGTAGATTTATTGATATTAATTACAAAGTAATGGGTATTTTTCTAGACGTGCAAAAAGCCTTTGATTGCGTAAATCATGAGTTATTACTAAAAAAGCTCGAATATTCAGGTATTCGTGGAGTTGCGAAAAATCTATTAAAATCTTTCTTAAGTGATAGAACTCAAATAGTTCAAATAAATGATTGTTATAGTAAAGCTAGAGGCATAACTTGTGGAGTTCCGCAGGGAACAGTCCTAGGCCCACTGTTGTTTATCTTTTTCATAAATGATTTATTGAATATAAATATAAATAGTAATAAGGAGTTCATAAGTTTTGCTGATGATACGGCTATATTAATTTCTGAAACAACAGTCGACAGATTGTACTTTGAAGCAAATAATATTTTAAATAAAGTATATGCTTGGTTCTGTAAGAATAAGTTAAAGTTAAATTTACTAAAATCTAGATTTATTTGTTTTAATTTATCTTTTAACAATGTTTTACATGGACATAATTTAATTGTTCATTCTCTAAAATGTAATCCTAATTTAAATAGATGCGATTCAAAATGTATAAAGCTTGAAAAAGTAAATGAATTAAAATATCTTGGTTTAATAATTGATCATAGACTTAGATGGGATGGTCATGTAAATTATATAAATGGTATTTTACGAAAATTTTTCTATGTATTTAATGAAGCCAGGTATATATTAGATGTAAATTATAAAAGAGTTATTTATTTAGCTTTAGTTCAATCTATTTTTTCATATGGTGTATCCATATGGGGAGGTGCTTTTAATAGCATTATACATAAGCTAAATGTTACAATAAATGGTGTTATTAAATATTTACTAAATCTTCCTTTACTAACAAATACTATTTTAATTTATGAAAAACTCAATGTAAATAATTTTAAGGTTGTTTATAACCAAGCTGTATTAGTAGACTTATTTAAACATAAACATTTAATACCTGTATCAAATCATGAACATAATACTAGATATAAGCAAAATGTTAACATACGTTTATTGAAGTGCCAAAAAGTTTTTAGGCAAAAAAGTGTATTTTATACGGGTCTTCATTTATGTCACTTGTTAAATATTAATATGAATCAGTTTAATAATTTAAAAACTTTCAAAACTTATCTTAAGCATATTGATTTGTCAAAGTTAATATGATATTCTACAATTGTTTTATTCTTTATTAAATTGCTATAATAGTGTATTAATGTGAACAATGGATTTATTTATATTATTTTTATTATTATTATATTATTTAAATTTATGTACATTCTTTAGATGATAGAACTCGCTCCCCCAGCACAAGCTTTGCTTTTAGGGGGTGCCGCAATATATTACTCATGGTATTTAAGTATTTCTTGTATTATTTATGTTTGTTGCAATAAAGTTCATTATTATTCATTCTTGTATTATTTATGTTTGTTGCAATAAAGTTCATTATTATTCATTATAACTAAAATTAACTTGACTTAAAATAAATAAAATAGTTCATATTAGTAATACACATAGTTTAGTATAGGACATTACTTCCTTTTCAAAAATTTCATTTTTTTTTTACTGAAAACTTTTAAGAATTTAAACGTTTTTTTTTTTAATTATTACTGATTGAAATTGAAATTTTTTTCAAATCATTAAGTTAACAAAATAAATAAATTAACTTATTGAAAATTATTTTATAACGTTTGAACTTACGTAATTTAAAGTTTTAACGAGTTAATAATACCCTTGGGCCTTGGGTATATGAAAACTCAAAATCAAAAAGTTCGTAACTACATTCGCTCATCAGAATCCTCTTCAATTTTTTTCCAACTCGAGTACTTTCTAATGGTAGATAATTTTATTATACGTTTGGTCCAAGTAAAAACATTTATTTGACATGTTATCGGGTCTTGTTGCTCTGCACCGGCCACGGTTTTACCAAACGGGTCCACTGCGGCGTTGTCGTATACCTCTACCAACAATACCTCGCCTTACGTTTTTTTTAACGTTCGCTCTTTAAAATATTTAATCGATGTTATATAGTAGTCACTAGAGAAGGTCGGATGTTTTTTATCTCACTTTCCATTCGTGAGCAAAGAATTCTTAATTTCCGCGCCAAAAATGTATTATTAGTATCTGACAGCGCGATTTTGAATTATGCGCGTGTAATCAAAATAATATATTAAATATTATAAGATTCAAACAAAAAACGCAACGACTCGGCAACAGAGAATGGGATGCCGGATCATCGCGGAGAGCCGTCAACAGACAATTTTCCGTGGTCTGAATTCGCGTCGCTGGGAATGCATCATTTGATAAATCATTGGGGATTGCAGTCTATATCCCGACGGAGTGTGAGTATTTCGATTTTCGTTTGTTTACAGATAGTATATTATTTAGGTGACTGTTGCTTATATTGTTAGTTAAAAAATTCAAACCTTTTGCTAGATCGTGTACCGTGTATACCCAGGGAATAACTTTTTATCTAATAAAAATATTCAATAATATTTTTTTTTGAAAACTGTTAATGTTGAAATTCATAATACAAGATACATTTGAGTAGAGGTTGTTATTGTAGTTTTTCACTTTTGTTTTTGAAACAGGCTGGAATGTTTCCGAGGCAACCTGAGAACTATAATCCGGTTCTTATATTGAACCAAATGATCCCAGGCATAGTGTTTATGGAAAACATTATACGCCGTGGGAACGTTAAATATTTTGTAGTGAAATGTGAGATCAACGGTATAAGATTCCAGGGACAAGGTATGACGTTTAAATTTTATAAATATTTTATTACAGATTGCCGATTATAATAATTCAAAAGTGTTTACTGAACACAAGCATTTTAATATAATTTAAATTTTTAAAGTTTATCTATTATAAAGTTTGTACAGATGTGGTATTTATGGTAATATTTTGAACTGTTTAAAAAACATATATTTGTATTTCGTGTTTAGTCCGGATAGTTAAAATTATAATCGTTATTATTGTTGTTAACATGTAATTAATGGAAATTTTTCTCGTTTTTATGGGCCTAAAATTCACAAATATACCTCCTATAGTTTTTCTTTTACTGTGCAAATCGAAATATTATAACAACTATCAATCAAAATCAATTTTTATTTTGAATTTCTATACAACGTAAGGATTTTAAAATAATATCATTTTTATAGTTTATTCTTTTACAATCGCATTTCGCAATCTATCGGACTTTTTTAACAACAATAATTATAGCTGTGTTGCATTTCTATTTCTACAGGGTCCACAAGGAAAATGGCAAAAAAAGAATGCTGCATTTGGGCAATCAAACACTTTTGGAACTATGATTACCACACAGCACGTTATATAGACCATGAAAACTGAACATTCAAATTGTTGAAATTAATATTATCAAACAGTTGTTTGTATAATAGTATTATTTTTTTTTTTCTAACGCCTATTTCTGTTTGCTTGTTTGATCATTAAAACATGATAATATATTACAATAAAAATTGTTAACTGCATTGTATTGGTTTTTTACGTTCTAACTATGAGTATAACCAGATCGTGTAGAGCAGCTTCCGAGAATATCTTGGTGGGCTAATGGTCTTACATATCCTGAGAAATTATACATTATAATGTAGCTGACTGATATATGTGTACAATGTTGTGCGTTCATAAATTTTTTCTCGAAAAAACGACTGCAAGGATTTTGTCAGAATTATGTACTTGGGGGGTGTTTGCAATCCTTTTGTGCATTAACTAATCGACTTTTAGGTTTTAGGTGTATTATATTATTTGAGACCCAATATTTAACGCTTAAACTCTAAATGTGGAATTTTTTTATCGTTCTTTAGCACAAAAATTTTTAATAAGTACCTTCACAATTCGAATTTTGTTCATTTTCACCCATCGTTAGGAACGTTAAACTTGTAACAGTTAGCCAAAGGTTAGGGATTTCTACATTGCTGCCCGTGTACAGAAAACCCCCAAATAAATTAATCAGAAAATATTATTTACACACACATACACTTGGCCCGGAGTATTTCGAGGCATATAATCGTATATACCCGATTGCAGACGGTTTCCAGATTTCACTGTCGGCTCACCTACAGTTTAAATTTAATTTAAAAATACAAATTGGAATAATTTTGATCGTTTTTCACACTTGGAACGAATTCGGGACTTGAAATATTTTTGATGAACTGTAGATTTACTCTCTAGAGTCCAGATCATATACACCTTTTTCACTTCTTATAAAGTGCTTAAATCATAATTTGCTACGGACTGTTATATTATAATACGTTTTCAATAAATATTCAGACATCAAATAAATCTATAATAATTCAATTATTATTCCTGCACATTCCTTTACCAAGAAAACTTGATAAAATACCGCAATGGTCGTTATCTAACTGAATCTGTTACAGCGTTACCAACGCCGAGTCGTGGCGTATCCGGAAACGGACGGCACAGGCCGTATATTATTTAAAATTGAAAATTAAAAACAAAATATACTCTCATAAGAGTTAAATTCAGTCTTAAAATTGTGATTTTTATTTTTAAACACATATTTCAAGTATTATTTAACAATTTAAAATAACATTTATAATTGGCAACATAGCGGATTTTCGTAGCGAATCAGATTTGAACTCGCGACGAAAGGACATTGGGATCATGTTAATATTGAAATAGTGTTCATATTTTTAGGTTAATATGATGTTTAATGTTTTTGACCAACCAATAGGAGTATATAGATAAAGAAACGTTGATATTATGTCTTCAAAAACATTAATCTTCATAATAACTTAAAAGACGTATAGTTTATAACGATAGAAATTCTGAATAGATTTCACATTCGATGTTTTAGTAATGCCCCAAAATTTTAATACGTCGTACAATCACACTGCGCGTCTTATAATAACTATTTGTGCTTAATATTTAATTATTCACAGTCGCAATGGTCAGTATGAAATGGAGATCTGAACAGAGCAGCCGATGCAGTCTGGTGTCGACTGATTTCCTTTTGTTATCGCCAAAATGTTTGCTTATTTTTTTAATTTTTATACTGAACCCAGGTTATAAAGCCTCCGTCGGAGTATAAAAATCGAAATAAGAACAGGTCCGTTGTAACCCCGACATTGTTTTATCTATCGTTATTCGTTTCATTCGATCGCAATATAATCCTTGCGTTGCTTCTTGTCACCCGTCACGCAGCTGACCGCGACACCGACAAAGACTGTTAATAAGGCGCCGAGCATCGAGTAGTACATGTACGTTATAGAGTACAATTTTGTCAGTAAATCGCTGAAAAAAATCGCATAAAGGCATTGTTATTATGATGAAAAAGCGTTAAATTAAAATTATAAAGTTAATAACAGAAACAGTTTTGTATTTATAGTGTTTTTATCCTACAGAGATCTTTTTTTTTTTCTTTGTATAAACAAAGGGGAAGTAACAGGATTAAGGCTTTAAATCTGGACCGGCTTCTGAGATATGTCTGAGGCGGGGGGCATAGTTATCTCTTTTAGCCTTCGGAAAATATAAAATAAACATATTTTCACACCGTCTATTTCAACCCTTCTATTTTTTTGGTTACAAAACGAGAAACCCTGGGTTTATATGCAAGATAACAGCTATTATGGTAATCTATAAGAAAAAAAAAAATTATATTTTGTACCTAAACCTAATATTTGTGGTAAATTGTGGATTTGTGTTTGCACTAGGCCGGGCCCGGAACTCATATGGGCGTCCCTGCAGGAGTCGTCCATGCTTGAATTTTACATTTAAAAATACAAAATTCAAGACTTGCAAAGTATTTTTGACTAAGTCCCATAACCGTAAATTCGATTCGGTCGCGTTATTTGCGCTTACTCTGGTCTGGTTGACAGAACGGACGCTGCAGCTGAGGCCGATCCCGCGTGCGTTCCGTTGGCGAAGCTCGTTTTGTAGATTTCGGACCATCGCTGCAAGGCCGGGTCTCCGACGTGCGAAGAGAACGTTTGGTCGGTACATCCGTCTGTGGACACCGGCAAGTACGTGGACGCATTGTGGGTGACGGACAGCGACCCGATGACGATGAACAGCGTCAAAAGATTACTGATTATCATGCCGGCAGCAGCGCCCTGTACGGATAACGTGCATAAGATAATATTATGTTGAACGATTGAAAATGCGAGTTATAATTGCTCGGTTTGTATCGTGAAATCGCCGTGGTTCAACTCACTTGCCAATTGGTCGACGGGAAAAACATCGCCAGAACGAATACTCCTAAGAGAGGACCGCTGGTCGCGGACGCCATTAGCTGAGAAACGTCAACAACGCCCGAAGATTGCGCGACCATAAACGCGACGCCCATAACCATAAAACCGGATATAATACCTAAAAATTATTGTAAACGTTTAACGTAAATTACGTACTACGATTCTCCTAAAAGATAAAACAAATTGAATAGGTACGATAATGTAATGTGTTCTTTTCAATCGGTTTATGTACATATATACTTAATTTGTCAAACCAACGGTGGTCAATATTTAACCCTTAAGTGCACGCTAAGCGGCACTGCGTACCGCATTTTCGCGCCATTTTATTATACGCAGTTATCGACCACGTGGTTGCATCATGACCCTAATCTATCTATTGTTCTATTAATATACTAGATTTTTGTGTTTGCATTGATCATTTATGATGTCTTATCAGTGTACGACAATAGTTCAAACAGAGCGGACCTGACATTGCGGCACACCGTACCGCTAACGTACTAAAATGTAAGTATATTTTGACTATTTTTGCTATAGTTTTTCCTGTTTTTTTTTTTTTTTTATTGTTGTAAAACTGAATTTGACTTCGGAAATTATAAAATTCATCTAGATTATAGTTATATTAATTATTAAGTTGGCTTATACTAGTTTAATTCACTTAAGTAAAAATGAAAAACGTGAGTTGCTCTTTTGATTTATATAAATGTTTGTTTCAATGTTTTTAGGACCCATCAGAAAACGTTTCATAGACCAGATGATGTCACTAGGTTTCTACAAGAACTATCTGATGAAGAAGAAGACGAGTCCTTTGACTTTTCAGATGAAAGTGATGGCGAAGATGAAATCATAGTACAAGATGACCATTCAAGTAACAGTGAACTGTCAGCTGATGAAGATGATATACAGCCAAATGTAAGCGATTTTGAAGTTTATTTTGGGAAAAATGGTGAAACATTTTGGTTCAGTAATTCGTTAGCCCTTCCAACTCGAAAAACCAAATCTAAAAATATTATAAAAACGTTGCCTGGACCTACTCGTATTGCTAAGTCTGCAAAAACTGAGATGGATGCTTTCATAAATTTTTTTTCTTTTGAAATTATTGATAAAATAGTTGAATACACCAATTTATACATCGAAAGAAAACGTTCAGTCGGAAAATATGCGAGAGACAGAGATTATAAAATTACTACAAGATCTGAAATTATGGCTCTCTTTGGAATTCTGTTTATGTTATCAATAAATAAAAGCAATAAAGCTGATGCAAATCGAGCTTGGAAAACAAATGGTACCGGGTTGATGATATGTAGAGCTGCGTTTGGTATAAATAGATTCCGGTTTTTACTTAGATCTCTGAGGTTTGATGATTTGTCGACAAGAAAAGATAGAGAAAACACTGATAAACTAGCTGCAATAAGAGAAATTTACTCTCTAATAAATGATAATTTCCAGAAAAATTATTGTTTGTCTGAATTTGTTACCATCGATGAGATGTTGCATCCATTTCGTGGTCGTTGTAGCTTTATTCAATATATGCCCGCGAAACCCGCCAAATATGGACTGAAAATGTATGCTTTATGTGATGCAAGAACATTTTATGTCTACAGTTTTGAAATTTACTGCGGAAAACAAAAAGACGGTCATTTCAATGTGTCCAATAAACCAATGGACATTGTAAAAAGATTAGTTGAACCGATAAAAAATTCTAATAGAAATTTGACTACAGACAACTATTATACAAGTTACGAATTAGCGATGTATTTATTAAAAAATGGACTAACATTCACAGGAACAATAAAAAAGAACAAAACTGAAATCCCTCCGCAATTTCTTAACAGCTCAACTTGAGATATTGGTTCAACGATTTTCGGTTTTCAAGACGAATGTACTCTTCTTTCATACATTCCAAAAAAAAAAAAAAATTGTTGTCTTACTGTCCACTATGCACGACAAGGGTGAAATTGATGAAGATTCTGGGAAACCAGCCATCATATTAGACTACAACAGTACCAAAGGAGGTGTTGATACCGTGGACCAAAAATGTTCTAATTATTCTACAACCAGAAAAACACGAAGATGGCCCTTAGCTCTATTATTCCGATTTTTGGATATGGCTGGAGTAAACGCCCATGTCATTTTTGTGGCTAATAATATGTCTAAAAATGGGATTTCCAAGAAATTATGTTCAAGAATGAATTTTATCGAGAGTTTATCATTCAGTCTTCTAGAAGAACATTTGAAGCAGAGAGCAAAAATAAATAATCTTCCTAAAGATTTAAAAGTATTTCTGTCTAAATATGGTGAGACTGTGGATATACCCAGTACCTCAGGCGATCAACCAAGGTCAGGACCATGCCATGAATGTGGCAAACACAGAAATAATAAAACAACAGTTCGCTGCCATGAATGCCATGTATTTGTGTGCAAAAAACATAGCGTCAGTAAAACTACGTGTAACAGTTGCTATACTAAGGAAAATGACAGTGATCATTAAAAACTTTGCCAAATTTACTTGGTACTTAAATTTTTTTTAACAAACAGTTTTTTTTATTTCGATTCCAGTTTTATTATATTTTTTTTTTCAAAGTATTAATTCAAGTATTTTTTTCAACGTATTTATTCAAAGTATTTTATGCATTATGTATGTTATCATTTTATAATTTGTTTTGCTCTTTTTGTAAGTTTTGAGCTGATAAAAGCTATTGTTTATGGTATTTTAAATAATTTTGTTATATTAAAAGGTTTGGATTAAATAAAACCGTTTTAGTTGTTTTTATGTCGTATAAAAATTTTAAAATCCCAAAAATAAAAAAGTTGCGGAATAGAGTGCCGCTAGCGTACATCAACGTTACAAATATAGACGCGTGCACTTAAGGGTTAATATGGGGCGCAAAACCAAACATATTATAATTTAATCGTTCAGTGACTAATAAAAGTAATATGAGTTCAAAGTTTTAAATTTAAACGATTCTTTCGGAAAGATGGCGTTGTGTTCCATACGATGATATACTTTTACACAATAATTATCGTTTGTTTGGAATCGTAAAACATTTTATAAACCATACAGTTTATTAATGCGTCATTGTTAGCCATTAATAGTGAACCGACAATTTTTTTTGATATTTACGATAATTTTACGAGCTGATTAAATTTTATAGGAAAAAAAAAGTGTTATTATACTTTAACGTTCACTGACTTATGATTTTGATGCACCGCACTTGATTTTTTTCGCTCGTGCCTTGAAAAATTGACATTTGAGATATGAAATCTTCCCACGCCACGGTGGAAATCGAATTCAAATTCGACACGAGTTTGCTGTAAGAAGAAACAGACAAATGAAAAAGAAATATATATAACCAAACACGCTGATATATTATAGATTTAAAGTTTGACCAATAACGCGATAAAAACATACTTACACGTGTAAAAGCATTTCGTTTTTAGCTAAAAAATAACCTACATACAGTTTAGGGAAGTGCATAATAAAAAATATAAATTGATAAACGTGGATTTCTAATTCGCATAAGCAAGGAAAGTCGTACACAATTATGTCTTTTATATTACTATTTCTATTTATTATAATAAATATATGGCCAAAAATGACGTATCATCGACGGCTCCCTCTGCCATTACACCACGGACGCAAAATTCGATATTCGAGTATAATATTTTGATTAAACAGACTCGTTTTACTCACTTGAGCGCGCTGTTGAACACGATGGCCAACACGAGTCCCATAAATCCGGGCAGAAAGAAAAACTTGTCGCTCACGTAGAACGGCACGATCTCGTCGATCTCCGATATGTATCCGAGGGCGCGGGGATCGCAGTCTGCGTACGCGGCGTATATGATCATGCCGACGATCCAAGTCAGTGAGGTCAGAAATATCATCAGAGGAATGATCGACCACAGGGCCCTAAAGACAAACGCATCGCGCAGGGTTCGGTGAAACGGGCAATTATATTTTGTTTTATTTGAACTTAAGGAGGTTTATAATAGACGATTCAAAAAAAATAATACTATGAAACGTATAAAAAAATAACACCGGCGATAAGTGTGCGTGTAACCCGTGATTCGGGGCTGAACCAAATCGAAATAAAATATTACCGTAGAACCCTGTCTCTAAACGAATAAAATACCTGTGTTTTAACCACTTGTATTACATTTTTTAATCATTTTCTGGAACATTTTTGTCGAACGAAAACTAAAAAAAAAAAAAAAAATGGGAACCTACAGATATTTGTCTAAAAATTCAAAACTTGAACATTTTAAAATTGTCAATTATTTCAGCTTACTAACGTGTATACTACGCCAATGCATTTTGCTACCTGAGACGAACACGTGTATATGGATAAACGTCTTTATCGAGTTAATTTAGCACCTAATATGGGTAATAACAATAGAAAACTACGTTCTGTATCATATTTTTTAATTGGAATATTTTTCTCACAATCCTAATCGAGATCTTCTATCGTGTCGTAAAAATGTGATCGCGATCGTTTCGATTTGTTTTGAAATCAAGATATCGTATGCGATCTGACCGTTACTTGGAAAGCGTATTTTGCCTATGGGGTCCAAAAGAGTTTCAAACAGTTGACATCATAAATAGTACTTAGGTAAGTACTAAGTACGTATTAAACTCAAATAAAATTATAATTAAATATAATTTAAAAAAAATATACTTATGTTAAACCTTTATTAATCTAAGACCAATAACTTTTCGTTAACAAAACTTTAGTTTTACTGACGGCAATATCGCCGTAATAATAAAATGTTGGATATGCGTATTTAATGTAAAATTAAAGAAAAAAAAAATGGTGAAAACTTCATAAACAGAGATCCAAATCGTTATACCCCACATCCCCCCATTTGATCTACTGCAGTCACAAGTATTTTTCATTACTTTTCCACTTCTTTTTGCGAGGCCATGCTGAAGTATTTTTGCACGAAATTTTGCTGACAGCCGAACATCGACAGCGATATGAACAGTTGGCCGAGGGTGGCGGAAACCGTCGTCACTCGAACCGTGGGATCAAAATCAAAACTGTGAAACAGACAAACGATCGGTTACATGTTTTAAGCGTAGGAGAAATTTAAACACGGGGTGGTTTTGATTTAAGTCAACGGTTTCTTATTAAAGGTATCAAGAACGAATGGAAAAAAACAAAATACACAGTATATAAGTACCAACATATAACCTATATGTTTTCATCTAGATTCTAAAAGAAATTTATTATGAATACGTGCGCTGCACATATCAATTTTATTGAGTGGTATAACTACTATAGTATTCGATTAATACTTGATTTCAAAGTAAAAATATTTTTGTGTCGTTTTGAAAACAATTTTTTCTGTTAAAAGCGAATTTTTCCAATTATTATTTAAAGTTGTGTTTAAAAAAAATTAAATTCGTATAAAACTAAAACTAGAAATCATAATATACTCATACTATTGTTATTGTTAAATTATCGCTAGGTACCTATGGTTTTATTTCTTAAAAAGCCAGAAATTTGTAGTTTGAGTGGGCAGTTTTATGGGGTAATGACTTTGCTTTAAAGCAGATCACTTTGTTCAAGGGAATTAAAAATCGCTTATGAAAAAAACGATTATGAGTGTAAAAAAAATAGTTATTCAATGAAGAACATATACGATTTTCGCTTCCTTATCTGAATGTATGTTATACGAACTTGAATAAGTTTAGTCTGTCTCGTTCTTTGGTCAGTTCGAAAACGTCTAAAGGGCTTTTGGCAATGAAAAACCCGTGCACGATGATCATAACACTGCACCCGATCATAACTAGACCCTGTACCGCGTCCGCCTGGATGGCGGATCTAAAGCCTCCCTGAAATCAATATCAAAGTCTATAACATTAGTATATATTTTTGATTGTTTGTGATTCGACGAAGACTTGAACTTGAGAACATAACAGTCGTAAAATATTGTATAAAATACAAATTTGAAAGGCATCGTAACATTTTCCCGTTTCCTTCCACCCAAATAATTACGAATAATCGTCGCAGATAATGCTTAAGCAATATGCTAGAGTAATTAACATTAAAACCAAACCGATTTTGTTGTAAGTCGTTGTACGTTTTGTTGTATTTTCCGTACATTTCGACAAATTCAATTTAAAAAAAAGTTTAAAAAATTTGAGACAAAAAAAAAAAAAAATAAAAAGTTTGAGAAAGTCAATCCAAAGAAGACGGTCATAAAGGATTGAAATCAAATATCGAGTGTTGTTAAGGTTTTTATCATAAAAACTAATAAATTACCCAGTTACATCAGTTAAATTATATCAAATATATACTATGTGGGTAGGTAATAAAATCTAAAACACCCAGTAAAATTTAATTTACTATTATTTACAAGAATGATATTACCCGATGTATCTTCGTACCGCCATCATTCGACGACGTCCGAGTATTTTAGATTACCATGTAAACAACACTGCAATTTTAATTTTCTGCATTTAAAATATTTCACGTATAGTTACCGGCCCTAGTACAGAACGTATCATTAAATCCGTAAATTTTTAGAACGATTGAATAAATCGCGTACTCGAAACTTCTAAATGTATATTACATATTAATAATGTTAAAATGAAGTTAAAAAATTAAGTTTATTTCAATTAGGTTAACCGCTACGTTAACTTTTCGTTAATTCATTTTTATTACAACTCTTTAACTTTAGTCATCTGTAATGATTAGAAACATTTTTTAAACGATTTTTAAAAACTAAAATTACTTGGGAGACAAAAAAATAATATAAAAAACGATTGATGACGCAAAGGAAACAGGTACCGTGTGAATTAAAATTAACGTTTTTATTTTATGTTGGGTTATTGTTTTTTCGACAGTTCACTTTTAGTCAATTCAAAAAACAAGAAAAATTTAATTCTAAATTTTTTTCTTTCCAATTGAGATGAAAAAAGTTGTACATTTTCCCGGCATTGTTAACACTCTAGTAGTCTAGTAGGTATATATATAGCCACACGGTTTACCAGCAATGTGAAGACGACGGCGATTAACGTGATCGAAACGATCGAGAGCCAATAAGGTATTCCCATCACTGTTTTCAAGGCGATGCACGGGGTGAAGACTACCACGCCGAGGTTGAGCACGATCCTGATGTAGTACGTAGCGGACGCCAGTCGTCTCACCAGTTTCGACTTGAATCTTATGTCCAAGTACTGAAAACGAACGAATTTTGGATATCAAAAACAAAGTTAAAATTAAATTTCGGATCATTATGTATTATTATTTTACCAGTGCATAAACCACTTTTTCTTTTTGAGACCGTTTGTTCACAGGGAAGGGCCAAAACCAAAAAATTCGGCCGTTCCAGTTTTAAAACCATACCGGCCCGTTTCAATACAACCGGCTCAATAATGTACGTAAGGAGTATTAGAAATATGTATCTACTATTGAACACTTCAATCCTATATTACGTATATAGGTCGGAACCGCTATACTTTTTCCCTAAACCGCATGTAATTATGTAAAATCACGGTGATGATCTTTTTATACAATATTATCAAAAATGTTCTAGAAAATGCAGCAAGCTCGTTAATTTTTTTTTTAACCCATGTTTTCATCCGCAACTATTGACAATAAGTATTCAAAATATTTAGTTTAACATTTTCCCGGTACGATTTGTGACGGAAAAATAATACGGTTAAATAAAAACCAAATATAAAACAACAACATTTACAAACAGCTCTTATAAAGTACTATGCTTTTATTGAGTGAATTTGGTTTCGATATTAAAAAATAAATATATGTACATAATTATATATATATATATTGTCTTTAAGTGTGATCATTAATGATTTCAGTTTATCGCCGAGGACATTGAAATTCTCGAGATGATTTTTTGAGAATATTCTTGGCTCACATTACAAGTCGCATAATATAACTCAGTAAAAAGGTCACAGTAAGTCAGCCCAAAAATGATCGAACGTTTGAGGTCTTCAGTTAAATCCTGCCCTGCACGTCCCCGACATAATATTTTTCTTCCCCAATGATTTTTACCCCTCCCTCTGTAAAACATATTTCTAAATATTAAAATGTATAGACATTGTGTTGTTGAATGATGTAGAAATTCAACTGTTAAATGCATTTTATAAAATATATAATAAACAGCTGTTGTAATTATTTATACAGTTGAAACGTTTTACGTGTTTACAACGAATTTTGTTGGTGAATACAATGTGATAACCGATTGTAATTTTAATAATAAGCGAAAAGAAAGATAAAAAACTTCGTCAACACCCGTCGTGGCCTCGGCTTGCAGGTGAAACGCGGAGATTGGAAATTGTTTTGAACGCTATTAAGTATATTGTGTTCCTATAATTGAATGTAATAAACGATAATCACATTATAATTTCTCGTAATAATAATTGTTGAATTTTCGTCTTCAAAAGTAAAATGAAAAATGTGTTCGTATATATTTTATTTTGATATAACATGATATGTTAACCACTTTAAAATTTTACGATTTCCATTTAAGCAGGCCATTTAGATTGCCGGGTCCCAAAAATCTGCGGGTGATGGAAGGCCACCAATCGCTTCTGTACACTCTGATTTAATTTAAAAAGTTAACGATTCGCTACATTTTTACCTTACTTACTTTAATAATAAGTGAACGTAAATATAACAATTTTTATTTTGTAAAAACCAAAATGAGTTTTAAATTCTAATAACTATCGGATAATATGTATTATTGTTATTAAATTATTGTAATCGGTTTTCGACCGATTTCAACAAAAACTCACCTGGTAGACGGAAGTGATTCCGAGATCGTAATAAACCGGAAGAAAAAAGTATAACACTATAGGAAACGCCAAACATTTTCCGTAAAGCGTTTCCCACATTCCGCTTCCTCTGTAATACAGTTCTGCCGGATTACCTGTGAAATTATATTTGTTACACATTTATATACACAACCATAGTAAATTTGTAAAAATATTTAATTTAAAATTTTAGTTGGCACCCTTAAAAAAAAAAAAAAAAAATACCCTTTAGGCATTGTATGAGTAGTATATATTAATTGAAATCACTACTACTCTACACGAAAAAGGCGGGAATATTTCACAATACGTGTACATCTATATTGATGTATAAAGTAGAGTAACAAAAAACTGTATTATTTTTGTGATTTTGGATTTATTAAATTTAGTTTTCACTCCGTGTTGAAATATTTTGCAAAACTTTTGGATATTGTTTTTTTTTATCGTTTTCACAACATAACTACATTAAATACAGCAGATAAGTCTTCTAAATAAATAAAAAAAACCAAGATCGCCGAATTTTACAAACATCGGATCATATAATGTTATTATTTAGTTACTACATTAGTAGTTTTTTATTTGTATAACTATTCGTTGGTAATTAAATTTAAATTTAAAAATACTGACAATATCTGTTTACGTTATTATTAGTTATCTTTTTCCCGTTACCATGTTTTTCTTTTTTTTTTTTTTTAGTGAAATAATATTTTAACAATAGTTAGGTTAGTATAGTAAAATCGTATAGAAATTCAGTCATTACTAAACCAATAATATTAACGATTCTGTTTTGACCTAACCGTGTGAAATGGTACAGTTTTAAAAGTGATAAAATAAAATTGCCTTTGAATTTCATAACATTTTATAAGCTGTTCAATCAACTTAAATTAATCGACACTTTTTTTAATAAATCACTAGGTACTATATAGGAAATTTCAGTTTAAATTTTTTAATTTTACCCAAGAAGACCTTAACTCCGAGGAATCCACGAGTGATGGACATGACCACCGCTCCCATTGAAACCGATCCCTTCGACGCGAACACATAACTCGCTTTAGTCGTCTCTTTAGGGCCGGTTATTTTACTGTAAATCAACACGGTGAACGACAATCCGATCAGCAGAAAAAAAACTGCGCAGTCCGTTACGATATTTTGCATAGTTTTTCGTGGTTATATTTTACTGTGCTGGAAAACAAAAATTCAATGAAACGACTTCACAGTGGATGGTCACAGCTTTGGGTGGGCCACCGGTTATTGGAAGGTGCGTTGGAACGTTCTATGTATATTGTTAAATATGTAAGCAACGTATAGTTTACGGAAATAATGTAACGATTCTGAGCGAGGTCAGTGAGTCCCAAATATTCAACGACTGTCGTATCGATTCGATGTTTTATTTTTTCACAAAAATCGTTTCAAACTTCTAAGACGTTTACAAGTGTCGTCGATTCCTAATACTGCTGTGAAAAACTCAATCGTTGTGTACAAATTTCAGACAGTTATTGACAAAAAACAGAACTAACAGAGCAGAATAATGACGAAGAATACTATAGTGCAAAAATAATACCAGTCAAATGTCAATCTTTTTTGACAGGATAGAGATGAATATAAGTTTTAAAGCTTTTCGAAAAGTTTGATTTTTTTTTATTAAAATGAAAATTAAATGATCTTGAACAAAATCCATGGAATTTTAAACGATAGTTACAAATGCTACATTTAGCTCAGAAAAGATCGAATAATTATATCGTATAATATTTTTTCCATTCCAATGACGTGTAAACATTCCAATAAATTTGAACAGTTTTTCGAGAAGTAATCGTCATAAACACACAGTACATTATACTGACGTAAACAAAAATCGAGTGAATCCGTTTTTGAGGTTACCAAAAACGTCGGAAATATATTATTATGTTGTTTGGATCTTGTTAAAGTATTACTTGTCCGTTTCTGAGAGTAAATTAAGAAATAATAATGAAATACAAACGAAGCTTCAACCACAACTCTGGCCGATTTTTGAGTCTCGTACGAACGAATATCGAAGTCACGTATTTATACCGTCCACGCGGAAACAGAAAACGCATAAAATGGAATTAAATAAATAATAAAACATAAAAAACATCACAGCTGTTAAATCTTTCGCGTACTCGCTCCGCTCAGAATATAATAAATAATGAATTAATGTGTTTCAAGATTACCGTCAATCGAGTGTTACGAGTCTTAGACGATTATTAATATTGATTATGCTGGGCGTGTAAAAGTCTAATATTGTTTAGTTATACCTACCTTCGCGTTAAAATGCTCGATCGAAACGAACCGTGTCATGCGAAAATTACAGTCTGACTAAAGTACTATTTGTACAAAATAGTTTTTGTACTCTAATTCCCAATGCCTCATTATAATATTATCTACCGCGAACAATTAATCGCCTTGAAAACATTATCACAAACACTTGTTAATTACGTGATAAAATCCGGATGTGATGGCGAGCACTCGAAAAACAATAGTTCACGAGTATTATAGGTCATCGCCGTCTCCGACAGATGACGTGGTTGAACGATGTACAATTCCGTTAAGTTTCGTATCGGCGATTTTGTGTAGGAAAAATTTGAATTTCGAAAGTTGAATTCTTTCAAAAAGTATAACGACGAACGTAACACAGTATGTCCGCGTCTACATTACTTTCTTAAAATTTTTGATAGATTTTTGAATATTGTCGTACAAACTACATTGTATAATATTTATTGTATAATTACGTTTCAAATATTAAACATGTAAACAATAGCCGCATATTAATTCATTGACTTAACCTGCTGACAGCTGATATTACCCAGACCGATAATATCTAATAATTAACGATTAATATACATCCGTGTTAAGAAATTAATTTTAGGTTCTCGGAGAGAAAAGAATTGTTTTTATAGTGATGTTTTATTTATTTTTTCTGTCAATAACTTTTTGGAAAAAATGGTCCGATTTTTAAAGTCTACTGATATGGACTCCGATGGCACTTAATTGGTTGAAGCTTTATTTTTAATTTTGCTTACTTTTTGAGTTGAACCCCATAAACCAAAAAAAAAAAAAAAAAAAATGTAATTTTGTTCAATTTCACATCGAAATGTTTTGAAATTTTTAAATTTTTGATAAAGTTTTCGTACAGAAAAAATGCTTCGATTTCAAAGTCGGTACATTTAATGAATTTTTTTTTAAATTTGGCTTACTTTTTGTCTTTTATCCCAAAAGCCAAAAGAAAATCGAGAATTATACGGCAAGAGTTTTGAAATTCTTAGTTTTGTAATGACTTTTCGGGTAGATAGAGTACCTAACCGACCGTTACGTTGAATAGTACGTAAAAGTTGGGATTTTGAATTTATATTTTATTTTATATGAAGAATTTTTTTTTTGTTTTGATTATTCTCTGAGTTACGTGCCAAAAACGACGAAAATGGCAAAATCGCCAAATCCAGCATCAGATATATTGATTTAGTTTTTTGACCATAACATTAAAAATGTAAAACTGAGTAAAAACTTTTACATAATATTTAATTGAGTATGGTACAAGTTTCATTAGAGTTTCGAGTAATTTATTTTGGCAGCAATTTTCGAGCTAAGTAGAGAACTTTGAAATTCTCGAAAAATTAACCAGTAAATTTACGTATACTAGACAACTGAGCTCGCCCAGAATCTTATTTTCGAAGGCGATGATTTATCATTGCTACCGGATATTAAATTACCAAGCGTGACCTAGAATAATTCCGGCTTTTTTATATTTTGTAGAGTAATTTTTGAGATAATTAAATCAAAAATTTTCGTGTTGTGTGGCAAAAATCTACCTTCACTTATTCAAATTATCATTTTGCATAATATGAGATTGTACGATTATCGTAAGCTTATAAATTACGAAAGCAAAAAAGAAATAGTAATAGTATGGGATCGGTTTGTTTGGTACCGATTTTTGATAGTTATTTAAAATGGTTTTTTCATTTTTTTTTTCCCTTATTAATAAAGAAAAAAATGAATGTAAACGATTTTACAACATCAAACGTGTTCAATCAAATTTATCGCAATGGTTTAAGGAACAAAAAAAAAAAAAAAAGTGAAAACGCGTTTTATATTATATTAAACTGTATTGTGTTCTCGCGTTAAAATTGTTAAGCCTTACCAAATTCACCCCAAACGGCATCGTTATCCGTTAAAAACAATTTAATTAAAAAAAAAATTAATTTATGGATTTTTTACCGCCATAATTTATCCGCACTTTTAATGTTTCAAATGTTTTTCCGACCTATAAACGAACTATAAATTATTCAGATTAACGTTTATTTACCTTGTCGGAGCAACCCACTTTTGTCCGATCTGGAGAATGTTTTATAAACGTGATCTGCACGAGACGCACGCGTGAATCGCGCGGAACAAAGTGGCGTGCGAAATACGATTAGCAAACGAAACAACGGCATCGGAGCGGCGATTAGCCGTCGCTTAAGCGTGAGCCACACACGTGCGATAAATTATCATAATATTATGCGGGCTGACAGACGGAAATATTGTGATCGGAAACGTTTTTTTTAATTATTTTTATACAAATTACGGCATCGTTAAGCTTATAATATAATGTATAAATGCAATTTAAAAAAAAAAAAAAGGCATTTTATGTACGCAGAACAGCGGAAAATTATTCTTTGAACGTGACGGCCAGGAAAAAAGGAAAACTAACACTGTGCACGTCTTATCGCTGGTGGATTCCGGTAGTTGTGCACTTGCACGTAGTCGGTGTATCCATGTATTTTAATTTTACGAGAACACCTACGTTTTTCTATTAAAGATTTCTATTTTATCCGCAATGTGACGGTTCAATTGTTCAAATTGGATATAACAAATTCAACCCTTTTTGATTGTCGGCTTCTTATGCGATACGTTTTCCTTTGATTTCGTTCACTTTTTAGGAACGAACCAGAAACGCATACATCTAAAAGAACGTAATGGAATTTCGTTAATTTTTCGGAGGAACGATTTGTTTTCGTTTATTTTTGATGTTTTCTCATTTTTAAAAAATGTAAACCATTTTTAACTATAGGAATGTACATTTTTCAATTTATATCTAGATTTTGGTTGTCATTTGTTTTTGTTGTCATAATCGCAGAGCCTGTGGCACAGGTTATAATTTATTTGTTACTAGGTCACATAAAAGCACTTAAATATAGTAACGTAGTTTGTGAAATAAAAAAAAATAATAAAATATCGATCCTTTGAATTTAGTAGTTGAATATGTTTAGTCAAGATTTTTTATTTTTTATTTCTGTATAATTTGTCAACTTAAAACCACAAACTAGCTGAAAAAATACAACATAGTGACACCGGACACGTATCGTTAATGCCTAACGGTAATCCATACAAATGCATTACAAACATCAGAAAATATTTTTTATAAACTTAAACGACATTAAACCTATCTCAATAAATCTGTTCCGTGTTGAGGACGTCATACGTTTGGAACATCTGAGATTTTTTATAGGGTTATAGGACGTGTTAATCGAGTCAACAGTATTATACTAAACAATTCACTGTTTTTTTTCTCTGAAAAATGTAAAATGTTCATTTGTTAGGAACGAGATTTTTTTTTTTTTTTTTTGAAAAGAGCACAGAATTAGTTCTTGTTTTCATCAAAATAAACGTGAACGTGAACCAATTCCTTTTTAAAAGAAACTTTTCGACAACATTGTCTACACCAACCGATCGCCGTTCAAGTCCCGGTGACCTGGAAAACGCCCTCGTAAACGAAGAGCTCCTTACGTTACAACTTTTTCGGGAATATTTCTCTCCAAATGCAAATTCGAAACAAATATTCGGCGTAAAGATAATAAGTATAGTACGTGTATTTCTGTTCAAATAAATAATAATGTATAAAAAAATAAATTAGAGTCGGAACCCGTTTTAAAGCCGACTGTATATAAATAATATTACTACGATAATAATACAATTATGTATGGATACGATGAACGTTCAGGATCGTCGGCGTGGCCGTACAGAATAAAAAAACATTTTTTATTTTTTTTGCGAGTGAACAATAAAAAGAACAAAAAATATTAACAAAATTTCCCCGTTCGATCGCGCCAACATCGTGCGGCGTTTCGAGCGGCGGTAGCGCATTTCGGTGCTGAGCAACATCTATGTTTACGCGTAAAGTTATCCAGATGTATATATCACTTGTCTTTTATGTCACTTTTAGACGATTATCAAAATGTTGGCTTGCCCTTGGAACGAACGAATCAACGCGGCAACAGTTCAGTACTTCTACTAGATCTTTTACACCAAAATTATTCTATCGTTACCCTCCCGATCCAGACTATTGATCGTCCTATTGCAGTGCAAACAGCTTTGCCCACAGACAAACAAAACGACAACTATAATTCTTCGCTAAAAAAACTCGTACAGCAAATACGAAACTATCGTGTCTATGCAGACGCGATCGGTTTCGATTTAAAGTCGAAAACTCGTGATCTATAGTAAATTTTATCCCATCGCCTCGTCTTTTATTATTCCTCTGCATAACAGTGTATATAGATTCGACTGTTCTAACCAGACGACGGGATCCAGTAGTGAATGGTTTTTTTTTTTTTTTAATTTTTTATTATTAATTTGTAAAACGCGCGTATTTGCTCAACACCCGCGCGATCCCGCGCGATCAACGGCGGCGGCGCTCGATCGGTATGTAGATGGGCGTCTTGTCGGGCGCGTGGATGCGGTACACCACGTGGTCGGCCGCGGCCTCTTCGGACGAGGACGCCGAGGCCATCAGCGGCGCGAGCGCCTGCTGCAGCAGGCCGCCGCCGATGGACCGCCGGTACGCGGGGTTGTTCTGCGTGGCGGCCGCGTGCACCGCGTCGTCCGCGGCGGCCACCGAGTGGTGCGAGTACACCGGCTTGGTGACGATCTCGTACGTGGTGCTCTTCGGCTCGGCGTGGCCGTGCCCGTGGCCGCGGAACGACGCGAGCGCGGAGAGCAGCAGCGACATAAGCGCGGTCATCAGCGCCTTGCCCGCGAGCACCGCGATGGCTTTCATGCCGAGCGCCAGCAGCATGGCGCCGGTCACCCATCCGGCCAGCAGCATGGACTGCGCGTACTGCTTCTGCTTCTTGCCCCGTCCTGCGAACCGTCAACGCGCCGCGGTTAGCGATCGCAAAAGGGTGTCAAAAAAGAGCTGCTCGTCGGACCGGGATTCGAATCCCCGGGGACCTTTGGGGCGTGCCGACTGCAGGAGCGATCTCTCCCGTCGAGCTACCCGACAGGCGTATCTCGTCACCGATTGCCGACGGAACTTACGAGCTACGGTCGCTAACAACGCTGTCCGGCCCTACCGCGTGTCCTCGACCGTCGGCGGACCCACTCACACCCGGCCGCCTGTCAGCCGACCAACTACGTCCCGCTTACACTGTCCTCGGCCACCCCGGAGCGTGTGCGAAGTGGCCAGACTTTCGGCAATCTCTCTTCTACTAGATCGTACGACTTTGCCGAACTTTCTCGACCGTCGTGGATGCGAGTGAATCCCCCCCCCTCTTTCCGAACTGTTAAAAAGGCTCAAAAGAACTGCCTGTCGGGATACCGTTTAGCCGCCCGACGGACATCCCTCGTCGCCAATTTCCGATGCTCTTTACTTGCGAACTATGGTCGCTAACAACAACAGTATTATAATACTTTGAATACTACAATAACCGTGACGAGGGTTTCGGGTGTTGGAAACGTCTACGGTCGTTTTTTCAAGGCTGGGTGACAACGTTTTTTAACTGGTCGAGTTAAGTCGAAAGTAAACTATAAAAAAAGAAAAGAGTTCAATTTAACTTGAATATAGAAGATAATAGTTTATATTGACATTTGCTCCGCTTTAAAAAATGTATTTTGTTTTAAAATGATGTTTTGACTCAAACAAAAATAGTTGCAATCATTACAGATTTTATATATAATATGCTTAACACAAATAATATACTGTAAATAAATAACGTATAATAATAAGTAAATATTATGCTCTAGTGTTCGCTCGAACGTGTTTTTTTATGTGGCCCCTTACAAAACCCATTAAAATTGAGTATTTTACAGTTATCGATTTTTTCACGAATCGACAAGTTCGTTCGATTATAACGTATTTTGTAAAAACAAAAAATAAATTTTTTCGAGATACGGTTCTGAGGTGCATAGGCAACTCATTATACATCTATTCCGGTCTATTTCTGCGATCAATCTATTCCGAATCGAAAGAATACAACGCGCTGATTTACTGATCTTTAATGTTTTCTAGGGAGCAGAATTACGGTTTTTTTTTTCGCAACTGTAGCTCTTAAAAATTTTGAAAAAAATTTCACAAAAAGTCATAGTTACGAAACTGTTTCGTTTCAAAACACGGAAAAATCGCTACACAAATTGAGATTACGAGATCGGACTACTCAAAGTGTGCCTTTGTTTTCGTCTCGCCCGTTGGTCCGAACAAGGAGAATATGATGGTGGGGTATCCGAACCGGCTCAAAGTTTATTTTGATTTTCCGCAAGTTTATAAAACTAAAAATGTATTATTAATAAGAAAAAAAACCCCCGTTCCGAGACCATCTAAACCGGTAAACGATTGTTGTTTTTTAAAGTTCGCCGCAATATTCGCTCACCCGACTGAACCTCGGCCGCGGCTTCGCCCAACATCCGCACCGACCGCACTGTCTCGTCGTCCAGCAGCTTGACGTTGAGCGTGAGCGTGCCAAAGTATCGGCCCAGCTTGTCGACGAACAGCCTGTCGAACGCCTCGGACGAGTCCCGGCCGACGGGCTGCTCGGCTTTGGCGTCGTCGTCGTCGAGTTTTCGACCGGGGGACGACTGCTGCTGCTGCAACGTGACGCCGGGCACCAAAGCGTAGCTGGTGTCGTTCATCCGCTCCAGACGGTCCACCAGGTGCACCAGGGCCAACTTGACGCAGGTACCGTAGTTTTTCGACACGCATCTCTTCCACATGGCCTGCGCGACAACAACGAAATTTTTTCAAAAATCTTAAAGAAAACGAAAAACCGCGAAACAATATTTTCTTCCTATCCACCCACGAGAATACGATTTCGCGACACACACAAAAACGATAGTTACACGAAATACCTCACGGGGAAATATCCCATAATTTTTATTTATTTATTTTGTTTTTGCTCGAAAGGTTCGGTCGAGTGGGTTTACGACGAAAATCGTTTAAAAAATTATTCATTCGGTCCGTTACTATACAGTTTAAACGTGAACGTTTCAGCTCTTTACCACTATCTAGTTTAGGTTTTGTGGTTGGAAGTCTGTGACTTTTAAATGTACAATTAATACACACCTGATTGCTTGATTCACGGCCAATTTTTAAAAATCAATTTTATTTTTTCCAATGTTTTTATGGTTCGATCGCGTTGTTGAAAATCACGTTTCATGAATACTTTTTTAGATAACCTAAACAATAACACAACGTCGGTATCATACGGGTATTCTGAATCGTATTCATTTTGTAAAACAAAAATTGGTTAATTTTTGTTTCATTTTTAAAAGAAACTAAGAGATTTGCCCTACTAAGATAACCCCTTTTGTTATAGAAATACAGTACACATCGCGCTCTATTCGATAGGAACCTTTCCAATTTTTTTATAGTTGTCGAACGACGTACAATTTTGAAAATCGTAAGATGTTTTTTTTTTTTTTGCTATAAGTAATCATGTTTTGTTTGGTCATCCGATTCTCGCTTCATTTTTTCATACTATATTTACTGATTTTTTAAAAAAATTACATTATATTAAAAGTATATCTGAGTCGGGGTATATCAACCTCGCGGTATCTATAACGGCGAAAAAACATACAAATTTACGTCGAAAACCTGAAACTTTCAAAGCGTATATCCTTTTTCTTTCTCTTTGACCCATCGCGCAGTTTACTACAAAACGGCATAATATGTTATACACACTTAAATGTATTCTCCGGGTAAAAATTAACCAAATAGGAAATTTGCTCGAAGATATTTACTATATCGAAATAATAATATTATACCTATATCTAATATTATATCTTATGATATGTATACTTTAAAGTAGCGGCGAAAAATTTCGACGACGCTATTCCGATCGTACTATCGATATATTTTGACTTTGATTTTTTTTCTTGTCATCGACACGTCTCGCCGTAAATATTATTGTAATCGTCGTGTGAAATCGGAAAATTGCCGTCGCCGAAACTCGTTAACGTCGTGGACCATTGTGTATACCAGTCCGTTTTCGTATCGATTTTTTATCGAAAACCGACAGCTCGCATGCAAAGAAACGGTTTCTTTTCACCCAAATTGGTCCTTCGTATACATATATATATATACCATTATATTTTAAGTACAATAATAATAATATCATATTTAATATTTATGCGATATTGCTGGAAAATCAAACGTTATTATATTTTTACGACACGCATTATTAAATATTTCAATATTGCGCAGGTAATAATTCTCGCTGTCTCGAGCATTATGCGACAATTTTCGCGAAAACACATCTGCATATTATAATATTTTATAATACGGGAATAAATAATAACTGAAATTGAAGCTCGCCACCGGACGACAGTCGTAATTTACTCGGAGGCATGCGATTTATAATTATATTATGAGCAGGGCTGGGTTTTATAGCACGTAAAATCGCATAAATATGCGCTATAATATTATACATTGCTAAATATGCGGTCAAAATACGACCAATTTTAGTTGAAAAACTGAAATATTAGCAATTTTAATAACTTTACAAATCAAAAATATCATTAAAATCGAAAAAATCACAAAATACTGTGCAAAATAAAGTTTTAGAAATAAGATCTACGAACCATGAAACAAATTTTAGGCCTAAAACTAGTACTGTTTTTAAGGATTTCATAAAAAATATGCAAATGCTATGAAATCCCAACCCTGATAATAAAATATCACCAATTTTAATAACTTTACGAATCAAAAATATCATTAAAATCGAAAAAATCACAAAATACTGTGCAAAATAAAGTTTTAGAAATGAGATAATTCCTATTTTACAGTCCGGGCAGTAGCAAACGCTCGTTGGAATCGTTTGTATGTACAATGGATGAATATAAATAACACAAATCTTTTAACTGTAATAAATAATCCACCTGAACCACAAATTTTAAACCAGTGACACACCCAAAGCGTAGTCACCACTCCTTCAAACTACCGGCGCGATCTATTTTAGATTCTGAGTGGAGAGAGGTAGTTATAGTGGTTTTACTCTAATTTTTTCTTTTATTTCTTTTACACCGTAACAAAATTTCTACCAGAAAGAGTGCACCGATTTCTACGTTCAGTACCTTTTTTTCCCGGAAATTGGATAAATATACAGTACTTTAAAGAGGTGATTTATTGATTTTTTTAATAGTTTTTTAACGCGACGGGAACAAAACACCGAAGAATTGCGAAGAACCGCTAAAAACGGCATTTTGTCAATAACCCGTTTAGTTATTTCTCCATAATTTCGAAAATATAATCATCGAGGAGTCTCAAAATTTTAAACAATTATGTATATCATTGTAGTATACAACTTCAAAAAAAAAAGTTCAAAAATTTTCATTTAGTTTTAGGCTATTCATAACCATTTTTAGATTCCGAGGGTATTTTTTACTTGAAATTTGAACACAACATCAGTCGTACGATACTCTAGCCAACATTTTAAATATCGCACAATTTTTCGATCTACCGATATCGGTTTTAAGATTATTGACGACATATTTCATTAAAATCGCGTGTTATTTCTCCGTTTTAATGTTAAATGTAACTTTTAACAGGACGTACAGATAACTGAACTCGCTCGTAATCGTTTTTTCGATTTATCATTGCTTTCAGATATTATAATTTATAGTACGAACCACAGTTTCCGAACCGGTGACCCACCCAAATCGCAGTCGTTACTCCGTCAAACCGCCCACGCGACCTAGACTGATCCCGTTTTTTTTTTCAAAATTTTTTTTTCTTAATTTTGGTGGATCGGTCGATAACACGAACCGTTTTCAACGCCCTAAAACCGTTACTGGCGGATAAATCGCGAAAACGGCAAAAACAACAACAATAACATTCCGACGGTTTTCTCGCGCGGACACACGCGTTTTTTTACGTCTTCTGTCAGCGGGACGCGTCTCGCTCCGTACCGCGCGATCGCGCACACGGTGGTTTCCTACGCGATTTCGTGAAAATACGAGTTATTATTTTTATTGTCTCCTATATTGTTAAAATAATTATCGTTCTATTATGACGCGCGTCTTTTACCGCGTCCCGTGGAACAATAATTGAATTCCGACGTATTCGTTATTCTCACGATACCTGCGTATAGTGCGGAAAAATAAAAAATAATACAACGATTGTGCACGTTTATTGTAACAGAACGATGTTATCATGACGTCTGGCGCAAAGTAGACTGACGCAGTGTAGAGCGCACGCGCGAAAAGATTCTCCAACTTAATCACGATAATGTTTTTACGTCGTTTTTAACGGGTGCGGCTATAATATGGTATGAAAAAAATCCCAAAACGCAAACTCGCCATTCGAAGTGTGTAAAAGGCTGATTTTGAAAAAAAAAACTGTTTTCGTTTGAAAGAGTTTAAAAAACCTCTCTTCTAGGGCGGTCGTTTTTCCCATTTTGAGGTTTTGTAGCGATGCGTTTATAATATTTGAAATTATTCAAAGAACTACGATATTTTCGGATAACGTTGTACGGTATGCCGCGACATAATTTAAATACGATTTTCGAAACTCGCATGTGTATTATTAAGGAACTTTTCAAATCAGGGCGTGCGTTAAAAACCGGTAAAAAATAAAACCTGGACAATATCGGGATTGAACACTAGCTTATTAATATTATTTTAGAACCTTAAGGAACACGCGAAATTCATCAATATCAGGAAAAGAACGATTTAATTGTACACGTTTAGGAACCTGATAATTTCGGATCGTTATTATTACCTACTACTCATTCCTAATTTTTACAGTTCCTAAAAAAAATAATTCTACGTTTTCCGTTTTCGATCGTCCCTGAGAAATCGTGTTCCTAAGAGTTAAAGCTATTCCTGTTAAATTCATTTCCTGGTTTTGATGATTCGCCCCGTAGGAACCGTATTTTCGACTCGATCGCGAATGCTGTTATTCTACTGTACGTCCGACACGTATCATCGAGAGAATAGCGATGTTTATTATGTTTTACACGGACGAAAAGAACAAAAAAAAAAAACAGAATAAAAAATAATAGCCACGTGAAGCGCTCGTACAACACTACGTTACATTATAATACGCGCAGGCGTGCGGTTGAATAATTTTTTTATTGCGATCGATGTCCAGGGAAAATGATGACGTTAGCGACAATCGTATTCCTCGAGCGACGGTCACGTAGGTATGTTATATTATGTTATAAATAACGATTATTATTATTTTTTCGTATAGTATAATACGTTATTGTGCGACTTTCCAACTCGAATCTCGCCGCACCGTTTATGAAATCTTTATTTTCAGGCCGCACAAAAATAACAATATTATTGTGTTCGCACATCGATCTCTCGCGGTTCTCGCACCGCGGGGCCCACGTTCGATTCCGAGCCGATCGAACAGCATAAACAATAACAATAATTGTTATTTATTATTGTCGTCGTACATAGATAGCACTCGAACGGACCGGCTACGTACAATGGCGCGGCGACGTGAAAAAAAATAAATAAAAAAATCGTCGGGATATTATCCGCAGCTTATCGACTACCTATTCTTACCGGCGTATCCGTTTTGACGGTTCGCGCTGATCCATATTTTCTGCTTTATTTGACTTCAGTATACAGTAACTGTATAATATGATACCTCGCCAGTTAAACGCGATTTCCCGTTCTGGGATGCGGTTGTTCACAGAAGTGGACGTGAAACGATTTTATCGAGTGATTTTCCAATCGAAATGTATCGTTTTGGTGTCAATACCTAAGTTGTAAAAGTATTGTAGTACAAACGCGTCTGGAATGTTGTAAAACTGATGATCGTCCAGAAACGGTTGTAAAAAAAAAAAATTAAAAATTGTTGTGTTGACACTTTATACACAGTCGCGGTTATTGAGTATAATTGTTACGAAGATGTGTATTAAAAAAATGTACAACAGCGTAAACTGTAAAAGTTCAAAACTATAAATTCGTTCACAGTTTTCGAACTTTTAAGGTGGTTTAAAAAAAACAAAATATTGCGTTCATATAGTGTTCTTTTACAACGAACACTTTGCTAAAAATACAACCAACAGTTATTATATTACGTTCATCACTATTATCACGCGCCCAACTACATTTTAATAGTTCGTAAGATATTGTTTTTTTTTTCTTTGTAAAAGTATTAATTTTAGTTTAAGTACGCGACGGGTGTATTCATCTTTTTTTTTTTTTTTTACCGATGACTAAAAAATTCTCTACAAAGCTGCTGTAACTGAATATACCTAGGTATAGCTACACCATCGACGAACATGACCGTGGCCGTGATTTGTTCGATGTCTAACGTCAAACCGAATTTAAACACACTTTTCTTCACTGAACAAAACGTGCATATTACACGCGATCACACAAAAATTGAATAAATATTCGCTAAAACGAGAAATATTATGTAGATAGTCGAAAAAAAAAAAATATAATAGTTTACGACGCGCTGCGTACGGCGAAACAGTTTTCTCGATTTCAATTTTGTGTTTCTCGTTTCGTGTCAATAATGACGATGAACCTATATTATATTGTCCGATGTGATTCGCGCCCGCAAAAGTGAGTTCAGAAGTAACCGATACGGGAAACCGATTGATACCGGCCAAAACTAAAATCGCAAAAAAAAAAACCAATAATATTAATAAAAAATACGTTCGTTTTCCGTACGGGTTTGTTTTGAACGTTCGGCGGAACGGCGTAATTGTCCATAATGGCGATATTGTTGAACCAAACATATATGTGAGTTATTATATTTTATTATTATTTTTTAGAAATTACAACGTCACGACGAAAGTATCGCTTTCGACGTACGAAACACGTCCGTTGATCGAATCCGAAAATACGGTTGATATAATATCGCGATGAACGTTATAACTAATAGTGCGCGCGTCCCGCGCGAAAAAAAAGGATTTCCATAAGTCGCTAATAATAACTATACGCAATTCAAATTCAGGGGCGTATTTCGAAATGTTTAATGGGACGAAAAAAAAATCAGCGATTTTCGGCGTGTAGTAGTAGAGCATGAGCGGATCGGTATTTCGGGTGGTGCAAGTGTAATTTGGTAGGCATACGAATAAATTCTGCGAGCAACAATAAACCGTTGCATTCGAAAAACGATTCTTAAGCGATTTGCCACAATTGAGTAGTACCTACCGACTGAAACAAATTGGTTCCGATTTCGTAAATTAGTCTCCTAAGAATCTGTGAAAATGTCGAGTCATTTGGAGCTTTTGTCGAATTCGGAACACGTATTGTTTCAAAGTAATTTCATAAGTTTTACGTAATAATTATGGATTAAAGTGTGAGTAAGTATGAGCTAAAGAACAATAAATATTGATTTATGTTCGATTGTAGTGTTGCATGAAAAAATAAAACTTAAAAAGTAAAAATACGGTTTATGGAGAGGGCACGGGCCCCTGTTTTTGTTGAAAACCGCATTTAGCATTATGCCAGTATTCAGCCTGTTCATAAATTCAACGGAAATCCGACATGGTTGTTCACAGAGTTGTGTATTTTTTCATTGGAAGGAAATACGTGGTTTTAGAAATATTTTAATCTACTGACCGGCATAACTGTATTATTATATTATTGACGTGACACTAGAAAACGACGACGAATGACAAGAAAATCGGTTTTTGCTCCGCATATATTTGTCGCATGACGGAGAGTCGCAAACCGAAATTTCCCGTCAACTTCTAGTGAATGTATTTTTAAATTATTTTTTCGGGACGAAGCGCATTTTGGCGATTTTTCCGAGCGAAACCCCGGATTTTCGTCGCTCACGTCAAACGTTTCCGGAGTTGGATGTCACCAACTTAAAATGCTTCGAAATGATTTTTATGTCGAATAAATTTCAAATCGTTAATTGATAATATATATGTAGGCATATTATAAGCACATAACGATATATTATCTTTTCGGGATTTCACTTTTTGCGAACAGAATGACTGAGCGGATTTCACCCACGCGAATAACAATAATGATTGAGAGACGTAAAGAATTCAAAACACTATTGTCGGCCCCACGACTGCAACGCATTATCGCGGAGCACTCGAAAATCCGAAATTACTTCAATTATTATTAGGAACCTTTATGTACCTGCAAACTCGCGGTAACGCATTCCGCGATGCATTAAAAAATAAAAAATTTTCTCACATTATCGTACACAAATCGTACTCGCTCGCATAAAAAGTGTTTTACCGCACTAACTATTATTGTTATTATTATTATTTTGTTGATCTTTCGCGTATCGAGTGAAACGTGCGTTTTTTTATTTTACCTCCGGACGCTCGCACGCGGATATCGGTCGTGATAATATTCTAAATTAAATGAAAATGGTCAAAACGTGTCAAAATACTTGTCGAAAATAGTTAAGAAAAATAGAAAAAAGTAGATTACAGAAGAGTACCCAAGTGATTTAAAATCATGGAGTTCATAATATGTTAAGTTGACGATACGATTTGACCGTTGGTAAAGAAGTTCTTTTATTACGTTTACAAGTTTCGTTGAAGAAAAATCTACTTCGTTTAAATTAAAAAGCAGGTATAGCACCTAGTACCTATACATCAATGAAACATCAACGAACCTTTATGCTTGTTTTAAGAACACTCCCAGACGACACGTTAAAGGCGAACATTGATACTACATTTTTTTTTTTTTTTGTAATAGCCTGTTTTTAAATTTAAAATGAATGCGATAATTAATAATTGTATGATGTATAAATAGAACGTATGAAAACAATCTGACATTTAATCGCAGTGGCGTAAATTATTAATTATTTCAAAAGGTAGGGGAGGAGGAAACAAAAAATCTCAAACAGTTTGACCTTTATAAAGTTTTATTTTAGTTTTTACGTTGAAACTTAAAATAGGTGTACCGTACTACAAAAACCATAATGTTTTGTGTTTTTCGCACACCTACAGCTCTCTATAGACTTTTACTACATTTTAACACCTCAAAATTGAAAAATCAAAGTTTTACTTTATAAAAACATCAAAAATACAATGATAATATACTGCATTTTCTAAACGTTCTACATACCACGCTTCGATACATTGAAAATATCGAAGATCTGTGTATCCGTATAATATATATATTTCTAGTTTTTTTATTTTACTTTTAGCCATTTTATAACTTAACTCAGACAAAATGGTTTAATGCGGTTACTGTATACTTTTGAGCGGATTATGTGCGATTTTCGGTTTTTTTTTCTATTTTTTTTTCATTATTATAACATTTAAAATACCGACGTGTTCAAAAAAATGTTTTCGACCAAAGGGTTTATACCTACCACACCGAAACAAATGTTTCCAACCAAAGCGGTTGCACTCTGATCAGAATTGATACAGACTGCATGTAACCCTCTCATGTTAAATGACAACGGCTTTTTTTTTACTTAACTTGGAATAAAATAAAGCCAAAATACAGTCATTATCAACTTGTTTTTCCATTGTGGAGGAAGATAGCATGGACGATCAAAGAAGAGATGTTGATGGGAACGAATCAATAAGATACGTGGGGGTGAACTACGAATCGTTGGGGGAAAAGCGAAGGAGAAAACGAATAACGAGGAGCGTTGAATTTTCATTTCTACACGACGGAAACACGACGCTTTGTTGGATCGAGAAACGGTAAAAAACATAATATCACTCATATCGTTACGGTGTGGTTTTGTCCTACGTACTTTTTTCATTCCGTCGGACGACCCGCTGACCGGCCACGTCGCGGCGGTCGGACTCGCGAAGCTGTCGGCGATCGGCTGCCGCGGATCAGCGGTGGCGGCGTTGACGGCAACGGACGACGACGGGACTCCGGCGGCCGGCGTCGGCTGTCCGTGAGCTTCGTCTGCGCAGACGGCGGCCGCGGCCATCAGCAGGACGGCGGCGGCGGCGGTGGCGGCGGCGGCGTCGCCGAGACGGCGCCCGTACATATGGGTGCGGATGGCGGCGGTTGGCGCGGAAAGCCGGAAAACCGTTGCCGGTGCGTGTGTCTCGATGGCGGGTGGTCGCGCGCGGACGGCCACGGTAGCGGACTCGTTGTGGTGTGACGTGCCGGGACGCCGCGCAATCGGTAGTTATAGGCGAACGAGCGAGGCGGTTCGGGTCGCGGCGGCGGAGGTGGTCCATCCCCCCGTGGACGGCGGTGCGGCCGCGCCGGATCGCGGGTAGGGAAATACGTCCGATACGCGATGAGCGGTGATTTTGCAGCCGAAGACCGTGCGTTTAGTGAAAAAAATATCAAACGAAACCCGTTTTATCGGTTACGTTAAAATATAGTAGTCGACCACGGTCAAAATAAAAATTGTAAAACAAAAAAATCGACGAAATTTAGTCGTCACAACAATAGTTGATCTGTAAAATACGAGAAAAAAAAAAAAAGACTAATTTTTACCGTCCAAACGTTTGTTGTACATTTCATGTTTAAACATCACGGCATTGAGCTTATTTTTGTACAGGAAGCTGTTTTTCGTGTAAGCAGCATATGTGATAAATAGTTGATTATTTAAATGAAAATGAAAGTCGGTCGGTTAGAAACATAATGAAATTTAAATAGCAGATAAAGAGCGATTTTTTTTAATCTAGGTAACGGGGGGGAAAAAAAAAAGGACACTTTTAAAACAGTTAACTTTTTGATGGCACAAATTCGCCATATTGATTTCTTAATACTTTGAGCACGGAAAATCTACAAGTTTAGTGCATATAGATATGAACTCGGAAACCGAATTTTTTTGTGATTTGCTCCAAAAACATATTTTTTAAACAGACAATTTTTTTTTCAAAATTTCTCCAGATAGACTTACGAGAATAACACAAATAATTCATCTGAGATAGAAATGTAGATAATTGTTTTTAAATTTGTCCGGATTAAAGACCAAAGTTAATAAAAAAATTATTTAGGTGAAACACAGCACTATGTATAATTGCGAGTGTTTAATCTGTAATGAAATCAAAATATATTATAGAGTTTGAAAGTCGATGTGAATTAGTTTGTTCTCTTATTTTAATTTCGTCTTTTTAACGGTTTGGTAGTGTTCGATTTTTTCGAGTTTTTTTTTTTTTTCATAGTAATAGATCATTTTTTTATGGTTATTCTTCTAACTAAGAACAATAAAGAACATAAAAAAAAAATGTTAATTTTTAATTTACGTTATCATTATTTCTGTTTTTTTTTTTTTTTTTTATCAAATCTCGATCCACACGCCTACGACTCAAAAAGTAGACCGTAGCTTCGAATTCATATACCTACGACTTTTTAATAAATGTATTCTTTACACGTTTTACACATAATCCCGCCGACGTTGGAGTTGAACATGTAGGTAAATGACGTTCGTCCTCGGTTTGTCTCACGCGAGTCGTATCTGCTTTTTTACCGACAGACCGTTCGGAATTAGGTCTATTTTTTTTTTAACGAAATAACGACTTTATCGTGAATCACGTCGTCTGGTTATTGTTATTGTTAGGTTTGTACCTCGCTTTCGAGCTGAAACACAAATTTTTAACAGCTGTTATATTATTCAAATTGGCCGCTCGACGAGATCGTTATCTCTGCAGCGTTGGGTTACAAAAACAACGACCGTTTACCACGGGGTCCCACCATTATTAAGTGTGTTTTTTTCCCCGTTCTAGATATCCGTGTGATTTCGGTCGAATTCTTGTTGAAAAATGCACGTACAAACTAGTCGAAACATACTGTCGAAAAACAATTTTTATCTAATTTTAAACAACGTTTATTACGGGGTTTTGACCTCTTCCGAGTTTCTTCGTCCTAAATACAGAGTACACAAAGCTCCTGTTAATAAATCTACAATAAATAGTAGTGGATAGGTATGACGGAACAAATAAAATACTTAAAAAATGATTATGCGTTATGCCTACATTAGAACTTGGAATCCGGGAGTCTACAATAGTCAGTGGCACGAATAGAATAAAACGGTATCTCACATGTCACTTAAAATGACGGTATAGAATCGAGGATAAAATGAGCAATACGGCTTTTATTATCGATGAGTGATGAAACAATATTCTGATGGTTAAAAAACTGTTGGATTATTCTGCGATACGCTTCAACAAAATCGACACTAAATTCGGCAAAATGTACATAATAATATTTAATTTTATGTTACGACTGAAGTAGTGAACTGAACGTCAATTTTGTTTAAAGATTTACAAATATTTCTATTCACAACACGTGTGGCAAATTTATTATTTACTAATGGAGTCGAATTATTATAATGGTATTATTTTAGAAAATGTACAGTATAAATCCAATTTGCGGATTGTTTTGGCAATTTCTCTTTTATCGATTGTTCGCGAATATGATTATGATAATATTGTTTGTCAGTCAAAGCGATAATCCCGCGAGGTATCGTTTCTTTTTCACCTATTAGAGCACGCGTACACGTTTATTCGGACGGCAGCGTTTTTCTTAGACGATGATCCGAGAAATCGGCGATATAGTATCCCAATCGCTAATTGAGTGTTTGCCACTGTTTACGAGACGATCGAACAGAAAAATATTTTTGTGCGCATCATTTTCAACTGTGAAGAGCGGCGATATAGGTATTATTATCCGTTTTGACGTTTCGACGATTATCCGCTTCAACCACGTGTGTTACATACAATTACGATATTATTATAAACCCAAAACTATAATAATACTGTATAATCTACGATATTATGTTTACAATACATTTTTACAGGTTTTAATAGCTATATAATATTTTGATCAAGTAAACATCGAGAAATAAAAAGCCGGATCGCTCTGTAGTTTGACGGAGTAACGACTACGCTTTGGGTGGGTTTGGAAGTTGTGGTTCAAACGAGTTATTCAATATCTAAAAGCAGTGATAAATCATCGCTTTCGAAAAAACAATTCTGAGCGAGCTCACTGTTCTATTATACGTACTAGTACATTTTTCAAGTTTTTCAAAGTTCTATATTTGGCTCAAAAATTTTGGAAATACCTCGAAATCTTAAACTAATCTGTATCATACCTATCTGAACACTATGTAAATGTTTCAATATTTTCCGATCATTATTTTGCGTGTTAATGGCCAAAAAACTAATACCATAATATGTCAAAAACACGTTTTCCGTAATGTTTTTACAAAGTTTCTCCGATGTTTCAAGACTGTGACTTTTTCAATTTTGATCTTTCGAATACGATACCCCTCAAAGTACAATCAGAGTTCATACGCTTTTCATGTACAGGCGTTCAAAATCGGAGCATTCCTTTTTCCCTTAAAATTGTACCACAGAAAAAAAAATAAACAATATTGTAAAAACAATAGGTACATTCTTCGCTGACGCTTTGCAGAATCTAAAATTATAACAAATATTACTAATCAAAACCATTTCTGAATAGAAATATAGTCGCAATATGAAACTATTTAATAAAAGTTGACGAATCGGTATTTTGTCGAGTCATTTTCAGTCGTTGAGAAATCATTTTGATTTGTGTATTGTTATTAGGCACATACCTACATCAAAACAAAAGTTATAAATACGAATCAATAAAACATTTATATTTTCCGTTTGGAAAATGGTCGTATAATAATAAAATGAACGGACAACAATAACATATTAACAGTTTTTAAAATAATGATTATTCTCTCGTATCTATAAAATATTACAAATATATTATATTATACCCGAAAAACAATGCAATAGAAGTTACCTATATGTAAGTTATTGTCCACCGGAGTCGAAAATGACCCGATGGAATCCAAATCCTATAACCGAGTCACCGCAAGTAATCCAATCCGAACTGAATTTGCCTCTTTTTTTTCCATTTTTTTTTTTTTTTGTCATCAACAATCGACATGAAAATAATAAACCCCGTTTGAGTGACATTTCAATGGACACCACAGATCGAGATCACAGACTCGTTGGGGAAAATGGAAATCGTTATTAAAGTATTGGGCACTAACATACGTCGATTAAACGTGACGACTGGACAACGTTCGACGGGAAAAGAACCGTACTGTTTTTGCGAAATGTGATATTGTTATACGCGGAAACTAACGAGAATTCGTCGCGTCCGCACGTGGAAAGATAATAATTTTTAACGTTATTATACTATTCATTATTATAATGGAACGTTTTATTTTTTTCGACGGAATCGCTTCGATATGTTATAGAAACTAGACGCAAGCATCCGCACCTTAACATAATAGCCCGAAACGTACGTGAAAAACCGTATACGACACAACGTTATTCCGAGCATTGTTAAAAATCGCAAGAAAAATAATAATCTCGGTCATATAATAATAATAATAATAATAATGATATGATAATAATGGTAATATAATGTTGTATTTATACGTTCGCAGTGAGAACGACGATATAATCGTGCAAAACCGCGGACAGCGTTTGAACGACGCGATTCTCACATACAATCACGGACGCGGGCGGAGGACAATTTTCTGCATTCGTCTCGTATTCTGTTTGTAATATTACGGACGTTTTGTTCTTGATAAGACATTTTAACATCTAGCTCTTTCCGATTTTTTTTTTTTTTTTAGATTCCGAGCGTCCAGCGAGGAATGTATTGATTTTACGACGATTATTTTATTTTCTGTCAACAACTTTTCGTATAGGAGAAACGCTCCGGTGTTCATGGTCAGTAACATTTCTAAAAAGTTAACGGATTCCGGTGGTACTTTTTTTTTTGAAGAGTTTTTAGAAATTTTGCTTGCTTTTTTGAGTTTCACCCCAAAAACCAAAAAAGAAATCGAGAATTTACGGCGAAAAATTTGAAATTTTCAGGTTTGTAATGACGTTTTCGGGTAAAAACAGTGCTCCATTCGTTACGTTGGATACCACACAAAAGTTAGGATTTCGGCTTAAAACGTTATTTTATTTGAAACAACGTTTTCAAACTTTTATGTGCTAAGTCAATTTAATGCGTTTCAAAAGACTGAAAAAAATTTTTGCTAGGTATAATTCATTATTTTTTTTTTTTTTTTACGTACGTATAATATGAGTAATTCGCAATGATTTTTACTTTAACCCAGGACTTGCGTATTAGACTAGGTAGCTCGCTCGAAATCATTTTTTTTTTCGATTGCAATGATCTATAGTTGCTTTCGGATATTAAATTATACGGATAAACCACAACTTTGAAACCCACCCTAATCGTAGTTACCACTGCACCTTTTTTTTTTTTTGACCCGCATGTTCATCGTCTAAACATAGTGTTATGAAGTGTTTGTTCGACGGGATTTATTTATTATGGAAAAAATTGTGCTTAACTTAGCGGTCGAAATCAATGAAATAACTCAGTTTTAACAATTAAGTTTTTTGAACGGTGTTTGCAAGTTATTTTAAAATACGTAGGTACACTTGCCGCTGTTCACGATACGACGTATAAACTATTTTAGATCGCAACTACACAAACAGGTGATTCAGAAGCTAATAAAAAAAAAAAAAAAAATTTTTTGCAAAAAAACTTTGACTGTGATCAACGATTTTTGCACATTTACCTAATGAGTTGTTTAAGATAAATTTTCTATAGCGAATTCTGGGTGATTTAGGTACCTAATCCATAGGCACCGAAATAAAAAAAAAAAAACTAATTTTAATTTTAATAAACGATAATATAGGTATGTTGTATGATGTTACGTAAATCCAATATCGGGTCCCAACGTTCATTATGCGTTTCCAATAACCATGTTATAAATTTCATACTTGTTTTAGTTTTTATATTTTTAACGTCAAAACGTTTCGTTACAACTCCCGTGGAATGGTTTGGAAAATAGAAAAAAAAAAAAGAAGAAAATGGATACGAGTTAACGATTATAAATCTCTATTTCTATATTTTATAGCCCGGTGGTCAAATGTGCCGGTATCCGTACGCGAAGTCTTTGATGACCGGCGGCGGAGGCGCCGTGTACGGTTCGTAGTGCACTTCCGACGAATAACTGTGGCCGTGCGTTATCTGCGGCTTGGCGATCACCTCGTAGACGGTCCCGGTCTTGTCGGACTTGTGCATCGCGCCGCCCGTCCACCCGGAGCTGAGGCACATCAGCAGGATCGCGCCCAGCGCGAACAGCATCGCTTTTGTGGCCATCATCACCATGGCCACCGAGCCGAGCGCGACCAGCGAGCCGATCGAGGCACCCACCAGGTTGTCCAGGAAAAACTCTTTAACGCCTGCGAGAAAACGAAACATCGGCGTAGTTGGATTACGTTCTGTTTTTACGAGCATTTTTTTTTAGATACCGACGGCAGCGATAAAAGTACTGTTTTCACCGGATGGCGGGACGTCCGATCGAAATGCGTCGTAGCGCTAAAAATCGCGGAAATCGGACTTGTGCCTTACTTGAAGGTTTTTGTTTTTATTTTTTCGCACGTTTTTGAGATATGTCGGGAAAATCGAAAATACAATTTTACCATTTCGGAAAACGGAAATCACTTTTGCTAGCAGTACTTGGTCTGCAGTTTACAATACCGAAAACACGATTCGGTCGGATTAAGAATATAGGTGCCTACCAGGTTTTTCCTTTTCTTTTGTCAACGCCTCCGTGGACGGAACACCGTAACGCTGTCCGACTTTTACGATCACTGGTGTAAGTTGAGTGGATGTCACCGGTGATTCCGAGTCCTCGGGGAGTGGCATCCCATCAAAGTCGTCTAAAAAATTCAGATGAAGAAAAAAATTATAGTAAAAATATAGCTACTTTGTCTTCAACGGTAAGTTACTGGTTTGGTATTGGTGTCGTTTGACGTTTATATTATTTTGGTAAGCCATATATATAATTTTTCAAATCGTTATTGAAAAAAAAATAATAACGACGAACAAAATATTCTTAAACAATTGAGTAAGTTTTAGGTATGATGAAATAATAAAATTTCTGTATGATCTCAAGATATTTAATAACTTTCTGATGTGAAATATTATGTGAACATCACTATCAGATTTAAAAAAAGGTAAGCGAATCTTAATAGATTAAGTTAATTTGTTTTAACTTGTTGTTTACACAGTTAACTTAATCAATTCGTTTAAAAAAATATGAGTCCCTTATGTTACTCGAAAAGATATCAGAACAAAACTTTATGGAATCCACCAGATATGTTTACATATTATAATAATTGTATTCGAGCGTAGTAACTTAAACAATACACTCTAATCATTATAAAAAGAAAATGAATAGAATTTTAATCTGAATATTTTTTTGATTAATACTATATTATAAGTTTAACGTATCATTCGAGGTATCATTTTAGTACCTATCTTATTCGCTAGAAAGCACTCGGCTTATGCAAAATTAATTTGTTTAGAAAGTATTTTTAAACCACAGGTAATATAGAATAGGCAACAAGATCGACAGCCAAGAACAATATATTGTCTGTTTATTCAACAATTTGTAATTGAAAATACTTAATTATTGACGTATAACTTGTTATTTAAAATTTGTTTGTGGTAGAGGACCTTATCTTGTATTATTTGGAAGTTGAATTGTAATAAAAAAAATTATTTGATGACAAATAATATTACAGCATTATATTTTGAATGGATAAGGGCCATTTTGAAATGTATTTAAAAACAAGGCGAATAATTTTTCTTCGCTAAAAACTTAACTGTATTACGTTCACATCATTTATGACAAGCAATAGTAGGTCGGTTCGTTTTTCCTGGGTAAACGATACATTTATGACACACGAATTTACTATAACGATTATTAGCAGTACGCTTGAACTTTTAAAACTTGAAAGGTGTATATTTTGAATTTTAGGATTTTCACAAAAATTCAACAATAATATAATAATATACAATAGAAATTTAGGACCAAAAAACAATTTTATCTTAAAAATGTTCAAATTCGAAACCACAACAGTTTATTTTCGCGGTCATTCCCGAACACAGTTTTTTGACACGGGGAGTGGCAAATCGTTCCGTTCGGACAGTAGCTGTTGAGAGAACGCGAAGTATTAAACTTATACTTCGTGGGCATACCTCGTACGAGGTGTGGGCGCAGTTTAAATTGCCTATACAAAACCCTTTAATAATTAGCGTCCTCGAAAACAAAATATAATGCTATTAAACTATACGAAAACATAGCGTCCATATTTTGACGCGATTCGGTTGAAAACGTTAGTGGATGCATTTTGTATTTTCGGTGTTTCGTATCAAGCCAGCTATAACTATAAGCGTTGTAAAAAGTATAACGACGCTATTGCACAGCAGTATTTTGTGCGTGAACAAATATACAAGTACTCAAAACACATTGACTTTACTGAAACGAAACGTTTTCTGGTTAAGTTTCATAAATCAAATCGCGTAAACGGTTTAAAACCACTTAAAGCACATACAGTATAGTTCAATGCCTTGAATGTTTTAAGACCTAAGCGATTCTCAACGTTTGAAAATCGTCTGTAAGAAACCACTCACAGAACTCGTACGGGCGTTTCCTATGCGGGCGTATAAACCTAAATGGACTGTCTCACTATTAACACACACAAGTGCCGTCTTGTCGCCAACACAATGCGTGAGGGATGGATGAAATATTTTTTTATACTTTTTTTCCGCGAAAAATAACGATTTTATCAAGATTTCTGATTACGTATTTTTCGCGGAACAGTGAAAATTATTCCTCCACGACTGTCCTACGTATATTTCGACGACGCGATTTCACGTCGAGCGCAGTCGATAGGCTCGTATCTCATCTCGTCTCATCATAGTGCGAAAGCCGAAAAACGAGTTTCGAACGTTTCCGAGGGTGTACGGGTCGAATCGCCCCCGGATCGGGACCCCGCGACTCATAATACCTTGTTTCAGCGAAGTGTCCCAAACGTCGTCGTCGAATTCCGACTGTTTCTTCACGGGCGGCCGGCCGGCCGCGGCCGCGGTGGACGCGGCGATCACGGCCGCGATCAAGACCGCGACGCGCGTCAAAGCGGCCAGTTCAACGGTTTCGGGCATTTCGATCCATCATCATCGTCCTCCGACTGCTGCGGACGCCCCGGGCAAGACTGAACCCGAGTGCCGGGTTCGCGTTTTATAATATATCGATAAAACGTTCGTCAAACGTCGAGTCAGCAGGCGTGCGAACCGTTTGCTCGGTCGTTTTTTATTGTTTTTTTTTTTCGCCGTTTTTTTTTATTTTGCCACCACAAAGCCCCCGCGAAAACAATCGAACTCGCGTTCAAAAAACAATAGCGCCTAACGTTTCTTCCGCTCGTCCAAACGATGGCTGTCATCTTCGAAAAATTTGTTCCGTACGCGCGGCCACTTCTCGTCAGTACACGCGCGTTATACGGCGTTACACAGCGAACGAGCGACGGTCGTAAATCAATATCATAATTATTATTGTTCGAGTAAACAAGCGTTTTTTTTTCTTCCTTCCGTTCTGTCTCTAAACCGTCACGATGTCGATTGTTCCACAAACGCGGACGACGTGCCCATCGACTGTAATGTACACGAGACGTATGAACGGGCTTTGACGACTCGTTTTAACTATAATTTATGCTGCGTGCTCAGAACGTTTCGTGTGTACACACGTCGTACAAAACACGAATAATTGCCGTGTAATTATGCCTCGTGTCGTATCGGGACGTCCGTGAGAACGCTCAGTTTGTACTGTAGGAGCGGACCGACGCGATTACAGGCACCCTTAAAGACCTGACCGTAAATCTACCACAGACTTATAAATCGGGGTTCGAACGAAAGTTAAATTAACACCCGAAAACACAAGTATGGATGGATAGGCCCGGGGTGTCGATTCGTTTTGACACCCCGCGTCAGTCCATCCCAGTTCATTCAACGCGTTTTTGAGAGTTTATTCTATAAAAATAACGCGGAAGTCGTTTCCGTAGAGGACGTCGATGTAAGAAAAGATAATAATAATAAGAATCGACGCGAGGGTGATTGTCTCCGAGCATTTTTGACCTCGCCGATATTTGATCGGCAATGAAAATCAAAAATTAATTATTATACAGTAAATAGAGAATTTACGATACAAGGAACAATTACGACAACAACATTGTTATAACGTAACAATACGCGTGATCAATAACCGCTAATGCTACCTATACTGAGACATGAAAAAAAAAAAATGCCGACGCGTTTTCTTATACATCAATTCGCTTAAGAACCGTATTTAGTTAAACAATACTACGAACGGCATCCGTATAGGTTATAATAAGTTTCATCGTGCCCAAAATCGTTTACCCCGTCTTGAGTAGAATACGGAAAAATTTAATTCAACCGTACCTACTCGATGTAAGAGGCGGCGTATCGGCGTTGCGATCGACAGTGGACGAGACGAGAGAGAATGGTTGGACGGTGATACGAGGAGAGAAAAACTGAGGTAGTGTGAACCTCGAGGGTAAAAGAGGTAGACCGAAGAAGAGATGGACGATCGAAAAACGTGTGAGATACACTGTAAAAGATACGTGAGGTGCGAATGACCGGTGGAAAAGAACGAGGGTGGCCGAATGGTCGAGATAAAGAAAAATAAGTAAAGTACTGGAAAACGACCGGCCGACACAAAGAGCCGACGAAATAGCCGTCACAAAATCGTCGTACAACCGCACGTTTCGTACGCGTCGAATTCGGGGGCGCGGAACGAAAAAATAATTTTGGCCTCCGAACGTCGGTCGGTCGTCACATGTCGTAAACACGGTCGCGGTGTAAACTTTATGTACGTATAATACGTAGGTTTTTTTTATGTGCGCCGGGAGAGAAGAAAGTGGCCGCGTGTGTGGCGATGGAAAGTAGTGTGGACGCCGCGCGATTTTCCTCTTTTTTTTCTTCCTTTCATTCTATTTTTATTTATATATATACATGTTTTTTTTGTATCCTACTCGCCGCCACCGGCGTTTCTGGGTCAACACCGTCCAACAACCTTGGCCGAGCGACAGCGTTCGACGACGTTTCCACGCTCCGACGCGCTGAACGATAGCTGTTCATCAAGGACACAAATTCCGGTCAGGTCCGTCGGGACGGTTCGTACGGCGAGAGAAAAAATACGAATTTTTTGTCGTCTTAAACATCTTGAACGACCGACTGTAACTACTGCCGGTGTCGGTTTTCCGGAGCTCGTCCAGGTTCCGAGTGTCGCCCGGTACTTATTTCCGCTAAAAGTATACCGACCGGTGTGTCACGCGTGGATGCCAATCAGAAAAGACCGTTGCCGATTACGCTTTAAATTCGGTGTCGTTAACAGGAACGAGTTCCCGAAGGAGCCTAGAATCGATAACAGATTATCTTATTTACAGGAAAAAAAAAAAACAGGTCATTTCAGTCATTCCGAAAAGAACACGATATTCTGATTACAATTTTTTTTTTTTTCTGTGTAGTTATTGATTTGTATGACTTTCGATACTTTTAGTTTGGAGTCAACGTTTCAATAAAGTCTAATTATTTTCTTCGATGTGACTACACATTTACACAATCGGTTCACACAATGATGGACGATTTTAGTTTACGTTCCTAGTTCGCATGTTATTTTTCGTTACTGTTTTATATAATACTCCTCGTTCAGATTTATTTGGCGCTTAAAATTCGTTGAGTGAATTCTACTTATAGAACTCGTTCAGGATCGTAATTTATTCGTAAAATTAAATGTATAATACGTATTTTTAAAATTTGAATTCAAGTGACTCGCCCAAAACGGTAATCTACTCAACCGGTTGGACGGCTATACTTTTTTTTTTTTGGCTATTATTTGAAATCTCTAGCATACGAAAAAGTGTTTTATGTACAAAAATCGTCGTAACATCAACACACTTTTTGCCCCGCTTATAATCTAAAAATATAAAATAAACAGCGTGCATTTTTCTTTTTGTTAAAGTACACAATACTTTGTCGTATAATATTTTTTCGATTAATTATATTATTATACAATATGTTTTCTCTATTTTCAATCGAGAATTCAACCCGCCACTTACTGCTTAGGTATATGAACGATAATGATATCATCATAATATTATAAATATTATAGTCTAACTCCGTCTTTCTCTCGGTTGTATTGATTGTTGTCAGTTCAAAAATTCGTTTGCGAATCCAACTTAAATATAACTCATTTAAGAATAAAATACCGTATCGGTATTAAAATCGATACACTGCTTGTACAGATATAAAAATCACTTATAGGATGAATGTTACGATTCATTTGATACAAACATTTTTTTTTTTTCTGAACAAAAAGTGAATAGTTTTGTGTAAGGTACAAAGATGGTTGTTTTGTTTTTTAACTCGTAAAAGCAAATATAATCAAATGATTAACGCGTGTTATTTTAAAAATAACCATTAAAATACACACGTTGTAAAACTTAATGTCATTTTTTTTCACTTCTCTCTTTGTATTTTAGAATTGAAAAAATGTTTGCACTCTCTATTTTCCTTCGTGTGGTTTTTTCGTAGTCAATATCTCAACATTTTGGTCGTATTTCCAATCATTAAAAGGGAAATCTTGTCGGTGAAAAACTGTGACATTAAACCATTTACACTTTTTGTTATTCTTATTTATTTAATACCGTTATGTTTATTCTAAAATCATAATAATAAGAGAAAATGAAAAAAGAACGTAATAGTCCGTTATAATATTTATTTACGGTTATAGTTTAAATACCAATTTTACCAGCTATATATCCACTTGTTTATTTAATTTGTGTTTTTCACTAACCATCGTGTCAAAATCAAAATAATAATTTGAATATTTTATACTAAATAAAATACAATGTTACGTGACTGAAATAATGTATTATAGTGATAATAGTGTTTATTGTAAATACAATGACGTGATCAAGTACAGAGCACTAAAACACTAATTTGACGTATTAATATTTATATCTTCTCGAAATAAATGACTAACAATTGTATTACAATTTGTTAAAAATTATTATACTTCATTTTTTTGTGAATGAAATCGCGAGAACGTTGAAGTTATAATTTCATTAGAAACAATCACAACCATCTTTGGTATACACGTATGAATAATATCATAGAAATGCGGCGGACCCGGATCTGTCGGTGTTTCATACTGACAAAGCAAAGAAAGAGAAAGTTTGGATTATTTGTATATAAAATACACACGGTAAACGGCCGTGATTACCAAAAATAAATTTTCCTTGTTTGATTTTGTACTTTTATCACAGAGTTTAAAAGTCATATACTAACCACTGGCTTTTAATTTTTGAGTAAATAAAAATAATAATATATAAATAGTTATTTATATAGGTAGGAAAAAAAAAAATCGAATTGAATCTGGTCGTCATACCTTACTATCAAAAATTTAGAAACGTTTCGATGCATTAAAATACTCGTTTTCTATTCATTATAAAATATATTATAAGAACATTACATAGATATCGCGTAAAATAAAATATTATACAACATTTTTATGTACTTTTAATTATCGCTTAGATAAGTTTAAAATGATTAAACCATTATCCAAGCTCTCTTGAACTGTTAATAAACATATTTTTCCTTACACGGTAGTGGCTTCTCATTAGTGATACTGCAAACTAAACATTCAATCGCACGAACTTATTCGCATAGAAAACGAATACAATTCGGACATTTGCATGAGGAGATTTATGCATAGAAGGTTTGAGTATGTTTTACTTGTTTAAAATTATTCTCTAAGTCACCTTAAAAAGTGCAAACTTAATTGTCGCGTCGTGCACTAATCGATGAAATATTAAAATATGTTTATAACAAATTATAGTACCCGTCGACGGTGTCTAAATTGGAAGGCGGCGAGACGATTATTATCATTCAACACGCACAATATTATGCTTTATTGTCGCTCAAAAATGATTAATTATTTATGACGACCGCTTGAAATATTAATCAAAACAGCTGAATAGCTTCAAAAAATCAGTGTACTCATTGATGCAACAATTATCTAATCACGTTTTCGTCTGAATTGAATTAATAAAAAAGATATTGTTGAAATTAATTTTTTTTTTTGCGATATCCGGTCAAAAACAAAATATTAATGGCTGTTCCGAAAAATTTCATAATGATGACTAGTCTGATGGTTATAAGAAGCTAATAGGCTAATTGGTATAGCCGTTCTGACGCCGGATTTGGCGATTTCGCAATTTTCGTCGTTTTCATAACTCAGAAAACAATCAAAATATCGAGACTTGTTTCGATTAAAATAGAATTTAAAGTCTGGACTTTTATGCGGTATTTAAAATGACGATTGGAGCACCCCTTTTATCCGAAAATGTCATTACAAACCTAAAAATTTCGTTGCCATGAAATTCTGAATTTTTTTTAGTTTTTAGAGTAAAAAAAAACTAAACAAAATTTCAAAATAATCTTCGACCACCGGAGTGTCCGTAGACCTTTCGTTAGAGGTACCGAACTTGAAAATCACAGCATTCGTTCTATACGAAAAGCTGTTGAATGAAAAAAAAAAAAAAACAATACATTTCTCGCTCGTGGCTCAGAATCCAATATAGAATGGATTAGTTCTGTTCCAAAGGCGATTCCGGCAGATCATGGCGATTTTTTCGATAAACGGCCCGAAACGGAAATATATTTTTCTACTACTTACCTGTTTAAATACTGTTCTCTCCAAACATACTTCGTTTGTAATTATTTTACTGTTTCTCTATTAGCTGTATTATAATAAATATTGATTCAAAGCTGGAGAGAAAGCGGATTGTGCCGCGGTGGAATGCGCCTAGAGAAATTTTGTGTGAAGCTGTTCACGTGTACGGTCGCATATACGATACTATTAACGGAACTCGATGGTCATGTGACCCACATTCGACGTATTCCCCACGATGTCGGTTAAAACACGCGGTATAAAATACCGGACTCGCGAGAGTTCGTCGACCATTTCACTCGAACGGACGTAGGCGAAGAGAAGTGATTGGAATTTTCCTAAACTACCGCCGGACTTTCCAAACTACCCAAAATCGTCTTCTAAATGCATTATGGAAAGTTTAGTTTACTAAAATTATTTTTCGCGCATTTTCATATTTGTCTCTGGCGTTGAGCTAAATCTCCACACGATAATATATAATCAATAGCATGTATAACTGCATAGTTATAAATACGTATCGGTTTTTATTTTTAATCAGTTTTTACATTTTATTTTTGATACCGTTTAATCGTTTCGAGATAGGAATTTCAATCGCGTTTGCGAAATTTTTATTATTTGCTACTACGATATTACGAACTGCAAAGTTTTTACTGAACTCTTTCATACGTCAATTCATAACAAGCCCGAGAACAATTGGTTAAACAATTCGTTTTGAAACAGAACATCAAAACTTCATTCGAATATATGTTAAGGTCTCCGCTTAGACGTTAAGACTCACCCAAATTCATCCCGAATAATGTTATAATAATTATTTAAAAAAAAAGTACTGATTAATTTTATCTAGATAAATTGAATCGTTACCCTTAACTTCAATATTTACACACCTCATCAGTAACGAAACTTTACGAAATTAACATTTTTCTTTATCTAGACGCATATTTATTGGTCGAGTCGTGAATAAAAACTGCAGTTTCACACGTTTTGATTGCGTTTTGTACGTTTTACATACTCTGCTCAGAACCGTTTCTTTAATTACAAATAAAAGTAATAACTGTTCGTCAGAAACATAAAATTAGTTTATTAAAAGTAAACTACGCGAAACACAAAGATATTTTCATCATAGTTTTGTATAAATGATTTAACGTAGGTATATTATTTGTATAATATACATTTTCAAGTATTTTATCTATGCAATATTGGTCGTTTGTATACACGTTTGTTTGACCAATCGATTATAGATATATCATATGTTTTCCATCAAATAAATAAAGTATATCAATTTTATTTACAACATAATGATTAATAATTTATATTAATTTACGATATATTATAATTTATATTATATAAATATTATATTATAATATTATAATATAAATGAAATATTATAAAATTAATATATAATAATATTATTATTATAAAAAAATATTATAAAAATTATTATAATTTTTATATTAAAATTATAATAATATAATATTATATTTTTATATTTTTATTATAATTTACTCGTATTAATGATAAGTAATTAATATATATGTATGATTATTTTATGTGATATTTTTAGCATAAATTCTCATTATTAATTATTTCTTTTAAAGACGAACGATTAATATTTGATAGAAAAATTAAAATAAATAGAAGGTAAACAATTATTAACAAACAGATAAATCACGTAAAACGTACTCTATTTAAGGACAAGATTTTTATCAAATCTATATTATTTTTTTCAAATTATAAACGTTTATAGAGCAAACTACTCGTTTGGTAATTAAAAAACAACAATGCTGTTTCTTTATGATGTAAACGTTTGATTTTATTTATTATTTTTACGCGTCCATTTGTCTGAGTCTAAATATACGTTAACTAAATTAAGTAAATAAATTGGATATTGTGAAAATAATTCATTGTTCATGGAATTCGTTTGAGTATAAATCACAAACATATTTTATTCGAAAAGAATGATTAATAACTATCGTATTAATAATACGTCAATGACATAAGTTTGTCACATTCATTATTTGTCAATATAAGTTTATTATGTGATGCCTGTAGCATACAAATAATTGTTATCGGAAATCTCCACCATGTGAATAGCTAACAAGTCATACATTTAAGTGATGAGAGATAAAATGCTTGATTTGAAAAGTAACGAGAAGAATAGTTATCATTCATAAAAAATATATATGATGAACAGTTGATCAACATATGCATTATAATATAAGGTCGACTTGTACATAAAATTCACTAGGTACTGTTGTTTTTAGTCATAAAACATGCAATTATTAATGAAATCAAAATAAGTTGAACAAATCTTTGAACAGTTCATAACAAACAAAACAATACAAATTTATATTTGGTAGTTGGTTATTTATTTTTTTTTTTTTTATAACAAATATATAATATTATACTATACATAACGTTATCAACTGTATAAATTTTAGTTTGCATTTGAACTTATACTACGATAATTAATGAATTTTCACAGACTTGTACTGAAGATTAAAGGTTGTTGACTAAACGCTCAAGATGTGTTAAGAGTTAAATTTTGGAAAATGTGGTGAAAAAAACGATACCATTTGAATTACAAAGTGTGTATGCCAAGTTTTAAAAGAATCCGACCGATAAAACAGTTTTTTTGTTTTGCCCTCTTACACCCCTTATAATCCATGTAGGGATTGCATTTTGAACAATCCACCAACGACGTTAAACAAGAAACATTTGTGCATATTTTCAAGTCCATTGAGCTAGCGGTGTAGCCTAAACAAAGAAATATTGTATATATATATATATATATTTTACGCTATTTTCCAATAAATCTCAATAGTGTCATTCATTTTAACAGTTTTGTTCTCAAATTTCGAGTATGACAGCTATTTTTCGTAGATACGCTTTAGTGGTAGTTAAAAAAATAGTTACGTTTTCAAAAAATGAGTATACTATGTCTAAGTAAACTACTAGTTTTAAAATTAAATTGAAGAATTATAATATAGTTGAATATTTTTCGGTGAAAAAAAATTAAAAAAAAAAAAAGAAAGTATTTAGTTAAAGGTGTACTATGCCTACACATCATGAATCATATTACAAAAATTCAGAAAATTCGGTTCAGTTGTTTTCTCTGTTAGCGCGGCTAATCAAAATAAATGTTTTTTTTTTTTTTTATTATACATAATCATGCCCACACAGAAACCTTTAAAAATCAAGTTTTATTATTTTTACAACGTTTACTCTTATCAAAGTCTCATTGAAAATAATATAAAATTTCGGTCGTCCTGTTAAAATTTAGTGAATGTGATACATTTCAGGGTACCTATCGGTATCTTCATAAATTGCGCGTTCAAATAGTAATTTATAGCACAATACATGATGAAAACTTGTACGTTAAATTATGAGTTGAGAAATAAACACGATTATTATAAAAGACCTAATTAACACACTAAAAACAAAATATCTTCTTTTTTTTTTTTTGTAAGAGATTGATCACAAAATATAGGTGTATAATTGCAGATGTAATACTATGTACAAATCCAATTTAACGTTTATTTTTTACGCCTTGTGCTGCGGTCTGCGAATAGCTTTACAGCACACAAGAAAAGTTTTTGTCTCTTGGAAACGTTGCAAGGCGTTACTCGGTAAAACAGTATAAATAGGACGAAGGCGAAAAATTTTATGCGACCGCGAACTCTGTCCGAAATATTGCGGTGTAGTTTTGTTGCCACCTCGAAGATTACAAGGAGATCGGTTTTATACGTCGCGCGAGTAAAAAACTCTGAATAAAATATTGTCAAGGTTTTAAATGAAATGAAGAATTTCATAAAAACCATTTGTTGTGATACTTAATATTTTTCTATATATATGTATAATTGTGAAAAACCTATGACAAAATTTTGTTTGAAAACGTTTTTACATTTTTGTATTATTTGTTTTTGACTGAAAATTCGTTGAAATAGTCACAAATTTTTTATGGGACGTATAAAGTTTAATCAGCATTAAAAGTTTAAACGATTTTGATCACTGTGAAGCTATATTTAAAACTATATAAAATGTTTAACATTGAACAATTTTTGATAACTAAGACACGTAATTTCCAAATTTATATTAGGATCATAGTCTTCATAGACAATGATTAATCGTTGTTGATTAATCACACACATTTAAAATAAACATCAAACAACTTCACCGTCCGATTCATAATAGCTCTCCTTAATCTGCGAATCACTTCAAACGAAGTCACTATACACTATTTAGTTTAACGCGTGTATCCCAAACGGACTATATATTATTATAATGATAAATTCTTTTCCAAATCAAATTTAAATAGACCTAAGTTAAATTATTAATCTGCTTGAGTAATTTTTAAGCCGAACCAATCGACTAGAAATTCGCATAAACTTTTAGCTCTTAAGTTTGTTCAAAAAATATAGGTAGTAAATTAATTTACTTAAATCCGTCCACTCTCCCGGCCTCGTATAATTCACAATCATAGTCAGCAAACCCAGAATAAGTTGGGACTACGATTTTTTTAAAGCGATATTCCACTAGAAATCTACGATAATCAGACCCGGACGTTTGCGCCGCGCGGGATCGGGCGACTCATTGGCAAAATCACAAGTTCGTCGAATCGAATCGCGAAACGTCACAACGCATTCATATCTATACACTGTGAATTAAATCCGCACACGCACGAAAATGAAAATAAAAATAAACCGCATTATTTACTACGACGATACCAAATTATAATTCAGCAGGTATAAAACGGTTGGGTTCTGCAAGTGTACTATATAATATTATGTTATACGAAATCAATATGCTTTCTGCGTCATATGCACGTCGCGAATTGAGTGCAAAAACTAACGTTTTATTATGAGGTACCATAATGTTGATACAAAAAACTCTCAGTAAAATGTTGATTTTTATTTTTTAGATTGTGAGCGTCAGCGAGAAATGTATTGTTTTTACAATGATTTTTCATTTTTATTTTGCAAACAACTTAGATGGAACGCTCAGATTTTTAAAGTCGGTACCTCTACAGATATAGATATATGGACTCCGGTGGTACTTTTAATGAAGCTTTTTTTTGAAAGATACGTTTTATCGATGACAATGATTTATTATTGCTTTCAGTTATTAAATAAATACGGTCAAACCAAAACGTCCGCATACCAGTGACTCATCCAAATCGTAGTCTTTTCACCGTAAAACTACCCACGTGGCTTAGAGTGATCCTGGATTTTAATTATTTTGTAAATAGTGTTTTTTTTTTTTTTACACACAGACTTTACTTGAAACTCAAAATATTTACTTAAAATTAAAAACTTTTGAACATTTATTACCTAAATAGAGATCATTTTAATTGTAATAATTATAGATTGTAATACGGATTTATTACAACAAGCTTAAATGTTTAGTATTTAAAATTTGTTATATAGATACCCATATAAAATAAACTTGTGGTGGTGGTACGGAGTTATTACATTTCAATAAACTATCATTTTATCGTATTATTGCGTAAACTAAAAACTATAAAAGAAAAGTTTTCGTTTAAGACGTTCATCAACAGACTCGCATTGTTAATTTGTATTAAATTGAAAATAACGATTAATTCTTATTTTAATGCCAATTTTATTATGTTTATAAAAACCACAAAGATTAGAGATGTACAGACAAATATTGTTATTTTAAATACAATTTTTTTTTTTTTTTACGTTTTTCGGCAGTGTAAGTAACATAAAACAGTAACAGTAGCTAACTATACGGCTAACAACGTAATTATCATGTACGGGTAAAAGAGCTAAATCTGCAGCGAATCTGAAAAGTGATGTTTGTCCGACGGTTTCTGTCGATCGCGAAGAAAAAAGCTTTTGGAAATTTACTTGTTTACAAAGATTACTATAATATTATATTGTATATTTAGATAATTATTTACGTGCAAAATTTTCTGTTTGTTTTTACTTTTTTTTAGAAATCAGACCAGTTTTATAACAATTATCGAAACAACAATGCGAACGCCACAGGGTGTTCTTCAACAACGGCGGGTTTGGTCGAGTCGAACCGATCTCGCGGTCGCGTCAACGATTTTCGAACACCTTGTGTGCGCTTGAAAAACCACCAGCGGCTGTCACGTAATAACAAACAAACGGGGCTCCGCGAGTCGTTTGTTCACCTCGATTGACCGCGCTAATGTACCTCAATTAATTATAATATTATCGTCGAAAAAGGTGGTAAAAATATAGTATAAACTCGATAAACCTACTCGCGGAAAACGGACGGAGAAACTATAATGCCGTGGTTTTCCAAACGAGTCTCTCGTTTTGCGATATTATAACCTAATATGACGAACAACATCCAAAACGTATGAAGAAACCTATAATAATGTGTAAGCACACTAGGTGTTAAAAAACCCACGTATTGTCCCCATCCACCGAGATTTACGTTTAAACTACAATACGTTTTATTATACCGACTCAAAATTTGCTTTTGATTACCTACGAGAACAAATAGTTGGAATTATGCCGAAGCTGTAAACCGTACATGGACATTTTTACGGACTTGTAGTTGAGCCGGTCATAAATTTTTAATTTTTTGTAATCAGTGTCAAGCTCAGATAATAACACAAACGCCCGAACATGGACGGTTAGTGTTGAAAACAAACGCATTTTTATCTAGATGAAATTTCGTAAAAAAAAAAAATTAGAAATATATTCGAATAAACATTTTTTTCACTTGACCAATTGACGCAAAATGTAATGTTTATGCGTATTGAATTCTAGGACATTCTAGCACATTATAGTAACGAATGTTTTGATCTAGTCGACCATTGAATCAGTTTAGACCTCCCAAATTCAACAAAATTAGACGGGTATCTTGATAAACTCCAATACTTTAAAGGTCTTCGTCGCACTGGATTTTATGACGCAAATATACGTTCTCAGCTGTTCCATAAATTTAAAGGGTTGTATTTATCAAATCTTCATTCTGAAAATGGTTCTGAACTTGTTATTATATCTATTGTAGTTCAACCCGATAATTTTTGAAAATATTTGTTTTTAAAGAAATAAATGATAACTGAAATATTGAAATAATGACGATTCTCGATCAGTTTGAAACGGCCATAAAACGATGAGAACCTTTTTATTTGCAAAATCATCTTGTAAAAACAGTGTTTAGGTATAATTGTATTTAATTAAACTTATCAGTGTTGGCTCTAAGGCTACCAAAAAAAAAAAAAAAATATATCACCATCGTGTAAACATAAAATCGTGTTTTATTAAATTATTTAAATGTATTGGCATAAAATACATTCATACGGCGTTAAAATAATGATTAAGACGTGATCCCAAATGTCCACCAATAGGTACGTGACGTTTCTTGGATATGATCACATATTTCGAACCGTATTTGAAAAACGAAAATTGGATAAATTCAAACTCTGTTATATCAGAAAATCGGCAAACGACGAGTACCCTTAACTTAAACCTTGTGGCCTGCGTTAAAGTCTCCGAATCGTATTGGCACTATACCCCTTGTAGTGGTATAGATGATATTCTTCTGACCGGTAAAAAAAAGGGCGACTTAAAAAGAAATTTAACAAATTTTTTTCCGCCCACAGTTTTACTTCAGTGACAATTTCTTAAACGCTTACAAATTAATTTACGAGGAGGAGAACGATAGTCTTTTGCGGTTTATTGAAAAAAAAAACAAAACAAAAAACGAAGGTGAGAGGTTCGCTATTGTCGACGCGAATCTCGTGTCTGCGCGGCGGGTCGTTTCGGATCCGCTGCCATGTATAATACATAGGTACTTAATGGCGCGTAGACAGCCATTGTTCTCGCCGGGAGAAAATGAAATTTCGTATTATTAAATCATTATAAAACTATAAACAGGTGTATACGATACATATATACGTTTAAAACTATATCGGAAGTAACACGCATAGGTATAATACAGTATTAATAATAATAAACTGTAGATGTATATATATATATTGTTATTGTGTTTGCTGTTTAGGTGCTCGTGCCTGTCTTAAACGTCGTTACGCGATCGAGACGTTTCGACAGTTTTACTTTCATGTCGTGCGTCATACGATCTTGTGTTGCAATATCTGATAGTCTGCAGTTATCCAGTATGAGTTATCGAATTTTCACGAGATTTCCGTGTAATACGTTGCTTTGTTCGTCAAACGTTGTTGGTAAGCGCCGAAAGAAAGGTAAAAACGATTAATAGTTTTGCAAATTTGATCCGTAAAGAAAAAATGAAAGGAAGGAAGGAAAGGGTCAGGTAAAGTTGAGGTCAAGTGAGAATATAGTAATTCGGCTAAGCGTTTACGCTTTGGAGTTGGACACTTCCTTGGGCTGGCCTACGTTTCGGAAGTTGTGGTTAAAATTTATTGTATTTGATTTATACCCGACAGTAATGATTGCACTCGAAAAAACCGATTCAAAGCGAGCTCAGCTATTTAGTATGTACGTCCAGTGTAAAATCCAAATTGAACGAAAAATATCAAACTATCTATACTACCTGAAAATACGACCGTTTTAGGTAATTGCTACGACAAACATCTTCTCACCCGACATTATATATACTCCCTTTTTTCCTTCCTTCCTTTAATTTTTTTATGCAATAATACGTTTATTACGTTAGTGGTTTATTATAATGTGCTAGATGAAAAGATCGCACCAATAAACGCCTCTCAATTGCAGTTTTTAGTCTAAATATGTGTGTTTTCGGATCAAAACTCACTAAATATAAGTAAAATTTTCAAAATTGTTTCGAACAATATCTAATTTCAATCATTTTCGCAAACTTTATTGTGTTATAATGCGCATTGATCAGATCACTCTTCCCGCTCGAAAACACAAATAATCGAATTTCTTGATGTTCCAATTTTCGCTGTTTTCGGCAGATAAATCAAAGTATAAAAAAATGTTTCAAATAAAATATATTTTAAAACCAGAACCCAAATTTTTTTGTGGTATTCAATGTAAAGAACGGAGCTACCTGCTAACCTAACCCGTAAGGAAAAATGCAAATGACAATATTTCAAGCCGTTTTTCAAAAATGATTTTTTGGACATAACTCATAAACAAATAAAAATTTTTAAAAAAAACTTCATGTAAGATACAATATAAATCCACTTTTTAAATTATTTTGCGCTAGGAAATTTTTCGTTTGGACACTCTGGTCGAAAGTGTTCACGGAAAAAAACTAAAACAAAACGTCATTGTAAAAACAATACATTTTTTGTTACGCTAAAAATCTAAAAAGGATAGTTATGATTTCGTTCCTTGTAAACTCTCCCCTTGAATTCACCCTTGAAGACAAAATATTGTTAGCTTATACAATTCAAATAAAAACAATTTCAAACTTTCTCGAATTCAATCGAAAACACCAAGATTATATACAAAGATAATGAACGACACTATAGTAATTTCAAGTAACAGAAATGGTTTCACTAACTCCTGGTCTTAATTAAAAAAAAGTACTCAAAGTACACTATTTCACTCATTAATATGGAAAAATTCTTTTAAAAAATATTCGGTTTTCTAAATAATTTTTATTTGGCGACAAAATATCATTCGGTATTATCAATAACACTATTTGCGATTTCCATTTATAGGTTTTAATGAAGCAACTTAGATTTTTTTTTTATTTACAATTTACATATTTTGAACGGAGTAAACGTTTAGTGAACAACGATGGAAATTCAAACACCGACACACTAATTACTAATTTAATTAAATCATTTTATTTTGTATTTAAAACGGTCTCATTAAAATAAATATGTATAACCTATAATTTATTAATTTATACGTAAGTAGAATTATTATTAACGCGTTAGGTTCACTTAGCAAAATAGTCATATAAAAAAAGGATCACCTCACGAACCTTTTACGTAATGGAAAGTTTATTGTTTTGGGTATTCGGTTTCTTTTTCAAAACACGTTTTGTACTTGGTTTACATGTCTTAAGGAAAGCAATTTTTTTAATTTTGTCCAAATCATATTTTCAGTAACGAGTTATAATCATTAAAATGTGTAAACCATTTTAGATAGAGTTTTTACAGTAGACGGAGACGTCTCATAATATTTTAACATTTATACTCGTATTAATATATATGGGTTACAGAACCTTTTGTCGAGATTTCGTAGAATTAAGTAGTAGATAAATTTATCGATTTTTATACAACTATATGTTATAATAGAAGTTGCATAAATTATATTATGAAATTTTTCATTTTGATTCGTTATATGATAACGTGATAAACATTACGTAGCCAGTAAATTTACGTATAGTTTACAAAAAAAAAAAAAATTATTGAATAATAAGTTTTTTCGTCTTAAAAACCCCAATTCTAGATTACCATAAAATGAGGATATTTCACACCAATTTTTATGTTTTCATATTTTTGAACAAACACTGTGACATAGTTGAACACACTGAACATAGTTTCGATACAAATATACAATTTATATCATTAGATCGATAGGGACAGTAAAATTTTTAAAAGTTTTTGAATTTTTGAATTTTATGTTATTTAAGAAACAAAGTTATAAGTGATGTTGGGTTATTTGCACCGTTGACAAGTAAACCGATTAGAATAACATAGATATTTAATTGTGTAAAGTATACCATTATCAGTGTCATCTTAAGGCCATAAAAATGTTGCGTTTGAAAGAAAAACAACCCAAATATAACTAATATGAGTTAAAATCTACGTATGAATTTTACCATTTTTCGGACATTTTTTTGTTTATAATACTACTCTAAGGCATAGTATGATACGAAATCGTGGTGATAATATAAAAAGAATTCATTAAAATCCAAAATAATTTTGTGAAAAACAAGAAAGTTTAAAAAATATAGACGTTCAATAAAAGATTTGCGAGTTAGATAAGTCAAAAACGAAAAATGATTTTTAGTAAAAATTTAAGGTGAAAAGTGTGCTTATTTTACGGCACCAATGATCTCGCGACACGTATTGTAGACACAATTTATGAATATTTTTTTTTTTTTTTTTGTTCAATTGTAAATATTATATATTCGAAGCGATCCGCCGCCGATCTTTCACCGCGAACATGAATAATTTTTATTTGTCTTAACGCTTCGAAAATCAGACGATATATTCACTTAGACGAAGGAAAGTCTCTACATACGAAAACTTATACATATATATATATA